>JAGFZM010002107.1:143282-193160 GCA_017657215.1 Limnothrissa miodon | reverse complement strand
CTCTCTGCTACGCTTGGCAGCCCCACCAGATTAATGAGAGAGACGAAGAGAGAGAGAAAAGAGAGAAGGGGGGAGAGAGAGATGGAGCAAGTCTTCTCTTAACATGGGGAATGGCGGCTAAGAGGCCGAGACTCTCTTCAGATGTGAGTGAACAGGAGATAAGGCTGAGCCAAACATGACAGAGTTCCTAGTTCTCCTGTTCCAGGTATTGGCCTTTAGCAGCACAACTGAAAACCACTGTTTTGGGTTGACTATTAGTAGGTGCTCTTTATATCCTTTTTCCTTTATGATTAGTTATTGGTTTTAAGTCTGTATTGTGATCAAGGATAACAGAAAGATACAGTGTGTTACAAATATTTATAATTGTTTTTAAATTCTAAAATATAATAGCTCAAATGCATTTCATACTGAAAAGGGTTAGGATCAGATGGGATAAATTGTATTATGCAAGTTTCAATTTGAAACATGTATCTGAAAACATTTGTATTGTTTTCCAAGAACCTGCTCTAATAATAATATTTTTGAATACTTTATGGACTAAATAGAAAGATTCTGAGTAGGTGTATTGTGATTATGTGACTACTGTCACAGCCTAACAATAATAATCCTGACATAACATCATTTACAGCATTAATATATGAATATATATATATATATATATATATATATATATATATATATATATAAAAGATCATTCTTTTTACTTCATTTCATTGTCAGTTTGTTTGTTTGAACATTAACAGTATAGTAGTCATGCTTCTTGCACCTGTTAATAAAGCCATAAAAATAAAGTTTTTTTTTCTATTTTATTTTTCATGTAATAATTATTTACTGTTCTTTTTAAATAAACACCTTTTATCACTCCAATTCTATCACAGCAAGACAGCATATGATTTGCTAGCCTGAATCCATCACCTTTGATATAATGTGAGAGGTCATTTAGTGTTCCTTTCTGCAGTCAGTGTAATGAAAAGAGCTTCTAGTCAACAAGACATAAAAAATCATGAATAACACTCCTAATACTCATGAGTAATCACTTACTGTATGCACGCATAGTTTAATGGAACTGGTGTTGGAGGCCTTGTTTATCTATCTCCTCCTGCAGTATAATATGCAGGCATTTGTGTGTGTGTGTGTGTGTGTGTGTGTGTGTGTGTGTGTGAAATTCAGAGCCTTTGCCAATATTTGGTTTGTAAACACCTAACATATTTTAAAACATAAAGTCTCTCATTCTCTCGGTTCACTGTATGTACAACCAGGGTCACTGTCCCTGACCAATAGCACAGAGTTAACAATTTCAGTCACTTCACGGCTTCTAGACTGCGGCATGAGTAGATTTTCTACTTCAACTAATTAACTAAATAAATTACACTTGGTTGCTGCTGAAAACAAACAATTGGCAGCTTGCCTCTCAAACAATAACACTGAGAACACAAACACTCTTTTCAACCATTTCTGTGACACTCAAGGCGCAGGCTACTGCATGTCTACATTAACTAATTAACTAAAATAAATGGCACCGGGCTGCAGCTAAAAACAAACAACTGTCACCTGCCCCCAATTCTTTTCACCAGAATCACTAACTGCACCTTTAACTGCTGCTTTTTCCTGCCTTTCTGTTTGGTCTCATTTGGGAGGGTTTGAAGTGGTTGCTTAGCTCCTCATCCTCTTACACGGCTGGCATCTGTGCGGAGCAGTCGGCGTGGAGGCTTCCACAGCAGCATAATCTGCCGCGCTTTTGTTCTGTGCTAGACTTACATTATTCATCTCACAGGGGCCACAGGCATCAGAGACAGGGGCGGGAGTAGAGAAGAGGGGGGAGGTGTTGGTGGTGGGTGCGGAGCAAAAACGCACGGCAGCGTCCGCACTTGAAAATAAAATACCGAACTGTCATATATCCACAGGTCTCTCAGAACTCAAACAAAAAGGTTCTCTTTTATCGTTTTTGCATCCTTCTCTTTTTCTTTCTTTCTTTCCCTCAGTCTTTCTTGAGTTTTCAATCAGTGATTCCTTTCTTTCTCTCTCTGCTTCTTTCTCTGTCCTCACTCTCTCTGTCTCTCTAGTGATTCTGCTCTCTCCTGTGTTCCCTTGACTTTAAGACAAAAGCCACTTCAAATATTGCACAGACAGAGACAAAGATGGAGGGGAGGAGTGACTCATAGGATTTAGATGAAGGTTGGAAAAAAGGTGCTCATTTCAGACGGAGTCTGATTGCGCTTTCATTTTGGGAACGCTGAAAAGCTACGTGCCCAAGTGAAATGAAGAAGATGGATAAATGAGATGGATAAATGAACGAATGGACCGACGGATGGATGGATAAAATGGCCACACTGAAAAATGTTCCAGCCAGACTGTGTGTGTGTGTGTGTGTGTGTGAGTGTGTGTGTGTGTGTGTGTGTGTGTGTGTGCATGCGCTTTTGTTGTCCAAATCCCTAATCATTCTTTGTGTGTCAGAGTGTCACTTATATGTGCAATCTGTGCCTGCATGTCACTATCTACGCCTCAGCATGACAATGTGTCAGAGCCTGAATGTGTGTCTGTATTTGTGTATGTTATGTGTGTGTGTGTTTGTGTATGTGTGTTTTTTTGTGTGCGTCTCTCTATGATTGTGTGTGTGTGTGCGTGTGTGTGTGTGAAGAGGAAGAGGAGGAGGGTGGGGGCTGGCTGGCTGGCTGGCTGGCTGGCTGGTGTTGCTACTGGTGTTTGTGATGCAGGGCACGTTGCGTGAGGGCTGCCGGCTGCTCGGGGTTCTGGGAGCCTCATTAGCGCACCGCCGCTGCTGCTGCTGCAGACCCAGAGCCGGGATCAGCCTCCAGCCCGCAGCCTCCAGCCAGCCACTGGCACAGATGCACCCCAGATCACAACCCCACATCACTGGACAACACACACACACACACACACACACACACACTCACAAATACTAACTGTATTTATATATATATAATCTCTCTTTTCCACTCCTACACACACAAGCATTCAACATCAACATCCACAACTCTCCTAATGTAAAAGAATATATCATTATTAGTTGTCTCTAAATATAGCAAAGGGCTCTTATGTGTGTTTGTGTGTGTTTGTGTGTGTGTGTGTGTGTGTGTGTGTGTATGCTGTTACTAGAACCTATGCCAGGTGACACTAAGGGGGACAGTTGATTTTGTATGAGTTCGAATGCAATATATTCCCAGATTCCCAAACAAAATTTCCACATAGAAGATTAGTGAACGTTTCCCTTTCTGTACCAATAAAAAATGTCAGTGAATTCCCTTGTGGATTCTTCCTTGCAACTTCCCTTTTTCTCTGAGAGACCATTTGTTTCTGTCATTAATCTTCTGCAAAATAAAGGCTTTTCCTTGATTATCATGAGTTTTGCCATGTTTATGGGGGTGGGAAGTCAACATTTATAATCAGCATGTTAAAAGAAAATTCTGGACAACACTAACTGAATGGGACACAGAAACTCACTTTCAGTTTAACATTCTAACGCTCCATTTAGTGAACATTAGATGCCAATTTGCTTTTCAGTCTATGTTGTATCCACCTTCTTTAAACAGCACTATGGCTTGAATCCCACTGGATTTGTCCTTTTATTCCTTTAATACACACACACACACACACACACACATACCACTTCAGTCATAATTTGTGTTGTTAAAAACTGCATTGATGAGTTTTATCTCACCCTGCACCTGCACTTGCATTTAAACTGAAATGAGTGAACTGTAGTCATTTCTATACAAAAAAAAGCAGCTGGTGTGAATACTTCCAAATGTTATTGAAGGTAATTTTGGGGACAATGTTGCAGATGACTGAAGATGGATATAAGGTGTAGAAGTATATTTGGTAGTGCTTTCTATGAACCCAATATTCTCAAAGTGTTCTTTAATATTATTATATTCTCAAAGGTGTATTAAAGATTATAACCACAGATTTGCGCATGTGCTTTTGAGTGTGCTTGTCTCCAACCTTTCACACTTCAGACTTTTGCCCCACTGTTACTGGCTGTGAGACATATCCTGTACAGAGCACACAGACTCTCTATTGTCTACTCAATATCTCATGTCATGTCTTAGGTGTGCCACCACAGGATCCAATTCTGGTTCTATCAGGTCAGTGCAGCTTCAGATAGTGGTTCTGCCCATTACTGGGCACATTCCTCAAAACACCTCTCAAGAAATGGAAGCCCAACCACTGGCTGACAGCTTTGCAACTACAAATCTTTGCACATGTGAACTTTTCATGTCTTTCTACCTGACTATTTTTTAGATTCAAAGTTCTAAAAAAATATGACATGATGCAGTGGTAGACAAGCCCCGATTATGAGCTCGGCTTTCTCTAATCAAAGCAGAGAACTGCAGACAGAGCCCATAAATATCTTTAATTCCATTGATTTATACTGCAGTATGAGGCGGCACACGGCAAGCGGAGCAGTTCAAGGAGAGGCTATTTATATCACCTTCATCTGCTTGTTATCCTGCTTAAAGTCAGATTCATAGAGGACACAGTGAGTTGGGGACACACACTCACACACACACGCACACACACTCTGTAGGAAACCGCCAATGTGCTAGGCCTACTGCACTTGTCTTCTCTGTGTGCACAGTCCAAATGGCCCTGGGTGGATGGATGCTTGCTCCACGCAGATGACCTCATTGATCTGACCGACTGCCTTCATACTGACCCTCAACTCTTTTAGCTTGAGCACCAGGCAGGACAGAAAAACAACACTCCCGTCTGCTTTCGTTTTACATTTCACTACTCTCCCACTAATTGCTGCGACCCTTGGCCTTTACCTTCCAAGACTACTGAACCTGCTCACACCCTCCCTGGGGATCTGAGCTCCAGCTTGCCTAAAGTCAGGATGTGCAGACATGACTTGTTTAAGGGGGGGGGGGGGGGGGGTTTATAAGATTTTATCGGTTTAAATATTATTGTCAGGTCTGGTTCAGCTTCAATTCCCTTATCAATACCTTACTGGGAGGAAGGAAGGTGTTCTGCATCAGTATCAGCATATAGGCCTATATAATACAGCCTGCAAAGGTGAGCATAGCAGCTCATAAAAGGTGTTGTCTATTTCAATTCTGTATTCAGAAAGACCCAGTGATCATTTAACTGAAAACAATCCCAGTATTAATAACCAGAATTGTTAATGTCAGAAAGGTATGATTCAGTGTATTGAAGAATCCTTGCTTCTACTCAATGACCGGTTCTGGATGCCTACGTCTAGACTTGATGATGTTGACTGTTTTTCATAAGCACTCCTTGCACATTGACTTTGAGCAGTCAGCTTCCATTTACAGTAAACAGATTTTTTTTTAACATGCTTCAATCACCATCAAGCAAGTACACATTTTTAATCTGTCCACCTCTGAGGGAAAAGTAGATACTGTTCTTTAAAGACCAATAAGACTTTGTGAGAGTCATTCAGTGTGATTAGTCTATAATTAACTCAACTCATAAAACTGAAATTAATTAACACGTCATAACGTGTATATATTTATATATATATAATAGCACACAGTCCTGTGAAAACTGTGCCTCTGAGCCATGAATGTTGCTCAGAACAAATAAACCACATGTTTTCATACACACAGTATCACTCACACTTCCCAAAGACATTCGGCTGTAATTGATTTTTACACTCTCATAACATTTTTCAAATCTTAGCTCTGGCCCAGAAATATGCAGTATATTGTCGAGGAAAGTATATTGGGATTGTGAAGCAAATCAAATATTGCTCTGTTCTGGGAGCAGCCTTCTGGTATATTTATTAGAAAGAGGTCCTCTTCCTTAAGCTTGTGGCCTTAAATCTCCTGCAGGGAGACAAACAACACAAGCTGAGCAGAAACACACACACACACACACACACACATACACACACACACATACACACACACACACACACACCAAACATAGATGCGCACGTACACTGGACACAACAAAGACACTAATAGGGTAAACTGCACAACAAAGTTTAGAGTTATCGACCATGTTTTTCTAAAATATATCCCTGTCTCATGGTTCAAATGATGACAAAGGCTTTAGACCTTTACTGGGATTCTATACCTTCCAACTTGTTATTTAGATTGTGCAGGGAACTTATTACAGTAAATTATATGCCATATCAAGCTGATACAAATCAAGCTGATACAGTATATGAAGATAGTATGAAGATAATTAGATACATATAGATAGACATACTGTAGATAGATAGATGACATTTAGCATTTAATTTACATAATACTTCTGCCTTCTCTAATGAATGTGTTTAAATGCAGTTTGCAATATGCAATCTTTGGCTCACAGCATTTCGTGTTGTTTTGAAAGTGTTTAGTGTTAAGTCTTTTTTCATGCCTCCTGTGTTTGGTGGTTGCGGTTGTCCATCAGGTGAGTCCCTGGGCCAAGGCCATGGAAGGGTTGTCTAAGGATGGCAGAACTGGGTCGAACCATCTGGGCCTTGTGCGCTCCCGAGCCCGGTTCTGTTTTTATGTACTAATAGCTAATGCGACGGTGGAGAGGCACTCTCATGCATCAGACTGAGAACAACACAGAGGCAGCCTGCCTGCAGTAAGTATCAGTTTGTCGGCAGTTTTTCACATCCACTTGTGGTAAGTCAGGAGGATGTGATGAAAACAAGAAATTATAGGCTATAAATACACACACACACACACAGACACACACACATATACACACACTTGACCCGCACGTCTGTGTGCCGTGTGCCTGATGCTCTCTCATCCTTACTCTCCAACTCCACCATGTGTGTGTGTGTATCTGTGTGTGTGTGTGTGTGTGCTTTACGCATGCCAGCATGGCACAAACAAAACTAAGCAGCACAAATGAATTGTGTGTGATGTGTGATTATTTTTTAGGCACACGTTGTTGTGGCCGCATGGCTGCTCTCCGGAGACAGTGACTCATCCGAGCCCCTCTGATGTGACGCTGGTGAAGCTTGTAACCTGGGGAGTTACAGAGACAGAGGAGAGGGGTATGGGATGCTCGTTAAATTTTGTTACCTTTTCTGTGACATTAAATATTCAAGATAAAAATGCAAATAAGAGAGGGATTCTTTTTCTCTTTCAGTACGTGAAAACATGATAGAGAAAGTCTGGAATCCAGGCCTACTTTTAAGTGTTCTTTCCTATCAGTGAATTTTTAACCATCAGGATTTTCAACCTGTGTTTGTGTGTGAAACTAGGGTGGAGGTGTGTATGTGTGTGTGTGTGTGTGTGTGTGGTTGGGGGGGGGGGGGGGGGGGGGTGTTGCGGATGCACATAAAAGAAAGAATAAAGGACCTGAGGGAGAAAAAAAACTCTCTTAAACATCCCCTCACACACACACACACCACCACCACCACTGAAAAGAATGCACCCTACAAACAACATGATGGTGTGATATGCTTGATGGAACAACATTTTCCATTTATTTATTTATTTATTCGCATTTTTTCTCCATCTCTGATTGCATGTGCAGGGAAGTGAGAAAGCTTATAATCTCATTTGCATATTTGCTTATTATTCTGTCACTTACCATTAAGTGAGAAATAAACAGTTGTAGCCCCCCCCCCCCCCCCCACACACCCCACACAAAAACAAACACACATTTTATATCATTCTTGTATGCTTTTTCAATGATTTCCCCACTATAAACTGACTTGATCATGAATGGTCTTATTCTTGTCTGTTTGTTGAGGACAACAGGGCAGCAATGATATTGAGAACTCTGAGGCAGACAAACGGGCAATAAACCGCCGGACCATACCAGAGCTTTGTGTTAGCCATTAGGGAGCCATTATGCAAATCTGGAGGCAAATAGGGGTGCAAAGGCAATTTAGTCTTAGAGTGCAGAGTGGGCTCATCCAGTGGAAAACACTGTTACAAACACAGGCACACAGATGCGACCATTTCCAGATCAGGAGGCACCAGTTTTGACCATTCAGCAAGAAGGCAGAAAGGGTTTTTTCTTTGCTCTGGCCATTTTAAACATAATGTAATCTGAAATCATTTATTATGCTTTCATCAATCCTAATTTACTATCATTTATGAATCTCAAAGGAGGGAGGTGTGAGTGTGTGTGTGTGTGTGTGTGTGTGTGTGTGTGTGTGTGTGTGTGAAAAATCCATTGCTTTTCCCACATGACACTAATCAGACACAGATAGAAACGCTGTGCATGTTTCTCGCCCTATTAAGCCTGTAAATCTGATTTGAATAAAGTTGAAGGGAGTGGAAGCAGGAGCCTATTAAGGAAGGGTTGGGCCAACATGAGGATTGAGCTCTGCAATCTACAAACTGTGAACGCTTCTCACCCTCCCTACCACCACTACCACCATTACCACCATTTCTCTTTTCTCCACACAAGCAAAGTCAGATGGATGTCCGCTCTAAAACCACTGTGTTCTGAACCAAGAAACTCAAAGGGCTAACCCTGAATATTCTTTTTTTTTTCAGAACATATTTTATACATTACAGCCACCTAAGACTTATCATTCTGCAAAAAAAAACCTGAAACCCACACATATAATATGTACATTTGCAATTAAGACTGAATCTAGGGAGAGAGAGAGAGGGGTATAATTAGCCGTGTGTGCTTTTAAGTAAAACCCCCTGCGTGGAAAAGGCTTTTTGTGTTCTGCTTATGCTGCCTTTCCTCTCCGCTGAGAGAGCATGAGCTATGGCAACAAGCTGGAGCCGAGCTCTAGCACTGTTGAACAAGCTGTTTGGCTGTTTTATTAGGATGAACCTGTCATTGCTGTCAGACTCGCTATGAAAACAATCTGTCGGTTGGCTTTGCACAGTGACTTTCCACAACCACTGTCTCATACCTTACAAGATCCCTTGTGGAAATTGCCTGTGTTTGGGTAATTGAACTAGATTTGCTTTCTCTTGTTTTCTTTAAGCTGTTATTTCCCTGGGAAATGGTGGATTTTACATTCTCCTGTTTTTGGGACAACAAAAACGGTCTTTTCACTCTTTTGAAACAAGGCTGCGTTGAACTGGCTGGCTGGATTTTACTATATATATATATATATAATCTATATAAATATGTTGATTGCGCTGACTTTACTTTTTACAAAAAATGAATGATTAGGAAAATACTATTATTTTGTATTGTTAGCTTAAGGTTTTGTGAAAAATAAATACAATCCCTTCCCATTGTGTGACATAATTGTCTATAATTACCTATAATGTCATTAGCAGGTAATTGCTGTTGTATTGAGGTAATCTCACTTACACCATGTATGCACACAAAGGTGTAATGACAAAGTACAGAGGGTGCCTTTGTGGTACTTGATGATGAAGTTCATGAAATCTTCAATGGGGGGCGCCGTTTCCCTTGTAGCAGCACTGCCTTCTGGCTCCACCTCCACCTTTGTTGAGCAGGGAGATACAAAACGGATTCCAAAAAGGTTGGGACACTATACAAATCGTGGATAAAAACTGAATGCAATGATGTGGAGGTGCCAAATTCTATTATTTTATTCAGAATAGAACATAAATCACGGAACAAAAGTTTAAACTGAGGAAATGTATAATTTCAAGGGAAAAATATGTTGATTCAAAATTTCATGGTGTCAACAAATCCCAAAAAAGTTGGGACAAGGCCATTTTCACCACTGTGTGGCATCTCCCCTTCTTCTTACAACACTTAACAGACATCTGGGGACCGAGGAGACCCGTTTCTCAAGTTTAGAAATAGGAATGCTCTTCCATTCTTGTCTAGGCTTCTGTTCAATCGTCTTGGGCCTTCTTTGTCGCACCTTCCTCTTTATGATGCGCAAAATGTTCTCTATGGGTGAAAGATCTGGACTGCAGACTGGCCATTTCAGTATCCGTATCCTTCTCCTACGCAGCCACGATGTTGTGATTGATGCAGAATGTGGTCTGGCATTATCTTGTTGAAAAATGCAGGGTCTTCCCTGAAAGAGATGACGTCTGGATGGGAGCATATGTTGTTCTAGAACCTGAATATATTTTTCTGCATTGATGGTGCCTTTCCAGACATGCAAGCTGCCCATGCCACACGCACTCATGCAACCCCATACCATCAGAGATGCAGGCTTCTGAACTGAGCGTTGATAACAACTTGGGTTGTCCTTGTCCTCTTTGGATCCGGATGAAATGGCGTCCCAGATTTCTAAAAAGAACTTCGAATCGTGACTCTTCTGACCACAGAACAGTCTTCCATTTTGCCACACTCCATTTTAAATGATCCCTGGCTCAGTGAAAACGCCTGAGCTTGCTTGGAAATGGCTTCTTCTTTGCACTGTAGAGTTTCAGCTGGCAACGGCGGATGGCACGGTGGATTGTGTTCACTGACAATGGTTTCTGGAAGTATTCCTGAGCCCATTCTGTGATTTCCTTTACAGTAGCATTCCTCTTTGTGGTTCAGTGTCGTTTAAGGGCCCAGATATCACAGGCATCCAGTATGGTTTTACGGCCTTGACCCTTACGCACAGAGATTGTTCCAGATTGTCTGAATCTTCGGATGATGTTATGCACAGTTGATGATGATAACTGCAAAGTCTTTGCAATTTTTCACTGGGTAACACCTTTCTGATATTTTATTCTGATATTTATATAACATTGTGGGAATTGGTGATCCTCTACCCATCTGGCTTCTGAGAGACACTGCCACTCTGAGAAGCTCTTTTTATACCCAATCATGTTGCCAATTGACCTAATTAGTGTTAAATGGTCTTCCAGCTCTTCGTTATGCTCAAATTTACTTTTTCCAGCCTCTTATTGCTACTTGTCTCAACTTGGGATTTGTTGACACTGTGAAATTTTGAATCAACATATTTTTCCTTTAAAATGATACATTTACTCAGATTAAACTTGATCTGTCATCTACGTTCTATTACAAATGAAATATTGACATTTGCCATCTCCACATCATTGCATTCACTTTTTATTCACAATTAGTTTAGTGTCCAAACTTTTTTGGAATCCAGTTTTGTATTTTACGAATGCATTTGGCTCATAGGATATAGCACAATGTTGTCTCTTCATACACAGGTATGTATGAATGTTTATGAAACTGCTACCCATAAAACAAGCAACCACATCTCTTTTCCCAGGTCCCCTTTATCATTTGGTGTATTGTGTTTGTTATGAAATATTTAATATTAATACAACAAATGTGTAGGTTTGTAATTTAAGCACAAATATCATCATATGACATTGCTGTATTGATATACTTACAAGTTACAAATGTTACCTTTTATAATATCCCCAAATGCATTTCCATTGTGTATTAAAAATTCTTTTCAGGAGCATAAAGCAGCCAGCATAAAACTGTGATTTTGGGACTGCTTCATTCAGAAAGCCTGGCCCAGTTGTGGCGGCGTGGCCTATTTGTGTGCGGCCATAGCTCACCGACACTCTGAAGGCTGTTTTATTTTAAACAATGCGCCACAGTTCCACAGCGTGTTATTATCGGCGAGCAGCGTTGTACGGAGGGAAGTGTGGCAAAGACAGCGTAGGAGGCCAGCTCTGGCTCCAGTCATCTGTCAGCGCCCGGGAGCGTTTCCATGGGAACAACAAAGTGCACAGCAAAGTAATGAAGCAGCCGATAATTGCTCAGGGGTGACCTTGCCGGTCCCGTCAAGGTTGCTTTTGGGGGGCTGCGCTTACCCGGCGCCTGTTGGCATACATTTTTATGAACGCGGGCTCCTCGGGGACGTGGGGATTGAGAGTACAGAGACTCCGGGCTTTAGTTATTCAGATAAGGTCAATCTCACTGCTCATCCTGGAATCCCACAGTGTAAAAACAAATAGAAGACTAATGAATAAGACAGAGAGAGACACAGAGAAAGAAAAAAGAAAGGAAAAACACATCTCTCCTCAGGCGCTGTGTGCTGCTCTGAAATGTGCGTTAGGCATTGACGGCTTGTGCCAGCATGAATGCATGAGATGGGAAGAAGATGCCGGCACTAATGTCAGTGGGGGGAATGACCTCCAGCGTGTGGCTTTGTTTTAAAACCCCTGCCATTTCCCTGAGTGTCCTTCTCCTGCTGCCTGTCAGCCTGGCCAGACCCATCTGTACCCCCAGAGAAAGCTTCTCTCTCTGTTCTCTTCCTCCCTTGCTCTCTCATTTTGTCTCTCTCTTCTTTGTCTCTCTCTCCCTCTCTCCACTCCCCCTCTTTCTGTCTGTCCTCTGTGGTCATGGTGACCGATGAATGTTTGAGATGTGAACTTATATGTGAACTCATATGTGAACTCATACTCAGCAGAAAGCTTGAACAAATGTGCCCCCACTTCCAATCTAATACAGCTTGCTCATATAGGCACAAAAATGAAACAGATGCATGCATTACACAGCTGAAGTCTGATATAGGCCCCATGCTTAAAAGAAATCCCACATCACACATGTTTTTGCCAAGCCACACATAGATCAATATGCCCGGGTCATGTGTGCATAATTCAGTTTGCAGAAGCAGCAGACGTGCTACAGCACAGCCCAGCTTAGTAATGAGGCTTCCAGTGGCACCAGATTGTCATTAACAAGCTGCCTATTTATACCTTCAGTTCCTCTGATAAATGACCTAGGTCACAGCGAGCCAGGTCCTTGTGAGGATAATTGATGATCTAATCCTAATATTTTTCATACACCTCTCAGAACTCTGACCATTGCTGACATGAGCACATCACCTTTACCTTCAGGCTTGTCGAACCATGTTTTTAATAGAACCCCTAAAGATTACCCACTCAGCAAGGGTCAATTTTTGACTGTACTTTTGCATTCCCTCGCAGTATTTTTGCAATCCTGTTTGCAACCCCTTTGCGTTCCACTGCAAAAGTGTAAGGGAGCTGTAGCAAAACAGGCTAAATTCCCAAGCTGGCTTTAGTAATCAGGCTTTGAACACAGGTTTAAAAAACAAATTTGAAGTTTGTTTATTCATTGCTGCATGTACCAGTATCAAAACCTGTTCTGATAAAAGAACAGTGTAGTTTAATTTTGGTTTGCTAAAATTGTGTGCAACTTAAAGGGATAGTTCGGCTTTTAACACATTGAGCCCCTTTCACAGGTTGTCTAAAATGAAATAAAGTGGTTGACACCAAAATCTTGATGATTGCTCCTGTCTCGGCTATTTGGGAAATATAGAATCGCCTCTGCCTGCCTTTAAAATGGCTAGCAATGGGCATGTGTTGTTTCTATCCTTAAAACACTGTTTTAAAAAAGTGCTACTCATGGAGTGATTAGTGGCGCTTGCTGATGTTCCAACCCAAGTATCGTAGCAAAATACGGTTTCTGTCATGTTTTATTTGCCATTTTGTAAGTCCCATAGGGATCTATTTGCTCCTTCATATAAACAAAGTGCCAAATAAAACATGACGGAAGCTTTATTTCGCTACGATACATGTTTTGGAACATCATTGAGCACCACTAACCACTTGGTGAGTAGCACTTTTTTAAAAACCAGTGTTTTAAGGATAGAAACAACACATGCCCATTGCTAGCCAAATAGCCGAGCCAGAAGCAATCGTCACAATTTTGATGTCAACCACTTTATTGCATTTTAGACAACCTGTGAAAGGGGCTTAATGTGTTAAAAACCGAACTATCCCTTTAATGCAAAGTGAATGCCAAAGTGAATGCAAAAGTAATTGTGAAGGAAAGCAAAAGTTTTGTAAGAGGACACAAAGTATTTTGAGGGAATGCAACATTGTGGTCTAAAAATATTAAGTATACAAATATTAACCAAAATATTAACCTCTCTTTATCTTCAATGCAGCTTTGCATTTGCATGCTGCACAGAAATTCACGAGGGTATCTTTGTTTTTACATTGTGCATTACATTGTACATGTATCAGTTTCACACTTTGTTCTCACTTACAGCCAGGGATCTCAGTCATCAGCTGTTTTCATTTAACTTGATTCATTCATATTTTTATGGCTATGAATTTCCTTTTGTGTTATGTTGTGTTTTTATCTGAGTAGGATTGGGGTTAAGGCTCGAGTGTGTTTGTGTGTGTGTGTGTGTGTTCACTGACCACAATAAGATTGAACAAAACTGAAATCAGAGTTTATAATGAGACACTAATTGAATTATTTCACCAAAATCACTCACTGTGATAACACTACTATACTGTGACATGATTTGGATTTCCATTGTCATACAATCTGCCTTCAAATGAATAATTCTAGTAGGCCCACCCTGTCCCACGTTGAGGTAAGTTGAGCTGTAGAAGTAGCCTACCTTTGTATGGCTATATGTAGCCATGCACAGAGGAACCACTTAGAGTCTTTGCTGCAGAAAAATGGCTACAGCAAGACACAAGGCCCCCCTGCACACATAGTCACAAGGGGATTTACTACAAGCTTCAAAATCAATACAGCTGAAATGGTCCTCTGGAGGAAGCTTTTTACCAGTTTACATCTGCCAGCACAGTTACCTTTGGTATGGTGTTTGTTAAGTGTGTGTGTGTGTGTGTGTGTGTGTGTGTGTGTGTGTGTTTATTTTAGTTTCCATTCTGAAGTGTGTCCCATTGTGACCTATGTGAATTTCCAGCCATCTGCTGGGTTGTGTCTTCGCTTGTCTTGATGATCGCACCTTTTGAAGAGGCTTTTTTATCAGCACTGAATGTTGGAATAAAAGGGCCATGACTCACTGTACCGTGTCTGCCGAGACTCCTGTTTGCTGTTCTTTCCTCACTATTTCAAAACACCCCTAAATCCCAAATTCTGTCTGTACCACGACAGTTTTCAATAAGAGAAGTATTTAATAAGAAAAATAGTAGTTACTAAATGTTACTAATCAAAATCTTCACTGCAGCATTATGTTTGTGGTATGTGTGTGTGTGTGGGGGATGATACATCCTTTGCTAATTAGTTCACTGTAGCTGGAAATTGCACACTTTGAGTGATGTCAGATGAGATTTATACAATTGTATGCCCTCTACTTTTTTTCCAAAGCACAGAATACCCAGACCAATAACATCCCAATGTTAAACTCTGTGTTATGACACAAGACAGCATGACTTTGCCTTGCAGCAATCAAATGTCTGTGATTATTCTGTGATAAATCCAGCTGGACAGGGAGCCATTAGAGTGATTTTCTTTGTCTTTTCTGCCCATGTTAACACTAACCTATGAAAGAATACTAATGAGGAATGTGACTTTTTTTCCCTCCTGAAAAGTCTTTTTTTTCTGTCTTCTGCAGGTATGTCACGTTTTCCACTAATGAGAACAAATCATTCCAATTACTGACAGCCACCCACAAAAGACAGAGAGCTTAGCCTGGATTCAAAGCGTTCTGAACTTTATTTACCCCCCCCCCCCCCCCCCACAAGCCACCACCACCCCACCACCCTCGCTTACAATTCACCACCATACTCTCCACCGCATGTGGTCTTTTAAAATGCCACAAACTGGTGACTGGCTGATTGGAGATTAAATGAAAGCCGTGGATCTTGGGAGGTTATTGTTAGGAGTGAGGAGTGGGAGCCTGAACATTTGTAATGGGTTCCAATGTAGGCTTTATCCACTTGAGAGAGTGGTCCCTGAATATTAATGTGGTAGTAGTGCATTTGGGCTTGTTGACAGCCACATAGACCATTGTAAGATGTAAGGTGGTCTTCATAATGTCTTGCTAGCATGCTATCCGTGACTTAACCAAGACAATAAAATGAAAAATAAAGTGTCCTGTTTGCATGACATGGGCAAAGCATGTAGAAATAAATCCTGACTCGTTCTATTGAGGAGTACAATAACAAATATGTGATAAGCCATGGCCGGGCTCTGGGGAGTATACGATCACATTTGATTACAATGCTTCCCAGACCGAGAGTTTCACTATGACATGACAATCCTGAAGGGATTTTTAATGTTGAATCATGAGATTATAAAACGTTCAGGTAGAATTGGGGGGAAAATCACTCCTCAGGGCCTGGCATTGTTTCACTCCTCAACAGTCAGCATCTCCCAGAGGTCTGTTCAGGATATGTAGTTTACACATGAGAAATGGATCAGAATTAGTAATGATGAAAGTCCAATAACAGGTCTGAATCCATCTCATCCATCATACACATTTTCACATATCACTGTTAAAAAGATATTGTTCAGCGTTGTGTTTGCAGGTTGGCAATGGGACTATGAGAAAGGGGTCTATGTTTCCGGGATGTTCCCCTGTTAAAGAGGCTCTCAGTAAGGCCTGTTGTGTTGTAAACAGTGATTGAGCACACCACTGTACAGCCCTGTAGAGTGAATAAGGAACTTGCAACGTGTGAGAGAGCATACACTAGCATTAATTGTATACAATACAGCAATACTGCTAGCTGTACAGAGCTCCCCCTACAGCTTTGTGGCGTTTAATACGGGGTTAAAAAACAGACTTACTGAGTATCTATAAAGGGTTGTATGTTTCCCCACCTCTATAAAGTTCAAAAGCCCAGATCCAGTTTCCACACCTGCCATAAATTCCTGTGCCAGAACACTACAGATGAAAAGTAAACTGCAATGGGTGCCTTTGTTGCCATGTTGCTGGAACCCCCGCCCCCCCAGTCATTGATGTTCTTTACATAATAGAAGCGTTAATACAAAATCTAAATGTGACTGGACTCTGGGACCCATAGGCCATATAGGACTAGAAACATATGGTCCAGGGAACATAGAACTTTAGAGGCTCTCAAAAAATATGACCTGGAGTTATCTTCAACACTTTAATTGGTGTAAGTCCTGTCATGAAGATGAAGAGGACTCCAGAAATAGGTTCATGATAGGCTATGTCTTACTGTCTGTCTCGCACAGGTTATTCAACACAGGTGCACATCTCTCAGTATATATACTGTATTGACCCACATCCTGTTTTAGTAGGTTGTCCCTTGAGGATTTCATCATTAAAAGTATGTGTTCACCCACAGTTGTGTGGGAGAGCTACTGAGCACTTGTAGTCATTCAGGGCTTTATATAACACCAACCACTGTGAATCTGGAACAGCTTATATTCGCTTCTCACTAATGTCAAATTCATTTATGCTTCCTCTTCCTCCAAACGGGAAATATATTTTTTTTATTAGGATTAAAATAGCAGGACATTCCCGGGACCATTTTTTTTGTCGAAACTACAGGAAACTACATTCTGAAATCAATTATTCCAACCCAGGAAATAAACATGTAAAATTATACAATGCCTTTACAGCAAGGATGTGTCAGTGCTCACAATTGTACCTGACTGCAAGCTCCTCTTCTTATTCTTCCTGTAGGCTGACCTGAGGCAGACATACTGTATATAATAGTGCACAGCACTGTGAATGCTCTATCAGAATCTTACATTGCAGATGTATAGCAGCTCGGCACCGGGAGTGTCATCATCCCCGTCTGCATGGCTGGGAGAGCCGAGAGGCACGGCTGTCTGAAAAAGACCCCATCGTCCGCGAGGGATCCCGTCCGTCAATCAGCCTGTCGGCCCGTCACTCAGCTAGTCAGTCGGTGTGCAGCCTGCGACTGGGGAGAACACCTGGCTCAGTCACGGTGCTCTACCTGCCACTTTCACAGGCCAGTGGAGAGTGAGAGCCAGCCGGCCCGTCTCTGGCTGCGCCTCGGCCACCGCCAGTCTAAGCCTTCACTGCACTGCTCACTGTGACAGGGGAATAAATCGAGAAAAGAGGGGGAAAGAATAAGGTCGCCCCAGCTCAGGTGAGAGAGAATTCGCTTAGCTGATCCCTGATTGACTGACTGGGAGGAAATGCAGTCGAAAATTCAGTGCAGGCCGATAAAGTCTGGGACTCTTGAGGCGTTTTAGTCGCAAAAAGTGCTTGCCAAACAGGAGCACAAAATCAATGAGGTCACAGAGGTGGAACAAACAAACTCCTGTCAGCGGAAACATTTTTTTGCCAGATATACTTCCCCAGTAACACTGTTCCCATGTTTTATTGGCACTTTTAAAGCAAATCATGGACTTAAACATACATTTTGCACACATTTTT
Source organism: Limnothrissa miodon (assembly GCA_017657215.1). Classification (NCBI taxonomy): domain Eukaryota; kingdom Metazoa; phylum Chordata; class Actinopteri; order Clupeiformes; family Clupeidae; genus Limnothrissa; species Limnothrissa miodon. The sequence continues at coordinate 175,237 of JAGFZM010002107.1, read as the reverse complement.
TACCTGACTTTTTTCACAAATTAAAATAAGCTTGGTCTGACTTTAGAAATGGTTGATGACCTCTTAACACCTGACCCTCTTGGATGACATAGTGAGGCAAAAGCTGTCATTGCAGTCAGTGGTCTGAGCATCAAAGACCAATCAAGAAGCTGAGGTTAGGTATGTATTCAGCCATTCAGAGTACGCTTGCAGTTCAGGGTCAGTGTGATGTCGAGACTCTGAGAGGAGATGCACTAGAGACGTACTGGAAGTGGAAACAGTGCTGAAAAACTGCTGAGATTTGTGTTCTAGTGACACAAGGTGCAAACCTGTGGTGACGCTTCAAGCCAAAGTAAAAAGAAGCGACATCCTTTCTTTTGAAGGCTTTCACACAGGGCTATGGATAAGGATATGGACCGCAGAGAGAATGTTTTTGCTGCAAACTCACACCCACTCACACATCTGGAATTCTGTCAACAACCCAATGCATGCTCTATCTTTCGTTTCTTTTTCTCTCTGTCTCATTCTCTGTATGTCTTTCAAAGTGGTGAAATATGTATGAGTGTTCTCATTAGTTATTGAATAAACAGAACGAGTTGTATCAAAGGAAAACCATATCTCGCTCCCGAAAGAATGACTGGTGCTGCAACTCAGTCTCAGTGAAATAAAACAGACTGTTCACATTTCAGTGAAACCTGGCTTTTGTCAAAAGTCACCTGAATCGCACAAAGCCAAAGCTGTAGTGTTAACACCTGGTTGCCCAGTGTTTATACAAGTCAGCCACACACAGAACCATGAAGTGACTGAAAGCTCTATACTCTCTGGTGACGCTGACTGGCTCCTGTGATGATGATGACAACAGGTTGTATGGTGAATCGTAAAATAAGCGTAAAATAAGCTGGGCCCGGGAGAAATGACAGCTCTTGATTGATGTCTCGGATGAAGTTGAGGATGAGGATGGTGATCATGATAAGGTTAAATCCAACATTATGTGATTATGGGCAACAGCTGTGACTGTAAACACACAAAATGAAACATGACATTCATAACACAGTTGCGTATCACACAAGTGAGCCATTTACCCGGCGAGATGAAGATGGATGAGAGAGGCATTAATGAGATTATCAATCAGTCAGAGTGTGACATGGAGAATAGTGCCTTGGTCTGGAGGAATGTGGGCTCCTCCTGACAGCTTTAACAAACAGGCCCTAGACCTTTCTTATTGTCTGGGTGAATTTAAAATCTGTCTCTAACAACGAGCATAGCCTAGTGCCTTTGCTTAACAACACAGTACTGTGGAGGGGATCTCTGCAAAACTAGAGTTTTGTTTTTGTTTTTTTACATTTTTTGTTTGCAGGCAAACAGACGGCTCTGCCGCGCCCAATAATCTCAAAGTTCGGTGAAGGTATCTGCCCATGAGGAAGGAAACATACACTAATTGGTGGATCCCAGATACACTGTACAAAGACAAATGATGAGAAACTGGCTATGCAACGACAAGCAAGTGAGCAGGTTTGTTTGGGTCCTATCCACAGAAACACTATTCTTCAGTACACCGTAGAGTATGTTCCATTTTTATGGCTGGAGGTTGGGAGCAGGCATTCTCACAGATGTCTACAGATGGTCCAGAAAACAAGAAGAAATAAATTGAGAGCCACAGTGGTAAAGGCACATGGTGGTGGAGGCTTCCGCGTGTTAGACGTGGTCTATTGTACCTCCACTGTGTCTCGTGTCTTGCCCTCCATGCTTTTGCTGTTGAGGAATCCACTGACATCAGAGCCAGCGCGACCTCTTTGTTCACATCACTGATAAAAGTGTCTGGATTGTTGAGAATAGACCCTTAAGATTTCTCCCCGAGGCGAGAGATGTTCTCTGCATCACAAATGTGTTTTCTGAATCCCACTGAAAGAAAGTCTGAGAAAGAGTGGTGAGTATAGACCATAGAGCCTACACTGAATTACTGGGCTAAATGCAGCTTGTCTACATACTGTAGAGCTGCCTAATTGCCAGGTTTTCCCATACTTCTATGCACCAGGCATCCAGTCCTCCCACAAATATGCTGGGCTATACAAAAAAGTAATTGGCTTGGACAGATGCCTGTCCCTGTAGACTTCTCCTGATTGATTGATACGCTTGCACAAAACAGCTGCATATGGAATACAAAGCACAGAGGGGATTCAGACACTTTTTTGTCTCCAAGCATCAATTTTTTGTCATATTTATAAGAATACAAAGACAGTTGGCTTAACAATGCTAGCAGAAACATCACTGGCAGAGATTTCACCACAAGCCTTCAACGTTCTGTTGTTCAACAAACAGCAACACACATTTAATTGGGAATCCTACTGACTTCCTCAATTTGCTGCAGTTGAAAACTGACTGGTCAGTTTTTTTGTTTCTTTCAAAAGTACCAAATAGTGGCTGAGGTCTGAATAGAGTTTTGTCATCAAAAATATCAGATATGAAGTTGCAATGTGCCGTGTTTTCAAACCGTTTGTGCTTCTGCTGGTGATGTTTTGTATTTAGCCAATCAGAGCACAGAGGATGCAAAGATTTCATAACAATATGGCTGCAGGACTGAAACCTTCCAAATGTAGTCATTCAGACTTTGTGATCCCTTCTACAATTCAAATTGTGATCCCTTCAAAGATTCAAATTTAAAATGTGAGACTTATTGTTTTACTGGGTATCTCTGTGAAAGGAGACATGTACAGATGACTTTATAGTTTGATATCTGATGTGATGCAGACAGCCTCTATCTGGGCCTTTAGAGAACCTTTCCATACTGTATGAGGGGCAGTTCCTATACACAACTCAGCTCATCACCTGTTGCTCATTGGTGCTCTTTGTTGTGCAGCGCTATGAGACATGTCTTTTGTAAAAATGCGCTATACAAATGAAATTGAATTGAATTGAACATGCTGTGTACTAAGGACTAAGTGGGACAAGATTTGGACAAACTGCATTCACTGACATTCAATATTCACAGGAGGCCTGGACCACTGGATAAGTAGCCTATGTGTTAATGTTAAAGTATTTAACACAGAACATTCTTTGACCAACCCCTCAGTCACGGAAATCAGAAGATTATTTAAGGTGAAATCATGTTAGCTCAATAAGACAGTTTAATAACTTTAATCTTTAAAATGTTATTATTGCTACTTTGCAGCCTATTGGATTTGAATGCTTTATGCCACCTGCACCTAATCTTGCTTTATGCCACATGCACCTAAAAGGTTGTATGCATGCAGAATTGCTTTCAATTGCTCCATTCCTCCGAGGAAGGTCATTTAGCACTGTCAATACCGCGCACAGGATAATCTAGACTATTCTAATCAGCTGTTCCACGCTGGTTAAAAGAAATCCCAAGGGCTAAGACCGACGCCCTTTTCACCTTCAAGAAATTCGTGAAGACCCAGATGTATCAAGTGTACCTCTTGCCTTTTATTGTGTTGTTTATTTAATATTAATCTTCTTTTGTCACACACCCACACACACATATCTAGCCTATATATATATATATATATATATTTATATATATATTATATATATATATATTTTTTTATATATATATATATATGAAATAGTCTTTTTCTTTAAATGGCACCCTCTTTGGCAAACACAATATACCGATAACAACTATCATCACAATTTAGTATCTAGTCAAGTTCTTTTAGATTATTATGTGAATAGTATTCATGTTGTGATATTCAACGGAGAGGAATTCATGAGCATTTTGGACACCAAAATTTCATGAGTTTTAACAATGTGCAATTTATAAATGTGCGGACAATTTTAAAGTTTCAGAAAAGTCATGTCTTTCGAAAACGACCCGATTGATTTGAACTTTTGCCCAAAACGATGAACAATTAAAGATGTAAGGAGAGAGAAGGACAATAAAACTGAACTTCCCCTATGAGTGGTGCTGTAAGCTAGTAAGCTCGCTTTCTATGCTGTGCTCCTTTTGTCTGATCCTAGTTGTGCCCTACAGTGTTATAGCATAAACAATACCCTTGAGGCCACCTGTCACACAGACTCTCTCCCTGGTGGTGACCATGTCTTCAAATGTGATTAATCGAGTGTGTGGGGGGGATGTCCCAGTTAGGCTGATGACCAGTTATCAATGTTTAACATAAATCTTCGTAATGAATATTCGCTTCCATGAGGAAAGCGTAATTGGCTACACCATCATAGGGACGTATTCATTCAGATCCTCTGCCGGGAGCTGTTTAATAAACAGAGATGTAAACTGGGTCATCATCTTTGAGAATCTTCTCATCTCACTTCCAGCCTTAAGTGTAAATGAAGCTAAGAAGCCAAGTAATCCAAGCTAGCCTTTTCGGTTCGATCATTTTCTCTACTGAAATTTGCAAATGGTGCCAAATGTAGTTCGTTTGTGACAGTCTCCGTTGTGGTAAGTCATATTTGAATGAACTCTGGTCTGAAGGGGTGACATCAATATTTAATGCGTGACCCATTATAGATAGAGTGAGCCAGAGTACATCAGCTGTTCAGCTGAGATTTCGGTTGTAGTGGTGGCGGTCCTTGCATGCGTCGCATTCCAATGCTGAGACTGTACAGTTTCCTCGCGCTGTCGGGGAGCGTATAGAAGAAAGGGAGTGTCGCGTGCCATTGGATTTTCTTCCGCTTTCAGCCATAACCAAGAGAAGTGGTCACGGAGACTCCAAGCTGACAGCGCTGCATTCAGTCGAGAAGTAAGTAATTCCGTACGTTTAATTAAAATATACGACAACCACTTCGTACTTTGTTTTTTTTGTGAGACGAGCTCGGTGCGTAATTTCTTATAACTGGTGTAAGACACTGCAAGCATCCCTATCTGTCTGGTCATTATATGAAAATCAGTTAGGTTCCTTATACCATTCCATTTATATATTTTCATTTACGTTCAGTTGAGCAAAAGTAGGCCAATGTAAATATGTGAAAACAAAGCGCAAATTAAGTTTGTTGTTAACTGTAGTTCTCCATGCAACGCATGGAGCTGTTTTGAAATTGAAATTGTGTAGAAGTGTTAATCCTGTAGAAAACTGTTATTTACTGTTACACGTATACACTGTTACAGTTATTGTAACTGAACTGTACAGTTACCTATTTCATTTGGGAGACTATGTTATAGAGACAGTACTAAACTCTGGGTTATTATTATTAATTTGGCCTCACCCTTTTAATCAGTAGCATAATAGCTCACAACATGTGTGATTTGGAAAGTGATACCTTGGCTTTCCAGAGCAGTCACTGAAAAGCTATTTGAGTATGAATGTTACTTGCTAATCTGAAGTTCTTGAAAACTTCATGAAGAAACGTCACACAGTAAGAAATTTTAGTGACAGTTATAGGGAATAAATTAAGTGATCTGGATACACATCATACTCTCTGTTCTGTCTATCTCTGACAGAAAATTCTAAGATTTGAGCTTAGCAGTGTCTCTCTGTAAGGTAAATGTTGACATAAGCATTTTCTGTTCACTGGACTCATTTATGCTTTGAATGCTTATTTCTTTAAGTTCACATCTTGTGTTCACATTGTGTTTTTGCTCAAATTGCCACGCTATACTCACTGGATTCTCACACTTAGTCAATTTGTCCCTATTATTGTCCCCAGAGTTAAGGTGCCCCCAAACCTGCATGGCACCAGATAAAGCAGCAGCACAGCAAGCTGTGGACTGAGATGGGGCTATAGGCTACCTAGCGAAAGGACCATTTTAGCTGACTAAAGCAAAAGTTTTAATGCAGCACTTGATATCCTGTCTCATTACCAGCACAAAGGAATAGAAAACAGAGGCTTGAAATGGTCTCTAAAATGCATCACTGGTCCACTGTGATCTGGCGATAAGCTTCCCACAGGGAGACACTACTAGGCTCACAAACTATTATAATCCTGAATAGGTCTAAGGGCTTACCTTACACTGTATGCAGGGCATTATGCAGCTTTCATTTCAACCTAACTCTCTTTGCATGTTTTTTAGTGTGTGATATTTTGAATCTCATGTTCTTCTCCAACATAAATGTTACAGCGAGCCAACGTAGAGACAACTACAGCGAGGGTATCAAGTTGAACTAGGCCATGGCATAACAGCAGCACCACAAAGATCTTATTAGTCTCTTGGTGTGTTGACAAAGATATCCCCTTTGGGGTATTGTTGCAAGATCTAGTGCAATGCTTGAATGATCTGAACAGAGTATGGATTTATGAGCAATATGTAGCCATGCATGTCATCGCATTACATAGAATTTATTGGTACACATACTTTTTAAGAATGTTGCATTGAGAAGAAAACATTTCATCATACATCCATTTTCAGTGGCTGGACTGTAAGCCCTCCCAGTCCATGTAAGGGGCATAATTTCAACCTATCCCAGATATATTTTATTTCTAATGTCCTTTTCTAAGACACCACTGCACCATTTCAGGACACACAGTCCTCTGACACAATCAGGCCAGATACAGTGGTTTGAGCTCAAACTATGGCACCATTTCAATCTCATCTTTTGAAGTGTGTGTGTGTTCGTAGCTGTATTATTTAGCCCTGAGAAATGCTAAATAATATTGTTCATTACCTGTCTAATGGTGGTCAACTTCAAAGAATTTATTGTGATTTCGATCATTGCAGCTGCTGATGTCTCTGACGTAGAGGACTGTTGACATTTAGCCGTCGGACTGTCAGCCCGAAGCGTGTATAACATTCATAACATGAGCAACAAAAAATCGGTGTCTGTCTGGCACTCAGTGCCCTGAGCCCAATGTCTCTATATCTATATATCTATAGGCTATATCTATCATATGCCTTGTTGGTGTGTTGTACTGTTATTGAGCAAAGTTCAGGGCAGGCTCTCATCTTCATGAAGTTGAACATAATGTCTTGTGTCCAGAAGGAAAAGAGACTATACGATTGGATATTGAACTACTGAAAGCCTTCATAAATGACACGGTATCTCTGACCTCATGACAACACAATACTGTATTTGATAGCCTATCTGCCCAAATAATGCTAAAATAGCAAAACACTAGAAGCAATTTGAACACTATTATTACTTTTTTGACATAAGACATAATGTATTGCTTTGTCAGTGGAGAGGTTTTATAGGAGCACTCTGGAGTTGAATAGTAATTCTCCTTTTTTTAGGGTATAGTGTGCCAAGAAGGAGAGACATGTTTATGTAGCACTCTTCGTATTCATTCAAACAGCTTTAAGAAAATGAGCAGAAGACCTGAAAAATGTGTCAGGTCTGTGTAAATCATTTAACTACTTCTGCGTCTATAAACAGTATTTGCAAAATATGATTTGTTTGTAATGATAGTTAGTTCTACCCATCATACTTGTCCTTACATTCATGAGTTACCTAGCTAATGACAATGGTCATCTAGAAATGTGACTAGGCAAACTATAAAAGATTAGGCTTAAAGACAGCAGCCTGCAAAGAGGCTGCAATTGGTCACTTCTTTAGAAAGCCGCATCCAAACTACCTTTGTGCTCTAGACCAGTAAAATGAGGCAGGTCATGCCTTCCTCTCCTCTACTCACAACATTTCCTCAGCAGCACATCACTTCCAATGCTAAGCAGCCCAGTCAAAAGAGCAGTACGCCAGAACAGAGTCTGTGTAATACATGACTTACAAGAATTGAGCTGACTAGATAAGGAAGGCTGAGCAGTCCAAATATGGCGTGAGAGAGAACAGGACTGGAAATATTTTGACATTCCACTGTGAGCAGTGCACATGGCGCAAACACACGGCAGCCATTTCATATCCAGGAAAATGAACAGTCCCTGAATATGTCTGAAAAGCAGCCTGCAGTGCAAACCCTTACTTTATTGTGCTTGTCTCCTACAGCTCTCAGGTAAGCACCCATTTGAATGCAGGCAGGCTAATTAAATGTAAGTCCCTGAATGATTTTATATTATGCTGCTGTAAATCCCACTGAGCAGGATATGATCACAGCATCAGTACATGCAAGTAAAGCCCATTGGAAGATAAACGTGGATAATAGCACAGTTTTAGGATTACATTTAGCCTGAAGTAATGGTCTTTAGTTATCGGTGGCGAGGAGGCAGATTGACAAAAAAAAAACCCTTGGTTGCCAAGTAAAAGTTTTTGAAAGGAATGCTTGCTGATTGGAGATGACTTCTGTAGGCACTCCTGGGTCTGCTGTAGATCCCAAGCTGTTCAAGCAGTTAATTAAAAAAAAAAGTCATGCCGCATCCAATTGGTTACAGATTGCAATTAAAGCGCTTGGCAAGACATGCCAAGAGAAAGCAATCCTGCTCCAGTAATGAGAGAACGCCTGCACGGGGTCAATGGAATCTGAGACAGCAAGGCTTATTTATTTTCTAATCCATTATTTAAAAAAACAAGAGAGACTAGGCAAGGAATGCCCTCTTCTTCTTTCAGAGAATGCATCATTGTTTCTATGGAAACCATGACTCAGTCTCCCTAAGTTGGTTAATAACAAATAGGGAGCTTGCTTTTGCACCTTTAAGACATCCAATTTCACTGTGTTCATTCATTCATTATTTTTGGTGTAAGCCCTCATGATTTAACCAGTTTGATTCACCTTGCCTCAGCTTTTCCATTTCTTTTTTCAGCCACCAAGTCATGTGCTAGCTGGATACCTGTTTGACTATTCAGGGAGCAGCATTAGTTGTGTGGAGGCTTTGATGGAAGGCCCTCCGCTCAGCCTCACTCACACAGGTGAAAAGGTTGAATTGCTTGACGGGGTCGATAGAAGCACTTGAGGCAGCTAGGGCAGGTGAAGCAGTCTCTGCTCTTTGCTTTGCTGCAGAGTAGGCAATTCCCCTGCATTGTGGAGTCTGATGCCAAGCAAATTACCATAGCAGAGCCTAGAGCTTGGCTGTGATGCAAAAGCAGACAGCCAGAATGGAAGAAAATGTCTCACAGGTAAAATGAAATCTGGCTACATGAGCGGATAGCTGAAAGTAAAATTACTTTAGGCTGTGGCAAGGATTGTTTACACAGGTAGAACGATGAAACATTGTATTCAGGCAGAAATCAGATATTCAAACCAAACACTTTCTCTACACACTACAAACAAGTGTGCTGTTCTTTTTCAGTGACAAAAAAAATATTAATCTATTGTCAGAAATTCTGCCAAGGAAACTTTTTTTGTCAGATTTAGTATTTTTAGAATTTGGGACACAATGAGCTTTTCCACAGCATAAAGCCCCATGCACAGTTATTTGACAGTGGTAATATGCTGTTTTTCACAAGCTGATAACAGGGGAAATAAGGCCCTGAATGTGAAGGTTTTCTTTAGACTTGTTGGCATCTGAACAAGGCCATGCCTGAGAGACAGGTCCAATGGAAGCTTTCATACAGGGAAACAGGAAGACTGGCAGCTTGTTACTGAGCTGAGAATTTTCTGCTTTTTGCCTTTTCCTCTATTCTTGCCATGTGGCCAATGTCTGGTCACAGCAGGCAAATAGTGTTCTGCAGCTATGTGCAGGCAGGCTGCTTTCCAAATTTGGATAAGGATATAGCTTGATTACTTTGGTCTACACCTGGGAATATGGTACAGTTTTGCATCATTATAAGATTTCTAAACAGACAAAAATGTGTTACAGGAAAACAGTAATTGTATCTTCACAGAAAATACGCTATGAAGAAACCTTTGGGTTTATTTTTCTCCTAGCAATTGTTTATGGGCTAACAGTTATGCCTACCATCACTAATATTTACACACATTCAACCCCCTTTCAAGTACACAGTAAATCTTAATCAAAGAAGAAAGACAGATTTGTGTATGCATTTACTTTGGGGTGTGTGAAAGATGGATCGTGTTTTAGTATAAAAAGCATTTTATAAAATTGAATGCCATCAAATTTCATTATTCAGCTCAAATAGTTTTGGCCTATCCTGTCTGCATAGGCAGAGTGTCTTTCTCACCAGTGCAACAACACTTATTGTGGATTGGAATTACCCCTTTTTAGAAGCCTGAAACAGTATAAAAGCGGTGTAACATTGCTGTTTGCCATCCAATGCAAACAAGGGCTTAAATTCACAATGGTCCCTTTAAAACATGCAAATTGGTATGAAGCCTTAGTCCCTTTGTCGAGCCATCTAGGTACAAACTATTTTACATTGCTTGTCTATGTAATCCACAGGTAAATAACCCCAACCCCATATTCAATAGATGCAATCTTTTTACAATGAATTTGATCAAATGCTAGCAAAGAGCCTTTTGCAAGGCACTCATTTGAAATCCATTTTCTGTGCTAATTCTCTAGCTCTACTTAAAGGAAGAAGCCATTTTTCAATATATTTCTGTACCCCTCAGCTCACAGAGACCAGAGAAGGGGTTCCTCTCCTGGGTTTTCATTGGTATTTTGGAACCCACACTTCATTGAGCAGGCCTGAATCCCTCATTTAAAATGTCAGTCATTACGGATATAATCCATTCGTTGAGGACGACTCTAATTGTGGAGCAGATTAAAAGCTCAGGGTGTAATGGAAGTGAGAGCTAGACGGTGGGAGTGCGAATATTGCGTGGGGGACATCTCCCGGAACTGGGGAGGAGTGAGTTCATTTGAGGCATGATTGAGCCTGATGAAACTCCCACCACTTTCAACAATCTCCACATACCCCAGTCAGCCAGGCAGCCGGAACATTGCTCTCTTCCTCTAACAAGCCGGCAAAAATTACAGCCTCCCCACAATTAAGCTCCGCAACGTGGCGAGCACTGACAGAGGTGTCCTGAGAGCTCATCGCTCAGACGATGTAATATTCTCCAAGTTCAGCCTGCACCGTGTGGAGATTTTTTTTTGCTGATTGCATGGCCTACTCACTTAGACACTGCAGGGTTATGAGCAAATGTTCAAACCATTCCAAGAAATTGTCTAATAAATTAGCATGATTGCCATTTGTACCCTCTCAGACAGTTGTGGTCTTGCAGCCTTTTTACAGATCTCTCATCAGGGCCATAATGGTGCCACTCAAGGGTGAGTCCTAGGCCCTCTCCTGCACCCCCTATAGACTGTGTCTATGCATACAGGAGCTCTAATAGAACCGTTAGGTTTGCTGAGGACTTGGATGATTACAATGATGCCCACATGAGTGAAATTAACTTGAAAATCTTTCTCTCGATGTTGCAAAGGCCTGAGAGCTGATTGTGGACTTCAGAGAGAAAGGAAATCAGTTGAAGCCCTCGGTCAGATTCAGCAACTTGGCGTTAACATCACAGAAGACTTTACCTGGGATGGCCATACTGACAGCATTGTAAAGAAAGCCAACATTTTTTCTACCTCAGACAACTAAGAACATTTGGAGTAAGATTCTAGAGACCTCTAACAGAGGAAGCACAGAAAGCATCCAGACCAGAGACCTCACTGCATGGTATGATAGCTGCTCTGAAATGGAAATGGAGTTGTAGCATAACAGGCAATGCAAGGCCAAAGGAATCACTAAGGACCCTAGTCTTTCTAGTCATGGACTGTTTGAGCAGCGACCATCTGGCAAGTGATATCACAGTCTTAAGGCTAAAACCACTAGACTCCAGAACAGCTTCTTCTATCAAGCTATAAGGCTTGTGAACACAGACACTATGACATCCTATACCCTGGTTATCAGCTTTTGCTCTTTTTCTACTCTTTTTCTCTCTCATTTCTATAATCACGCAAACATGCATGCACACATTTACACACACACACACACTAACACATTCTCGTAAACAGACTATTTTTTAGGGTAAAAAAACACATGAATTGTACTCTCTTAACAGGATAATGAGATGAAATAAATATTAAATATTGAATCTTTAATGTCTGTTCTGTGAGTTAGCCGCAGTCACACAAAGGGGTCAAGAGAACAGGTTTGGCACCAGTAGTAATAAGAAGAATGCAGCTGACAGTGTGTGTACCATGAAGCGTTACAATTACTCGTGGTGCTTGTTGGCTGCTGCTCCTCACACGAGAGGGCCCAGTGAGCACGAGCAAGGGAGTGTGAGAAGGAGCGAGGGAGGGATACGGAGGCTACAACCGAGGTTGAGGGAAAGGCCTGTTGCTTAGTTACAGATGGATGTAAAGCCACGCTATATAACAGCCCACTTCGAGCTAATTGTGCAAGCAGCCAAAGGACCGCCCGAGAGCAGCCATGCAAAATGAATCCCATCAAACAAGTCTGTTCCAGCCTCTGCACCTCTGCCAGGGATACAAACAAATACACATCAGAAACACACACCTCAGAGGCTATTTACTGTATCAATATATATATATAGATAGACAGAATAGATAGATAGCTATGTATAAATACTAGCCATTTGTTAGTCACTGTTGTTATGGTGTTGGCACTGCACGATGGGAGCTACTTACCGCGTCTCCCACTTGTTTTTACCCTTTTCACAATTCTTCACATTTCTTTGAACCTGTTATGACTAGCATTGTGCAGGATCATGCTACTTTTTGTCTCCATCGGTTTGCGCTTCTACTGCACTATTCAAAATCCTGCACTATTACTGATCTAATACTGCACTGTTACTGTTTGACTAAAAGACTCTATGTAGGTGCTGTATTAACTTATTATTATTAGAATGGGTTATGTGATTTATGAGTTTTTTTATGAAACAGAGCCAATGCATCTAACCCCTGCTCTGAAAAGGCGGAGATATTTTTATGACACTTGAATAATAATAACAATAATAATAATAGTAATATAATGTAACTTAATGCAATATATTCAGTATACAGTTTTTTTATGTTTTATGTAGGATTCCATAGGAATTCTGCTCTTCTGTTACGCTTGGATAAGCCTGCTTGGTGATTGTGGGAAGCACTGGCACCACTCCTGCTGGCCTGTAGGAGGCGATGTTGGAGATGACTGTGCCCTCAGCGCAGGACTTCCACTGGCAGAGCCTGGCCCGTCTGTCCAGCGGGCGCGTCTACCACTCGCTAGCTGAAGTGGGCGGGCAGCTGTATGTGCTGGGGGGCAGCGATGTGGCCGGGCGTCCCTCCAGCGCCCTGGAGCTCTACTCACCCGAGGTGGACCAGTGGGTGAACCTGCCCCCCATGCCCCTTGCCAGGGCCGGGGCTGCCGTGGTCACGCTGGGCAAACAGCTGCTGGTGGTGGGAGGCGTGGGGAAGGACCAGCGCCCCCTGAAGGCAGTGGAGGTGTACAACACAGACGATGGGAAGTGGATGAAAAAGAGTTCCATGAAGGAGGCGATCATGGGCGTGGCTGTCACTGTTAAAGGTCAGGGCTGTCCCCAAATCTGTTGCTGTTACTGTAAGGAGGCATAAAGCTTTATTTCAAATGGGACATTCATTTAGAGGTGCAGCAGAATGCTTTCATTGCTTTAAATGCTATCTGTTGCAACATTGTTTTATCAAGGGTTCACATGGTCAGGTTTTAGAACACTTTACTTTAGAACACATTCATCTGATGTGACAAATGCTTTTAATATTCTGTTATTGTCTGCTTTAATATTCTATTATTGACTTCTTTTAAAGTCAAACAAAAGCAGGATATCATTAGGTCAAAAATATAAATAATACATAGACAAGAAGCCTTTCATTTGTGGGACTTCTTTAAGCAAGCCAGAAGATGTTATTTAATGTGTTTGTGTGTGTGTGTGTGTGTGTGTCATGTATCTCTACCTGTGTGTGTGTGTGTGTGCCCAGATGGCAGGGCATTGGCTGTAGGTGGAATGGGCTCAGACCTTTTGCCCAGAAGTGTTCTCCAGCAGTACGACCCCAGGAAAGACATGTGGGCACTGCTTCCGCCAATGCCCACCCCTCGTTACGATGCCAACGTCAACCTGCATGGCTCCAAGCTCTACGTTGCAGGTGGGATTGGCATCAACCCCTGAGGGGCTGCATGCTCAGCAGTGATAGCCATAGATTTAGGCTCTATCCCAACTCTAAACCTCCAAAGACTACTGGCGTGGTTCAACCTCACAATTAGCTTGTTCAGGCCAGTTATGTCTGAGGGTTTAGGGCTCAGGGGACATTGGAATTCAGACATTCACGACCAACTGTAATGTTTTCTGCTGCATCGGTCTTGAACACCACCTTTTTGAGATGTTTCACTTCATTTAATGAGCTGTTGAAAAATTTACTGAGCACGTCAGTGTGTGTGCATCTCCAGAGTTTTGTTAGCTGGCTATAAAAAGACATGAGCTGGGGAACATGTGTTCTGTGTGAAATATTCATGTGTTCTTACAGAATTCATTCTATATGATGACTGATGTGGCTGTTATGCAAGCGGCCACGGAAGGCCACGGGCACAGAAAGCATTCAGACATGGACTAACAAACAAAGTGTTCTAACAGATACACTGCAGAAGGCTGTTATGTTTGTCACAGTATTGGCCAATTCAGATGGATCTTTTGTGACATCTTTAGGAGATACAATGCACTCCCAAAAGTGCAGATTTCTTTTGTTATTCCTTAGCTGTAGAAGCTAAATCAAAAACCATTCTGAAAAATAATAGTACATTTCCTGAAACACTTTGAATGTCAAGTAGTCCCATCTGCATTCCCTCTTAGACAATCAGACTGCAACCCCACATGACTTCTTCCGACAGGTGGCCGCCAGGGCAAGCGATCACTCAAAGCCTTTGAGGTATTTGACATGGAGAGCCGGATGTGGAGCGCCCTCCCCGTGCTCCCTTGTAAGAGGTCGTACTCGGGGGTGCTGTGGGACGCCAGCGGCCGCCTCTGCTGGCTCGGGGGTCTGAGGCAGGGGGGCCTGCACCAGCGCTCCAAGTTCACCAACAACGTAAACATCTACAGTCCCAGCGAGGGTGAGCAGTCAAGCCTGATTTAGAACACCACTGTGTGCCACATTGACTGTTCAGCTGAAATGATTCATTTATGCACATGAAAATGCAAACCATACAATACGGTATGTATTAAACACTAAGAGTATCTTATATTGTCATTAGTGCAGGAGGAAATATCCTCTGTCTTGCCCATTTCAAAAGAGTTTGGATTATACTCATTCCATTCCAGGCTTTCCATATGGTTGTTTAATGTGATATAAACATTTGGAAAGTAGTTTGAAAATGAAAAAGGACATTTAGGCATTTTTGATTTTTTTACCGTTGAAGCTATCTATATTTGTGGGTAGCATGTGGTTAGTGTCACCGTGAATACTGCAAACAGAGACATGAGATATCCCTTTGACAGCAACATTAGATTATTTTATAGGACACATTGTGTTAAAATTCTTTTGTAAAGGCAATTTTTACTCAGCACAGCTGTCATAGTATTTGAATTTGTCTTTTTCATTTTTAACTCTGCACATACTCTCTGTTATCAAAGGAGGCAGTACCCAGACGGAACGCTTAATCTACCAAATGTGCATCCAAAGCCGCCCGTTAGTCACAGTCTGCCAGTGTTGCCATGTCCATGCCCAAGGCTTCTGTCAACCTGAGCTCACCAGAACAAATGAAATGTTTGCACTGAAGTTGGAATAATGGGATGCATTAAGAAATGCCCATCTGGAATATTGTGATGTCAATATAGCATTAAAAAAATTAGATAAGGTCTGATAATCCCTCAGATGAGTTATTGATCTCTGGCAAGGTATTACTTTGGCTTTTCTTGTGCCAGGTTTGGGCGCTCTGAAATGCGATTTTCACTGATGGCATTTGCTGCGCGCAATAGAGCAAATGGAAGATATATTTAACCTGCTGAGAGGGCGGGTGATGAGAGGACATCTTGACACCCTGGTGTCATGGTGCAGCTGTGAAAATAATATGAATCTTTCATCCCTGCTTTTTTGTCCTTTCTTTCTCCCTCTCTCACTCTCTCTCTCTCTCTCTGTCTGTCTCCCCCTGAACGTTACTCTATTCAGGCACACTGTCAGTTCGAGCCAAGCCCACGAGCAGTCGCAAACAATAGGGACTCTTTAAGTCAAAGGTCTGGGCTCCCTTTGCTTCACCTTGGGGTGATAGACTGCTGGAGTCCTCGCTGCACTGCACATCTCACCCCCTCCAGCCTCTACTGCCACATTGTCAGGGAAATCATCAGTACATTATCAGATGGTATTTTAAAGAACCCAGTTATCTATTATTCTCTTTATATCTCCGGTGCCATCTGCTCAGGCTGCCAGCTAGTCGTAGGACTGGCACAGTGGCAGGCCACCCAGGCGAAACCCCTCCAGTGGCACAGGACGGCCGTGTGTCTGCTCCCCTTTCATTCCTGCCCATTTTAATTATGCCACCTCATCTCTATTTAGATGGGAGGGTGATAACTCCAGTGTTTCTGTAAGGAATACCTGCCAATCAACGGCTCGTTTTTCTTTCCCTTTACTGCCGCTTTCAAGACTCAGCTCCTAAGGGAGTGACAGCTTAGAGAGAATTTGCCTTTTTCAGGTTGTTTGAAGCTCTTTTGAGCGCTTCTACTGCAGCACAAAGAGAGAACCAGATCAGAGACCATCTGCAGCACCACACACTGTAATGTACTAATGCAGTAGCCCATATCATTCTGCATCCCAAAAAGAATCAAGATTACCCACTAGAAATTCAAGTTTCATTTAAAACATTTTCTAACTTTCTCACCCAGTCACTATCGGTGACACTATCTGTATCTGTCTGTCTGTCTATCTCTTTCTCCCTTTCTCCCTCTCATTCTCTCTCTCCTCTGTGTCGGTCTGCCAAACAGAACGGATCACACTCTCAGCCAGGAAGTGAAGCATTAGATAGAAAAGGCCCCACACACACACCCACACACACCCACCACTGGCTCTGGCCCAGTTATTAAAACTCTAGAGGATTTCCACTGCCCTGTCAGCAGGCAGGCAGACACAACAGGAAATGTAAATGAAAAATTGAATGAAACTTCCACCTCGGTGGAACACACAGGAGTTCTGTGTGTGTGTATGAAATTGTGTGGACTGTGTGTGTGTATGAAATTGTGTGGACTCTGTGTGTGTGTGTGTGTGTGTGTGGGGGGGGGGGGGTATAGTTCTGCTCGCAGAGCCAATTAAACTGTTCCAACCGGATGGCTTACCAATCGCTCTTATCCTGCGCCCGAACATAGGCATTGGCTTAACTAATAGGGTTTGTCTGAACTGAGACTATCCTGCCAACATCCTATTTCCACCTCCTAAAAGCACCATGATCTCAAACAGCCAGCAGATTATGGCATTTCCACTTCATGAAACTGTTGTTGTTATTTTGTGTGAAAAGTGTGAGATTAGTCCATGTTTTCTTTTTTCTATTTATAAGCAGAACTCAGGTAGCTCAAGCTGACAGCTCTGGAAAGCTGTGAAATGGCTTTTTTTCCCTGCCAAAACTCTGTCATGCTCCAGTGAATTAGAAAAAAAGCTCCTGCTAAATCTATTATGTGTATATATTTTTACAATATGTTGTAAGAAGCTTGTTTGTAATCGTTAGAGAGGCAGCAAGCTGCGAGGTAAAGCAAGGTAAAGCAGTGTCCAAACCAAACTAAATCTTTTCTTCTTTCTTTTTTGTCATAACTTTGTTCTAGGGTCTTGGCTGAAGCCTGAAGACACTGTTCCCTTGAAGACCAAACGGGCTGATTTTGCTGCAGCCATCTTGGGGGACAGGATGATTGTGGCAGGTGGTCTAGGTACGTAAACATATCCTGCTAGCAAGCTTCAAATGGCATTCCTGGCACATGGATGGATCTTAGCCTTGCATAACCAGATGTTTACTATGTCTGGTAACAACCATAAAATGATTAGGTCTGAAAAGGAGCAATCATTCTTAGTTGTCACGAGACACACACACACACACACACACACATGCTTCAGTATATATGAATGTATTTTTTAAATCATACTTTGAATCATACTTTTTGGACTATCCTTCTATATGATGCTAAGAATTGCACTCGATCACACACAAGAATGATGTTCATAGTCTTTGTGTATTGCACTGAACTATGGGACCCGAACCTCAGAGAGTCAGTCACAGAGCTCTTGTTTTATTCTGACCTCTCTTTAGATTTTTTTTTGAAGCCTTGACACCAAATTAGGGTAGGGAATTCAACGTATATTGAATATGCCATTCACAATGACTCTTTATAAATGGGAGAGCAGAAACCCAATTTGCACAGCTATAGGATATCACTGTTATTAAGAGCTAGCGAGAAACGTTAAGGGTATTTTGCATAAAAGTCATTATTCTAAGCGGTAATATATCTGCAGGAAGGACAGGCAGTTCTTGGAATGACCTTGTGGGGCTAAATGTAAAGTATATTTATGTATATTATAATGAGATTATGGGATGGTATTCAGTTTCCTCTGACAATTTTCCCACCCTGTATAAATGAATAAATATATTCATATATTCCCATATCTCATATTCACATTTCACACAGCTGGGATATGCAGGGGTCATGAATGTGTGTGAAAACTAAAATAAGAAGGTAACAAGCATGACTTTGTCCCTATTGTAACTTGTTGAAATATTGGTTATGGATTGTTCATTTGCATTTTGAAACAGCTTGACCCGCAGCTTGATGAAAGTACCTTTCATCATCTCAGTGAACTGCATTGTGCTCATGGCTCTGTGAGCACAAGAGTGATTCTGAAAGGATGAGAATCAGTAAACTGCTTCATCTCATTTGTGGATGTCCTAAGACCAGAGAGGATGTCAAAATGAAGCAAAGAGCCGTCACATGCCCTTATTTTGTTCTTTTATCTTTTTAAACATAAATAAGAGTTGGCACATTCATTCATTCCTCTGATAGAGTTCTGGCAGTCCTCTTTGGTCCTCTTCAAGTGATTTTGCCTTAGAGTGAAAATGCCTTAGAGTTGTAGAGTGATACAAAAGCTGGAAAGGGCTTCGCTTTTCTGTTCAGGTAGCAGAGTTGCAACTAATTGACCATTTTCTTCTGACATCTCGCCCCCTCCAACCCCCTTCCCCAGGCCATCAGCCCTCTGTGTTGGACACAGCCGAAGCCTTCCACCCACAGAAGAAGAAGTGGGAGTCCATTGCTCCGATGGCTTCCCCGCGTTGCTCGGCTTCCACCATTGTCATCCACGATCGACTGTTTGTAGTGGGTGGTGTCAATCAGATCCCTAGCCCGGCTCATGAGGTTCTGTTCATAAAGGAGAAGGAGTGCCTGTAGCCATAGGCTCTAGTGTGGTGAAGTTGCAATGTGAGATTTTAGAAGCGCTAGCTCCCCCTACAGGCCACGCTTTCACAGCACACGCAGTTAGGCCTTGTGCGCCATCTGCAGGCTTACACGTGTCAACCGGTTGCAAACTGTAGCCATACAGAAAGTAGCTGTCCAATTTGAGCAGTAGGAATAGCCAAAGCCAATAGCCAAAGACTGGCAAAACTACAATCATACCATAGAAGCAGCAAAACAAAGTCATAAATATCAATATATTGTAACTCATCTACATTACATTATGCAGATTTTTACATCATTTGAGGAGCTGGTTTTCTCTGTAGATAGTTCACATATTCAGGAATAGAGGAGGAGTTTAGTGCTAAGTGTTTTTTAATGTGTTAACCTTTTGGCTTACACAACGTGCACTTTGTGAAAATTGCACTGGTGTCAGAATTCTTGTAGCAGAATGCACTTAAGCTTAATATCATTTATAAAATGACCGTCTCTGAGAAATGATATATCTGTGTCTGTTTGTGTGTCAGCAGTGACATTGGTAATGGGAAGTGAAGGTCATCCAGCTGGAGAAATGTCATAAATAACTTATATTTTTTACCACAACAAATAAAGTGCCATTTAACAGACAGTGACAGACATTTATTCTCCTCTGAAACAAACATTCAGAAAATAAATAAATACAATACAATGTCTTTTTGCCCTCCTAGTGAGTGTGGGCTTCATGTGGGCTATTCAAAGCACAAGCATTGCAACCATTTCTGTTGTTCTGGCATGTTATGATTACTGTATTCTAGTTCATGGGAAGGATTCATATGTTAATGCAACATAACTTACCCAAGATTATTGCATATTTCTAACTGTGTTTCATGTTAGGTAAGAGATCAAAAATCTATTTGGATCTATTTCGGTTCAAGTAAGGTAGCAAATTGAGTTTATTTGCCAACTACGCCACCCAACGGCCATGAAGAGCAAAGCACAGCATGTTTATGAGTACACGAGTTTATGATCAGACATCGTTAATTGCATGTTTAATGTAATAAAATACTCATTTGACATCTTATTTGAAACATACAGTAGGTAAGCAAGTCGTCATAGAAGTGAGACATACCATGCATTATATGTCATGATTATGTGTTTCAGGGAATATTATCGAAGGGCAGTTTGTGCAATAATAAGTATTTAGGGTGAGATGAGCAAGCTGACAATAGTCAGCTGTTAAACATTGCAGTACCATTTTGATATGGCATTGCCATAGGGCTATTCCTAATACATTCACACAGTAGAACTGACAAAGGAGAAATGGTAGAATTGTCTTTGTTGTATCATTTAGAATTAATAATTGATCTTTGTTATGGTACTATTAATAATTCTGTAGCATGTGATGAGGACGTGCAGTAAAAAGCCATAATTTCAGACTGGTCCGTGCCCCTCTCTGGAACCTGTGGTTTTGATGTTGACCAATTAAATTTTTTTGAATGAATAAATGTGTGGCTCATGTTTGACTCTATCTTAAATAAACCTCAGCAAATTCCTGTAGTCAGTAATGTAATGTTGTATCATAAAAACTTGCTTACGTGCCCTTGTAAAGTACCAAAAGACATTGCACCAAAAGGTTTGTCTCAGCTAAGCTATGTTAAGGATGTGTATAGTCCCTCATAAATGGGATGTGATCATAAACAAGGCCAGGCAGTATCTCTGGTCTGACTAAGAGGCTGCTTGTATGCACAGCAAAATATTTTTGACCTTGTTGTGTGAGCATCACAAAGGTTGCAGGTACGCCATCCGTTAGCATAAGCATCTATTTGCCATGAAGGAGCCTGTAAGTCTTGATAAGGGCTTTCTCATCCTTCCTGCTTCCCCTTGCCCATGTCAGACGTCTGTCACGGTCTTGCTGAGCCCATGCCAGAAGCTGAGGGGTTATTCATCCATACTGATTTTTTTTCTCTCTTCTTTTCTGCTGCTTACCCATGGAAAAAAAATAGCTGTTGAAAGTGACAAGAGAAGTGAATGTCGTCGAGCTACAAACTTTACTATGCAAATATATGTACTTATGCTTTACTGTATTTACAATGCTTAAATGTTTTTCTTATATTAGACACGTAGGCTACATTGTGTAATTAGGCCTTGCAATGCTCATGGTATAAATACACACAGGGGCGTAGAGGAAACCCGTAGAGGAAATATTTAACCATCCATTAGAGTAAAAATATTCATTTGATCTTTAGGCCTATTGTATTTTTTAATTTGGAGGATTTGAATTGTTGTTTAGTTTAACAATATTTGTATAGCCTGACCTCCCACAGTCCTAGACAGCAGTCCACAGTGCTAGCTAAATTATCTTGCCTAGAAGTTCGTTTCTCCCGTCATTCACAAGAATAACATATCATAGACCTGAAAATGAGGGTGTAAACTTTGTCCACATTTAAAGGTAATAAGTTTGTAGTGTAGCCCAGGTGCAGGCAGACGTGCAACTCCTGATACAGACCAGCTAGGTTAACAACCCTAAATAAGTATCCATGCAGTTCGTGCAGCACCAGAAAACCCCCCAAGCCCAACACCGGATTTGGAAGAAGGTGAGCACTTAGCCTAAAAGATTATTCACAGTGTCCAGATAAAATAACACTTTGACTGCCAACAACGTAAAGTTACATGATGAAAACTACTGTAGCCGCTGTTTGACTTAGGCTCTCTCAGGAACAGAGGCATGTAGAAACGGTTTCACCTACTGAGAGCTTAGACTCTCACCTTTCAAAGAGCCCATGTGTCTATATAACACAAAATACAAAACCAAACTGTTGTGATCAATAATTAATTACATACTAAACTAATAATAGGCTAATAGGAAACTCCATTAGTAGTGTGGTGTGTTGGTACGGTTTGGGGGAAGCATAAGTGTCACAATCGAGTTCTGAGCACAAATGCAGAGACAGGTAGCCTACTTTATTTAAAAGACCGTAAATTTGAAACTTAAAAGAGTTTGACCAAAGACATTTATAAGGTTGTTGCTCGTCAATCGACTTACATGATTTAATTTCAAGATGGTGTCGACCGGGAAATTCTGAGAAGGTACTGTCTTTATAAACTGTGTTTTAAATAAAGTAGGCCTACCTGTACACTTTCAAAGTTCTCATTGTCTCGTTTTAAATGTCAGGGCCCTCAGAAGTCTACCAGTGAAGTGTGGAGTAACCTTGAACCTTGTTAATGGTGTGAAAATAGCGATTTAGCTGCATAGGCAAAGCTGTGCCCCTATAGCTAGCAGTGTAAGGTTAATGAAAGCTTCGGCTAAAAACGGTTTAACTGTGCGTTCACACCAAAAGCGACAAAAGCTGCAAAATCCCTTTTGTCGCTCACAAACGGTCGCTGCAATAAATAGTTCTGTTCGCTTTTGTCGCCCAAGTGCTCATGATGCAGGGATTAGAACGTTCGATTTTGCTTACCCATTTAAAGGCGTGTTTCAGTAGCAAATTGTCCTGTTGAAGAGGGTCTCGATGTAATTGAAGTTACAACCAAGAACAAAATCACGGCAAGTGTTAAAGGTATTGTATTGCTAAATGGCATTTGGTGATCTGCAAATCGTAATGTGCACTCATTCTACTTTGAAAAAACATTGCAAGTGCAGGGAAATGGATTTCGATTGGGCAACATAAGCTACAGATCATAGCCTTTTTGTGGCGATCTCGAAAAGGGTTGGGCCATACAACACCGGCTCAACTTTTGCAGCTGGTCGCTTTTGACACTTTGGTCGCTTATTGTCCATACAAAGTCAATAACTTCCGGAGATTTTGCAGCTTTGGTCGCTTTTGGTGTGAACGTACAGTAATGCAGAATGCTATAGTTTGTACTCGGTAACATCTTCCAGTACAGTCCAGGTCCAAGTCACACCGGACTTCTCCTTTAAGGTGAAGTAACAGCAGTGTCTCCGAAGAATATCACCATCTAGTGGTGATCCCAGGAACTGCACGTAGTGTGACAATGGGGCCCAAAAAGATTTTCTTTCAGGGGGCCCAAAATTTACCACATAATTTATCACATAATTTACCACAAGAGCCACCACAGAAAACACCCTCTCACAGAAACCACTTTCATTAACCTGGTCATGTCACAAAGGCTACAAAGGCTTCTCCCTACAGTGCTAGTCAGGATGATTCAATTGAGCTGATTTTCTTCCATTCAGTAAACAGGGGGAAGAGCTGTAAAAGATGAGCTAGAAATTATTACAAATATTTTAAAACTTCAGGGGCTGGTACTACTAGGCTACCCAAATAAAATTCAAGATACTTCAAATTAATATTACATGTGACACACATCAGGCTTATCTTTACAAACTTGCCATTGAATAAACCTCATGACACATTATTTCTTACCCAAATAGTAGTCTGTTAAAACTCCTGCTACCCTAACTTACAGCCTACGTAAAATAGTTGAGAGTGTACAGCGTAAAATTAAGTTCTTAGCGACATTTCTGCATGTCATCATGCTTTTGACAATTTGCGACTTTGCTACTTGTCTTGAAAACTCGGTATTAACCTTGTGGAATTGATCGATCGCAGGTAGTGTTTGAGCAAAATGGATCAAATGAATTTTCAGCGTGTGACATCGGAAGTATGGCGTGTGAGCGTGTGAAGACAAGCAAAAGAGTGTGTCTCACGCTCAATGCGTGTGCGTTGGCAGCCCTGGACCAATAGAATTCCATGACAATATTGTCCCATTTATTGTGTGATGACAAGGCACATACAGACAGGGAAGGAAATTATTAATTTGTTTGGATTCATGTCGATTCTTTGAAAAAGATGAAGTCTTGGGAGTCTTCAATACACTTTGAGAGTTCTTTGTTTTCAATCTTTCCCCACCAATGGTATGTTCACACCAGGTAGCCTCAATGTTGTATAAAGTACCCAAATTGTTTGACCCTACCAAAAATTACTTTGGTAGAACTTCAAGTACTCTACTAGTGTGTTACTCAAGTAAAACTCTAAAACTATCTAATATTTACTGTACTTAAGTAGGTAAAGTAATCTATAATTTAATGTTAATAAGTAATGACAGTAAAAGTACAGGTAGGATACAGGTAGAAAAAAGCTTTATAACAGCTTACAACAACAAAAAATCAACACCATTATACGTTCTCTGCCATCCATTTGAATTTACTTACAAAGCAAAGGATAGAAACCAGCCATTTAATACATATGATTCTGGTTTCATCTAAATAGTAGTTTTGTTTCCTCCACCACAGTCTTGGATCCTGATGATGTAGTAATTGCGACTGATATAACCTTAACAGTATGCCACTCGTAATGAGCCACAAATTAATCCAGACACTAATTCCCTAAAACGAATTCAAAATTGACTGTCTATGCTCCTGAGGTTTTCTTCATGTCTCATCACGTTGATTAAAAAAAGCGGTAAACTATATAATTGCTGTAATCTGTGTTGTCAAGATTCTTTTATTTTAATAGAGAGATTATCTTGCCTATCTTGCATGAATTTTCTGCTTATCCAGCCACCCTGTTTTACACAGGGTTTCATATTCCCCTGCATCCTTCTGCTTGGTATTTTGCTGGGTCTCCACTTTTGTTTTTCTTACCCAGCTCATATAGTCTGCAGAAGGGCCACTAGGGGACAACCTAACAACATCTCTCTTGCAGCCTACAAGCCTGAGGATGCAAGAGTACATATCGGGATGCTAGTTATAGCTTGGACGTTTGTGGTACTATGGCGTGTATGTGGATTAAATGATTTATATGACTTGTATGCTGGATTCATGGTTATTATTAAAACATTTGATATCTGATTTCAGCGTGTATCCAGATTTGATTCATTCATTTAACACGATTGCTTGAAAAAAATGTGCACTTGCAGATTCAATCCCAACAGATTGAAATCTGCATGCCTTGACTTTTGCTCTTGCGATGAGCATGTCGCAAATCCAGTTTGCACTTGTAGAGATTGGGGTGGGGGAAAGGGGGAGGGGTTGACCCAGTCAGAAAGGGCAGGATAGACTAACGCTACTTTTGCGTCATTGAAGGTTAACGCAAGTGCAAGCGACAAGGTTGGGGTATTCGAAGGTCTGTGTAGCCTAACTTAAAGGGGGGTGCCCTCTTGATTTTCACTTATAGGCGGGACTGAGGATTTGCCTCCAGTTGGCATGGTAAGCATTTGCCTATAGGCCTGGCAAACTCGATTCCTGTTCAGGCACTACCTGGACTCAAGTGATTCAACGTAATCGGTTAATTGGCTCGACCCGAGGGACTTGAGATCCAAGAGTTCCCGTCTACGAGCTTCGTAGTTTCCGGCTCTGTGGGAAGTTTGTCTCAGACTGACTGTGCACAGTGTCACTTGTGGAGTTGTGGTTGCCTACGAAATTGTAAGTTATGCATCTTATGGCAGCTAAGATGTCTAGGGCTAGTATAAGCTAATGTTGCAAGAGTGTGTGTGGCGCTGTATCATTTTAAATCGAAACTCGATTGTTTTGGGTTAATGATACTGGAGAATCGCGACTCATGGGTTAATTTAAAGATCTGGTTGAAAGATCTGATTGAATCAGGATTCAACCAGCTCTATTTGCCTATGCGATCCTTGACCACACAACCTTAAAGCCTCTATGTGTAGGATTTATCTTCTATTTATCTTCGTCTTTTATTAAAAATATATTTTTTATTTTAAAAATATTATGTAAAATGATGGTAATTACCTCCATGAATACATTGTAGTGTTCCGGTAAAGTTGGTAATTTCCATTTATATATAGATATGGCTGGGGACCAAAGAAGAATATCCATTTTGCGCCGCCATTTTCAAAAGTACAGGTTCTTGTATGGGAGAGCAGTATCGTATATTCAGCTCCGCCTTTCGCGTTTCCGCTCAGAGACTGAGTAGCAGAAACTGAGATAAGAGCGAGCGAGCGAGCGTTCGGCCTCCGTAGCAAGAAATTAGGATTGTGGGAAGGGGAGGGCTAATACATTTTATTCAAACGTATGCAGTATACCACTTCGCCGATAGATGGGGAATTCTGATACGATCCTACACATAGAGGCTTTAACTGAACTGAACTTTATGATTCTGGTAACCGGTATGACCTGAATCAGGACTTCAAATGTGGGAATGGGGGGAAATAAATCTGGTGCATGCTACTGATGTGCCAACAAGAAATAAAATTAACAAAAAAAGTAAAAAAAAAAAAAAAAAAAAAAATGGGGGACAAAAATTAGGAATCTTACGGGCAAAAACATTACCGCCAATAACATAGCATCTTTAGATGACGAAACAGGATCGTGAAATATGACCTGTGAGATATGAAATTGTCATCACATTATGCAGTGAAGTTCTCAGTCTTCAACTGATTTGCAAAAAGCCTATCTGTAGCCACCGTAAGGCCTGCACAGCTGGAAACATCACGCATCATATGGAAACTCTGGGATAAGATTTCCCTGCATACATAGTTCACTCTGTAGAAAATAATGATAAGGACCATTCTGCCAGGCTCATCACAAAGTATTTAAATTCACTATTCTACCCATTACATTAAAAACATCCTGTTACTTCCTAAGGTCATTCATAGTAACAAGACGGGTATTATCAGGAACTATTATTCTCAGTCAAAATGAACTAATTAAGACTAATTTGGACACTATCACTTGTGGCTTTAGGCTTTGTTACTGTGAATAAATCATCTGTAAATATCATTGAAGGAGCATCACCGTTCCTGTCATGCTAAAGTCTTAAGCCCCATACTAACCTAGGCCATCACATTTCAACAACTGACATGCCAACTTTAAATATTAAGGAATGTTTTAATTAATGGCCTTACATGAGTAAAATAAAGTCATGCAGAATAGGTATTTAAAAGTGATTATGTAATGATTTGAACATTAATAATCAGATTGGCTTGTTAATATAATAGTGTTGCCAGAAATTCTTAGTTACTTACAGAGGGAGAATTAGTGACACTTCTTGTTCTTCCTGTTGTACATTTAGGCATGTGGCAAATATCTTGAATCTATTAGATATCTCCTGCTGTTAGGCTTCATATCCTTCAGTAAGTGGCAATATTTACTTTTCAGGGATAAGAGCCATAAGTACCCATTTCACCATATTTACAATATTTAATTTAGTCAAATAGCACGTTTTTGGAGCCAACTTTTTTTTTCCATTATGAAAACAAAATGCTATCTCTGCCCCAAGGGTTCTAAAAGTAAATTGTATTAGCACCCAGTTGGTTTTTCAATAGCATTACATAGAATTGATAACATTTGTAAAATGTATCCATGTCATTTTTCTAGTAGAAAGTGCTGATCAATATATAAATCTCAATTTTCACCATCTTGTCTCTTTAGCCTTCGTTTTTTTTCTTCAATTAAACTATGCTAAACTAGCTTGTATCTTACTAACTTGTATCACTGGTTTCTGGATACTGCCAGGCTATTTTTCCATAGCACTTGAAATGGCAACTGTCCACAACTGAATATTTTCTATACCTCTGTCAGAGTGACGTGCAGGCTCACTTGGTAATGGCAGGTTTTGTTCCACTGAGGTGTGCAGGACAGCCCGACACGCATTGAATTACCTCAGGGTATCTGAGGTGAGTCATTCTGGGGAATATAACGTGCCTTTTAACGTATTTTGTGCATGTTGCCCGGCGTGTCGCCAGGCTACTCTGTAACCAACCCTTCCTGTTCTGCTTGCCCCTGGACCCCTTCCACTTGGGCACTTAAGCAGTCATGTGACCCACCCCTGTACTGAAGGTCTGCTAACCTCCAATGCAAAGTAGATGATTGCCTCCAGTGGTGCTAGCTGCATAGCTTTTTCCACATTAGCTATGTTAAATAACATGGGCTAACCACTTTGTTTGGAGGATTGGGCCAGAGCTCAAACATTATTTGACTTTAATCCAAAAGAAGTGGATGTGTTTAAGACAACAAGGAGGATTTTGGTGGCAAATGATTCATCCTGAAACACATACAGCGTTATTCATTCTTTTCACTCATCAAGGTCAAAATCATAGGACACCTTGCATGTAAAGTTTTCTGATCATAGGCTGAAGCTTCTGAATCTGCAGAGGAATGTTAGAACATGAGTCTGTGCATTGACCAACAGAGGTGAATTTTGCAGAGTAGGCACACGTTAAAGGTGCTCTAAGCGATGTGACACGTTTTTAGGACTAAAACATGTGTTGTTACATACAGCAAACATCTCCTCACAATCTGCTAGCTGCCTGTCCCCTGAACACACTGTAAAAAAACGCGGTCTCTGTCGACAGCCCAGGCTCCACAAACGGCAACATAACACAGTGGGCAAACCTAGCATAACAAACGAAAACGAAACATAACAGTGTTCCAGCCAATAAACGACAATGTTCATGAGTCTTTCGGGAGGCATGGGAGGGAGGGGGAGGAGTAAGCTAACTTATAACGCTTGAACCCTCTTGTTTGACAATACTTCGAACGTCAACAAGAAGTGACGTGAAACAGCATCGCTTAGAGCGCCTTTAATGGCATTGCCTGTTACAGGATGTCTCTAAGGCTTGGGGAACCTATGATAGATATTTGTTGCTAATGAAATCCAGAGCAGGGCTTAGGTTTTTAAATCCCCTTCATGCATGTATTAAGAAGTGTGAGAAAACACTTAAATCTGCCCTAAATGATAGCATTTCCACCATTAGCCATACTATACACTTAGTATAGTAGATCCCTGTAGATACCTGATCTATTGCGGGTTTTACCAATTACTGAGATCTTTTGGCAACAAAACCGACCAGTGTGTAGTTTGGTGTTGGTGATTGACTGATAACAGAGACAAAAACTGTTTTGTTGGATTGGAGTAGGGTATTCAATAGCATTCAATGTAACTGAAAAAACCTTCAAATTAAGGTAAAACAATATGTATGACAAATAATGCCAGTACAATAATATGACTAAGGCAAACTGCAAAAGAGGATCAGGTGGTTAAATTGTTGATACAATTGATATGATATACCAGTAACCTTTTCCTGGAAACAAAGTCAAGGATGACTAACACATTTGGAACATTGTATCTGTACACTTAAACGTCCTACTCACACATGGCAGATTGCCTTTGTGTTTGTACAAGTAAAGTCTTGCACAAGTTGAGTTCTTTCTGGAACCAAACCTATGCTTTAGTAGTTCATAGTTTCAAAACTTGCAGCACATAAACGTTTTAAAAAAGGTAAGGCTCATGAATCCTCTGATGGTTACAGATACTGAATTACAAGTATACTGATTTTAGTGAAAATGTTCTGCTAGCCTTGAATTGAAACATCAACGCATTATATAACATCAGTGTGCTATACCTGATGTCACCAAACGCAAATATTCAGTGAACTTGATTCCTCAAGCAAAGTCCAAGGGGAGGTGAGAGGCTAAGGAGGAACCATTTTTCACAATGTACCGTAGTTTAGATAGCAATGGGCTCTTCACTGAAACGTTGACTGGGCTCGTCAGGTTAATTGGTGAGACTTGTTACCTATATGACACTTTTTTGTTTGTTTGACAGGGGAGTTTGTCCTTTTTACATTACTTCCCAAGGTTTCTGACGATGCACCAGCTTTTTCAGATTTCTGCACCAGCTTTTGGATATTTCCCTCTTTGGAGAGGGTCACCAAGAATGCTAAGATGGAGTTACATGCTCCATATTAATTTTTACACTGATATAACAGTCAGCTGAAGTGAGTGTTTGAAAAAAGAAGAGCTCCCAAAGTTATGGTGGCTAAAACGGGCTTGTTTGGGCCTCTCTCCCCTTTTCACCAGAGTGAGTTGAGGAGGTGCTAACCATTCATAGTGACTCAGGATCGTTTTTCGTCCAACCGAACATTCTTCAGGGAGAAAAGAGCTCCAGGGAAAGAACTGGCAGAGGCCACCCTCCAGGTTGCCAAGGAGAGAGTGGCTGTCGTGAAGCAGTTGTCATGGCAAGATTTGTTTGGTCTCCCATCCACACTACCCTGTGCCACCTCACTTCCTGGTAGAAAAGCATTAAAGTTGTACACTACTTCTAGACAATTAACCACTGAGTGAAAGTTTGTCATCAACAACTGGTTTAACTAGTATTTTTATCAGACATTTGATAAAAATATATGATAAAGACCTTTATAAATTATCTAAGAATAATGTTGGAAAAGCCTTGTGATGTTGGAAATACATTTCCTGAACAGAGGTAGCCAGACAAAAAGTTCAACGTTTTTAAGGTCATCATTTTCCATCAGGTCCCATCCTTGTTTATTTTGGGATTATATTGCAACTTCCTACTGTTAGATGGAGTGACTGAGTGCACCTGTGTGTATAATAAAAGCATTGTCAGCAAATGCCTGATTCTGACATCACATGGCATTGTGCGGGCCTTCTGTAATTTTTAACTCATGAAATCAACAAATGCTCTCACTTCAGAAAACATTTCTGAACACTTACATGCGTAACACTGGGATGTTTTACCTGTTCCTTTATTGATTCAGTTCATGCTTGAACCACATGAACCTATTTTTTTGCCACCATTTGTAGCTTAAAGCCTCTATGTGTAGGATTTATCTTCTATTTATCTTCGTCTTTTATCAAAAATATATTTTTTATTTTAAAAATATAATGTAAAACGATGGTAATTACCCCCATGAATAAATTGTAGTGTTCCGGTAAACTTGGTAATTTCCATTTATATAAAGATATGGCTGGGGACCAAAGAAGAATATCCATTTTGCGCCGCCATTTTCAAAAGTACGGGTTCTTGTAGGGGAGAGCAGTATCGTATATTCAGCTCCGCCTATGCCACGTATGCAGTATACCACTTCGCCGATAGATGGGGAATTCTGATACGATCCTACACATAGAGGACAAGAGACATAGAGACAACTTCTTTATCTGTTTTTTTGTTAGACTATAAGTGCGCTGGTCCAAATATTGACTATTCTGTAGTTAAAATTATTGAAATTGATTTGGGGGTATCATAAGGATGGTACCTTCATATCTTAGTTAGTTCATAGACATTTGAAATGAGCGTAACTGTGTAACTGTGTCCATATGTCACAGAAACATACATATTCTTCTAGAAAAAACTTGAGGGTGTCACCTTTCCAATGGTATGAGGCACATCCCTGAGTCTAAAACTATGTAGAAACTGTCAAGCTTTTAAAGGTGCTCTACGCGATGTGACGCGTTTTTAGGACTAAAACATGTCACAATCTGCTCGCTGCCTGTCCCCTGAACACACTGTAAAAAAATGCGGTCTCTGTAGACAGCCCAGGCTCCACAAACGGCAACAAAAACACAGTGGGCAAACCTAGCATAACAAACGAAAACGAAACATAACAGTGTTCCAGCCAATAAACGACAAGAAGGAAATGGACGTTCATGAGCCTTTCAGGGTGCAATCCTCCGTTTTGTTTGACAATACTTCTAACGTCATCAAGAAGTGACGTGAAACAACATTGCTTAGAGTTTTTTTTTTATAGGAAAAATAGGGGCGTGCCTTAAGTTACCAGTTAAGATTACGGCCCTAGCACCTTGGCACACTTTTAAAGTTATAGCTTAGGCTTTGCTAAGAAGCACGAGACAAACTAATGCTGTGATCACAGGGTTTTTAAGCCCTGGATCAAATAACTTTGAAACATACACATAGGTCATTACTCTCCTGTGACAACCAAAAGCCCATCGCGTTTTGTTCCTAAATATCACTTACAGGTCAGTCTCCATGGTCTCTCTCCTACACTTGATTACATACAAGTATAAATCAGAGCTTGTTTATTAAATTAATTTCAACATCAAAACACATAACTACGAAATGTGCCAAAAGTATTTTAACAACGATGTAAAAATATATAGGCTACAAAATTAAACTTTTGATTTCAGTTATAGACTCGTGCATTCATGTGGGCTATAACATAGGCTATATATATATATATATATATAT
>JAGFZM010002107.1:84008-138847 GCA_017657215.1 Limnothrissa miodon | reverse complement strand
CACACACACACACACACACACACACACACACACACACACACACACACACACAGGAAGCCATCTTGGATTTAGCACATCCAGGCTGTTGTGAGAGGAAATGTCACCTCTTCTGAACTGTCTGCCTGACCTTATGGACCTCAAGGCTCCCACACATCCATAGCTAGAGACTAAAAGAGCGGGTTTCATTCTTTTCAGGGGACGTTATAGTCAATTTTTTTAATTGTGAGTAAACTTTGCCTTTTATGAAACCCATGTAAATGATGAAATTAAAATGCATCACAGTCTTGTTATTGTCTTAGACACAGTATTTGTACTATTTGTGTCTTTCTAACATGGACCTGTCGTAGGATGAGTTCATAGAGATCATCAGGGTGTCATGCTTGACAGT
The DNA here is from genome assembly GCA_017657215.1 of Limnothrissa miodon. Classification (NCBI taxonomy): domain Eukaryota; kingdom Metazoa; phylum Chordata; class Actinopteri; order Clupeiformes; family Clupeidae; genus Limnothrissa; species Limnothrissa miodon. The sequence goes on along the minus strand of JAGFZM010002107.1, from coordinate 138,459 downwards.
GGAAGTCTACTACTAGAAAGGGGAGTGGTTGGGAAGATGGGACGTCCTCCCTGCCTCCCCTCTGTTTGGTTGACCATATAAGATGTGCCTTAGGGATTTGGGGGGCAGGGGAGCTATTGTGGGGGGGGGGGGGGGGGGGGGGGGGGGTTCTTTGTGTACCAGCAGGCATTACACAACTGTGGAACCAGAGACCCCCTGCTTCACACACACACAACCATCAGCATGCCAGCCCAGCGACAGCAAAGAGGTTGGTTCGTGGAACTGAGGAGTCGGAGGCATTGGCTAAATGAAGGCACAGCTCCATGGAAACGACATCATATATCTGCACGGAAGGGGTGTGTGTTAGTGTTGTGCTAGCAGGGTAGGGTGGGGTGGTGGGTGTTGAGTGTGCAGGAGTTGCTTTAGACTTGGATTGTGATGGTGGGGTTGGAGGGGGGTGTTGCTTGGGTTGCTTTAGACCCAGGAAACTAAAGACTTTGTGGACAAGTGCCAAGCTGGACGTCTGCCCAGTGCATTTTGGTTGGAAGCCACTGTCCTGGAAAAAAAGTTTTTGAAACATGAAAGGCTGAAGAATGCTGCTGAAACACGCTACCACCGGAGTCAACCCTATCCAGATCCCCTTACCCCATCTCATGCTAGCACAGGTTGTTTTTCACTAACACTCTTTTTGGAGTATATTTCTCTGTGAGATGAAGCTATCTTCATCTGTCGTTCATTAAATATACTCCTTCAACTGGGCAATAATAAATCACTGGCTAGTGTCAGCACTGGAACTCTGGTGCTGCATTGGCACCATCTTTAAAGATAAGCACTTTTCACTCTGTATCAGTTTTCCACTCTCTTTCTCTCTCTCACACACACACACACTCACTCTCTTTCTCTCTCTCAATCCCCCATTTCTCCTTTCCTTCCCCTTTGACTTGAATGGGAAAAAATTATCTCTGTGCGGTCATGAGCCTTTAGTTGTTGATAATAAGCTTAAAGTCAGTGCATGAGCGGTTGCTAACCTGCTGTTGTAAGGCCTACTATGGATAAAGCATCTTGTGTTGTGCTCAGCCTAGGATGCCATAGAATGTTTATGTTTAAAAAAAAGGTTCAACCAGGTTGGCTGTCAGGATTCACTCTTATGGCTGGAGGGAGAAGGACAGACCATGGTCAATGAAGTGGTCAGGAAGGCACAGGACGTTCCAGGTTCCCTCGTTGTGAGAAGCTCTATAGCACCACGGACAAAGCAGTTAGCTTGTGTTACAGCACAGTCGATATTGGGAGACAGAAACTGCAGAAGGTCAGAGACTTGCTGCCTCCCCAGTGCTGTGTGCCTCCATCTGTCAGACAGATGGAACAAAGACAACACTGATTCCCTGAGCCTATTCTTGTACCACTGTAGATAACCAGTGTGAACTGAGGTGTTGAGTATGCTAACCATTGTCTGTCTCTCTCTCTCTCTCTCTCTCTGCCCCCCCCCCCCCCCCCCAGCATTGGACGGTGTTCACCGAGGTGAGTGAGGTGTTCATCCTGGTGCCGGCACTCCTTGGGCTGAAGGGCAACCTTGAGATGACCCTTGCCTCCAGGCTGTCCACTGCGGTGAGTAAACATGCAGAGCTGCACAAAGCTGTTGGGGGACCAGCGCGCCACCACCAAACCATAGACAAACAAACAATCAACCGAAATAATACAAAAATATTTACGGCAGCTTTAAAGGATTTATCCGGAGTAAAATACACTTTAGATCAATTTACGGATGATTAGGAGTACATACGTTGAGTTGACATCAAAATCATGTCATTCGGATGTGTTTTGAGAAAGTTATATTTTACCGTTTTGAGCCTAAGCTCCTTAGCCTGGAACCCGGGCATATCATTTCCACCGCTATAAAACACTATTTTATACCTCTTCTACAGTTCCAAGCAACATTACACTTACGTGATAGTGAGTAGAGGGTAAACCAAATTGGTCACTGAAATAAATGACTAAACTGCTTCTCCAACAGTCCTTGAACCTTCTAGATTGTCCTCAAACCGGATGAACTGGAATTCCAGTCAGCATTAATGTACTATCTATTATATTGCATTATAGTAGCATTTTAGTAATACAAAAATAAAATTATGGCAACTTCAAATATCCAAAAATGGTAAACAATGGGATTGGCTACTTATTTTATTTGCCACAGCCAGAACCTCCTGCCTGCCATCCCTTGTAAATCAACTGGCTTGGTGGGTGCATTTTTTAGACTGTAGTTAATTATCAGCAGATTAGGACCTCTGGAGGGTCCAAGTGCTCTAATTATAAGCAAAGCTCATCCACCGCTGTGGGGAAATTGAGTTCACATGACAACTTTTTCCTTCTTGTTCCTTAGTCAGATGTTGTGCTGTGCCCTGTTCTCTGTTCTGTTCTTGTTCTTGTTCCATAGTCAGATATTGTGCTGTGCCCTGTTCTCTGTTCTCTTCTGCTCATTTCTTTCAGTCATACAGCACACTTGTGTTTCACACGTACAGTATGTTACAGTTTTTCTGTTTGTTTTTTGACGTTTAAAGTTGTGGTAATGCTGGTAAATGCCAGCATTGCTTTTGGGGTTGCTTTCATCTTCATCTTTCATCGTCAATGCTGCCTCAACCACACACTCTTCTGTTATAATACTGTGATACCACCAAAGACACTGCAGACACAAAACAATTCCCATGCAAACCCATAATAGCATGTCAGACTTGAATTATATGTTGAGGGTATGGGAGACACCAGCGTTTAAGGCAGCAAGCCGTGTAACGCAAATGAAAGGTCTCACAATGTGCCACAGTTTGGTCATTTTGAACTTTTGTCCTATTGAAACTCATTCTCCCCTCACCTCATCACAGTGTCTCCATTGATCTGCACACTCCAAATAAATGTGACTTGAACTGCTCAAAGGTTAACAGTGGAATGGCCCGGGCGTCTGCCATGTCTGTGGGATCCCGCTGGACTTTGTCAGACTCACGTGGCCGAGCTCTGTGTTTGAGCGCCTTGCCTTATTTACGAGGCCAGCCAGAGTGCTGGGCCCTTATGATAATGTTGCCATGGTTGGCTAATTGACTTCCAATAAGTTTAAGGTCCCGCGGTCATGTAGGCTTGCCTCACTGCTGAATCACTCATTAGTACATGTAGAGCAAAAAATACAGACAGTGAAGAGATTAAGTGAATTATATACAAAGGTCTGTCAGATCAGATTTATGAAATCTGTGGTGCAGAGTGAAAGATTGTTGCATCAATGCTATCAAACAAAGGCTTTGAAAAGTAAGTTAATAAACATATCACCAATATTTGTACACTCATAATCTTTATGGAGTTTAGTATTAAAAGATACCACTACAGTATGTCAACTTTGTTCAATATTATCTAAAAATTAGTTAACATAAGGTGGTCACAATTGTGACTGTATGGACAATGCACACAATGTGTCACAGTTTTTCCTGAATTTACGCCCTCTGTACAGTCATCAAATTATAAAACGCATCTCGGTCAGGTCTGTTATGATGACATTGTCCAAGCTCTCACACAAAATCATAAACATTCTCTTCTGTGACTCAGCATAGGAGTACAGGCAAGGCCAACAGTGGCAGCCACAGCAAAGAGAGGGAAAGAGCGTGACCAAAGGAGAGAGAGAGGTCATTGAGAGAGAGGGAGTTCTAGAAATAACCGAGAGAGAGAGAGAGAGAGCCTAGGACGACCCTTATCAGTGTGGGTGTGTGTAATCTGTACTCTACCCCCACCTACCCCTAACACCAGTGGGCACTCCCCTCCCTCCAGCCTGTGTAATGGTGACACAGGGTGCTCTTATCTCCCATTGCTGACCTCTCTTTATGGCCTGAGGGCAGACCACCTCAGCCCGCAAACACAACCGCTCTGCTGCTGCTTCTCTCCGGGCCACTCACAGCCCCTGCTGCTTTTAGAACAGTGCTCCTCTGCCTTCCTGTAATCTGAGCAACTGCCGCCACTGGTGGGACATGCTGACACTGGACCAGTGGGTATATTGAGTGCTGCATCTGCTGCTTCTGCCACGTGCGCTGCCAACAAGATAACAGTTGCCATGACTGGCCACTCAGGGAAGGCCAGAAGGCTGCTTGCACTTACTGTACCTGAAACATAACACCCCCCCCCACACACACACACACACACACACTCAAACATATACATGTACTTGCTCACATACACATGTATGTTTTTTTTTTTAATTCTCAGGCCACACACATAAAAGCTCAAACTCACAAATAGTACACAGACATACAGACACACACATAAACACACACACACACTTCCCATTGCTAGTGCCCTTAATCGAGTTAGGATGTTTTTGCTTTAGTTTGTTGCTTTAGTTGGTTTAGTTTTGCTTTAGTTTAGTGCAGCCATTTTTGAACAAGGGCAGAACCAATTAATTTTTCCTCTCTAAATGGCCAAAGATATTGCAGACCATAGGAGTTACTGCTTACATGTACCTCTAGGTTGTGGACAGTGTCATTTTTGAGAAATCTCTTGTTATACATAGCCACAATTTACAAAAGAATTTTCATCCACTTTTGTAGTGTTTCTTGTCATCGGCAAAGCTAGCTTTATTATAGAGTTATAGAGTTTTGTACACATAACATCTATGCACCTTCTACTAGTGATTCTAGTTTCTAGTGTTATGATGCCTTGGAAATAGAAATTGTATGGTACCACCATATCAAAAGAATTGTTTGTCGATGCAAAGGCTGTTGTGAAGGCAGTGTCGGTCTCAAGGCTGAAAGCAGTTGCAGCAGTAGCTGCATCTTAGAGTGTTCTGGCTCAGTGTTAGCTCTGGCCTTGGATGGATTCAAGCAGCATTGCTGCAGCGATTGTGCTGCCTCTTCCATCCACACAAGCACTGTTCTCTATCCACACACTTGCACCGCCAAGACACACACACACACACACACACACACACACATGAACATACTAACCCACTTGCATAAATATACTAACCCTTTTTTCAAAAATGTAGTGTTTAGTGATGGTCATTGTGATTTCTCATGTCATACTGTCATATCCAACACATTATTTTAGCATCATGAGAGCACAAGATCCATCTAGCCTCCTCCCCTCTACTGGTCCTGGAGTGTGGGTTTGGGATGGGGATGTTCAGGTATGCTGCTACTGAGTCCTCCCCTCCCCAGTCTATCCCTACCCCCAGCCCACTCGCAGCCCACCGTCCCCCCAGCCAATACAGAAGGCTCCTCTGTCAGGCCCAGAGCCTCTCCACTCGACTGCAGCATCTGTTCTGAGAGATGAGATGAGTGCTGTGGCAAGGGCGGGGCGGGTGGGGGTCTTGAGCGTGTGTGTCTACTGGATCAAACGCGCCTTTGTTTTACGCACTGACCAGGGTTTTGTTTCGCCTGATCCTCGGGTCGAAAGGCGCCAGCATAGCCTTGCATATTCAGATAGTGCTGAGAGAAATAAAAATGGTTTAAGAAAATGTAGCTCATGAAATTGACCAAATAGTTCTCTTTTGATCTAAACTAAAACTAGGAGAGAAAAAAAAATCAGTGGCCTGGGTAAGGCCAGATGCAATGTGAGCTATATAATATAATGGTTGCCTCTGTCTGGAAACAACACCTATTGCAACACATCTCATAATCACTAATAACTCAGTCATTCCCCTACCAGGCTTTACTTGATTTACAACCATCGTTGAACTATGAACATGTGTTTTCTTTTGAGTTGAGTAAACCACTACCTGAATGCTGGATGCAAAGAAGTGTCTTAATTAGGTTAAAGGTTAAATACATGTGTGAATTAATCAGTATTTTGTGCTGAAAGCTGTAGGCAGGTTCGAGAATGGGGAAAATTTGGTGCAACTGACAGAATTTGTTCTATCATTTTCATACCTACCAGCTTTACACAATGGAAAACAAAAGGAATATTAATTGGTTGATTGATTCCCAACTGATTGATTAATTCTCCACTTTAAATGTTATGCTGGCAGAGACCCTGAAAAAAAGAGGGTTAATCATTCATCTTCAGACGATTCCAACTCTTGCCATGTGGTTGCGAGCTAGCAGAACTGAGATTATTCTAATGGAAGCCTTGGCAATAGACTCACTTCCTCTGCGTGTTTGTCTCCCCAGGCTAATATTGGCCAAATGGACACGGCTAAGGACAAGTGGAAGATGATCATGGGAAACTTGGCTCTCATCCAGGTACCGTACCCCCATACAGTTTTTGCACACGATTTCTGATGCCACGGATCCAGAGGGGTTGTTGAGGTCAGGGTCATTAAAAATTCCACGTGGTGGTATGTTTTTGGCTCAGGCCATTCAAACTTAATTGTGTAACGATGTTACGTAAAATATTTTACTCTTGGTCCTCCTAGAAGTTTCCCCCACAAAATTCAATAGTCCAGTCACAGAGCAAACACGAGGAAGATCTTCTTGTTCGAATTTAGTCTGACCTGCCCTTGTTCTCAGACTTTGGACTGTGGATAGAGAAACATTTTTTTAGAGAGAGAGAGAAGCAGGAGTAGCCAGACATTAGTAACCATTACTTTTCTCCAGAGTGTCAGTTTCAGTTCCATGTCATGGAAGCTGGTGTTCAGCGTACCTATTAAAGTCTAGGGTAACCTGAACCTGAAGTCACTTAAGAGTACGCAGGCACAAGCAAATGTAACACGTGAGAAAACATGCCGAGTTAGGAATGAATGTCACACATCGGTTACCTCACTTTGACCTCAGAAAACGCTGTGCCTCGGTCAGCCTGAAGGGTCACTATGTGGATGGGTCAGCCAATTTAGTGTGTTTTGTTTGCGTGCACAGGTCCAGGCCACTGTAGTGGGCTTCCTGGCGTCCATCGCGGCCGTGATCTTTGGCTGGATCCCAGAGGGCCAGTTCAAGCTAGGCCACGCTGTGCTCCTGTGTGCCAGCAGTGTGGCCACGGCCTTCATCGCCTCCCTGCTGCTGGGTAAGGAGCCCCACAACAACATACTCACTCCCAGCATGTGTACACACACACACACAGACACCACAACACACACACACACACACACCACAACACACACCACACACATTGAGTGTATATATCTGTGCGTGCTGCCATAATAGATTATAAGGTATTGTCTTATAACCTTACTTTGTTCCTTCTACTTTGTTTTGAAGGCTAAATAAATAAATCAAAATAAAGGGAGGTGTAGGTCTTTGCACTGCCTTAGCTATAAAGCCCTGGGGAAACTCTAGACTGAAGATGGGTGCTCTTGGCAAGGCTTGCATGCTGTCAGCAGGGTGCCATACACAAATGTACACGGTCAACACACACACACACACACACATACACACACACACACACACACACACACACACACACACACACACATGCAAACATATATATTTATAGCCCAACCCTGGTCCATACATAAACCTACCCAGTCAGTCCCCTGGTGTATAGTCCCAGCTCATCTGCTTATCCCTCTTTCTGCAGGCTTGATCATGATTGGCGTGATCATCGGCTCCAGGAAAGTGGGCATCAATCCAGACAACGTGGCCACACCCATCGCTGCCAGCCTGGGTGACCTCATCACACTGGCGCTGTTGGCAGGCATCAGCACGGGCCTGTACAAGGAGCTGGGTAAACACTCAGGCCTGTGGGAGGGTTGGGGTACTGCTCATTGCTGTGTTTGAATGCACAAGATATTAGATATTGCCCATTAATTATTAACTGTTCATCACAGTAACATAGCCACCTGTTGTTCACATGGCAGAGTATTGCATCGCTAATTCTGCTTCACCAGTGCAGCTACTAGACGTATGATAAGAGTTTTTGCGGATACTACCGCTTGTGTTGTTGTTGTTGTTGTTGTTGTTGTTGTTTAGTAGCTTATTGACATTGAACGAGTATTTTATCAGTTGTTGGAACACCTGGAGCCCGCTCATCAGCGGTGAGGCAATGAGGGATGTTTTGTGGCACGGGTATTGCCAGCCTAGACAGACGGAGGAGTCCCATTTGTCCCATTTGATGCGTCTTCAAACACTAACCTGGAGCAGAAGCAGCAGCAGCCGTGTTTGTGATGCCCTTTCATAGCACCCCACACTAATGCTGATTCACTGATGGCTTTCTCACCCTGCAGCTTCTGGCTAGTCGGCATGTTTTCCAAACGTCTGCTCGTCCCAGATGCCTCAGCGGCCATCTGTCTGGCTCCTTCCCACCACCAAAATGCAGCATCCTGCGTAATGACCATAAACCAGCCGCAATATACGGCACAGCCATGGAGTTTTGAGTTTGTCAAACGAGGACATAAATCTCCCCACGTATGGAGTTTTGAGACTGTCAGACGAAGACATAAATCTCTCCCGCCTCAGAAGGCCTCGTCTGGGGATGAGCATAGCTATCCGGCCTGTGTGGCGCTAAGACGGCCGGGAACTCTCAGACTAAGAGGCGAACACCTATGATTACATTGTTTACACTTGACATATATCTGTGGTGACATAATTTACTTTGGGAGTGTGGGATTTGGTACCAGACACTGGTAAGACAGTCTGTCCCTTATGTGAGATGCTCAAAGTCCTTCAGTCCACACCCAATGTGTAGCTATTGTTAGCGTAGCGATAGTGCTTCGCACCCACACCTTGGTCTGCTGGGGCTAGACGGTCACATCACTGGCACACCGCAGTGAGCTGCTCCACATGGAAATGGTTATGGCAACAATAATGACCAGCTTTCCGTTTTTTCCCCCATCCCGCGGAACTCGCATTCCGTGGCCCAATACAAGCATTTTTGGTGTGTGCGTGTTTACGCGAGGTTAACCCCCAAAAAATCTCCAGGCATGCCTCTGAGACTATTTGGAATGCTTGTGGCCTGACGTTGTGGCGAGTGGAGGAGAATATTACGCACTTCCGCCTACCTCGGTTGTAGCAGAGGTTTGAAAAGCAGATGTGCTGTGATGCCTTAGTGACCCACTGACCTTGCATACACCCCCCCATATCACTGAGTCCCTGTCTCATGTCCTATATCCTCTCTGACACTGTCCCATTCTCTGTGTGTCTCTCTTGGCAGACTATAACGACTATGCCAACCCGCTGGTGTGTGCCTTCTTTGTGGCTCTCACGCCTGTCTGGGTGCTGATCGCCCGCCGCATCCCATCAACCAAAGAGGTGCTGTATTCGGGCTGGGAGCCTGTCATTATCGCCATGGCCATCAGCAGGTGGGTATCAGTGCCACCTGGCTAAGTCACCCTCCATTTCTGCCCAATGCTTCTCTCTATCTTTACTGTCAGCATTTGGCACCTCTCCCTGTCTGCCAGTGCTTTTAAACCTTGGAAGATGCTTTCATCTAAACTGGATTGTTAATAATAAATAGATGGATAGATAAATGGATTGATAGATGGATAGAAATATGTATATGTCATTTGTCTGTCTTGTTTTTTCATGATATTGCCTTACAACCATGAATCATTTAGAGGTTTCTCCTGTCTGTTCGTCCGCAGTGTTGGGGGGCTCATCCTGGATAAAACGGTGTCCAACCCAAACTTTGCCGGCATGGCCGTCTTCACCCCTGTCATCAACGGTGAGAGAGGAATCTCTCTGACTTAATCCTGTCTTCAAACGGAGGACTTGTTGAATTTGCTAAATATGGCAGAAAGCAAAACCCCTATGGACCATTACAGTTACAGTACGACACGGTGCTTTAGTGTCATCACCAACACTCTCCCACATGATAGAGCAGCCCCTTTGATACAAACCTGTTTAGACAGCAAACTCATCTCCCTCTCTCTTTCTCTCTCTCTCTCTTTTTCTCTGTCTTTGTGGCAGGCGTGGGAGGAAACCTGGTTGCTGTTCAGGCCAGTCGGATCTCCACCTACCTGCACATGAATGGCCTGCCAATGGGAGAGCCTAACCCTACACCAAACAAATGCCCCACGCCCTGCAGTACCTTCTTCGGTACAGGTCAGTCACCACACAGCCATTGTCTTGGAGGACTGGAGAAGATGGCAATTTTGAAGGATTAACCAATTACAATTCATTGTCCGTATCATTGTACTGTAGTAGAAGAAAGGTGAAAACCCTGGGTTGTGTAACCTTGTGGTATAGATTTGTGTTATTCAAGAATATGTTGCTGTCCCTAAGTCCAAGTGTGTTTGAAATGTAGTAAAATAGGGAGCAAAATACTGGAAAAAATAGAATAGGAATGGGGCCTCAGCTTTCAGAAATTTTGGAAGACTGTCGTGTAAAAATCTGTCCTCATTTGTTTTTCTGTCTCAGGTGTAAACTCACGTTCGGCCCGAGTGCTCTTCCTGTTAGTTGCTCCAGGTCACCTTGTCTTCCTGTACACCATCAACACCATGCAGGGTGGACACACCACCCTTACCCCCATATTTATCGGTTTCTATCTTGCTGCAGCGCTCCTGCAGGTAAGGTGTCCGCAGAATCTAAACAACACAATGCCACAGCATACTTCTGTCTATATTATGTCATCCTATTGAAAAGATATATGATTCCCATATGTCCTAATACAAAAAGATCATATACTGTAATTCCCTTTGTAAAAACAGGCTTAAGACCAGCCCTTGTTGTTTGTGGGCTTCCACTCCAGTAATAACAAATATACTGTACACAAAGCAACATAAGCTACACAGAACAAATTGCACTGTATAGTTTCTCTTCCTCAAACTGAAAAATGATTATAAGCATGCATCATCAACAGGTTATTAAATGAATAAAAGGAAATTAAATCAAAGAGTTTTTAAACTAATTTCTCAACACTCCTTCTCTTCACTTACTGTAGGTGTCAATCCTGCTTTACCTGGCAAACTGGATGGTGCAGTGGATGTGGGGGAGGGGGATGGACCCTGATAATTTCTCCATTCCGTACCTGACAGCACTTGGGGACCTACTGGGGACCGGGCTGCTGGCCCTCTGCTTCCACATCCTGTGGCTCATTGGGGACCGGGACACAGACGTGGGTGACTGAACCCTCCCCCACCCAATCCCCCCTCTACCCCCAAGTCTCCACCCTCGTGCTCACCTTGTGTCCCGACCTGTGCACCAGTCAGTGCATTACTCTATGCCGCAAAAAACACCACTACAAAACAAAAAGAGAAACAATAGACGTTTGTTGCTGTCTTGGGCTCCTCATTCATTCTTTTTCAGTGAGGCAGCCACCCCCCCTCCCCCCCCTTTGGCCAAAAGCTGCTGGCCATTCATGTAAAACAAATGATCAAGTTGCACTTGAAGTTTTAGCAAATGTATGGAAAAAAGGCAAAAAACGCAAATGTAGTATGCAAATCACCAAGTGCTACGTGTGCTGAGAAGTGCAGAAAATGAGTCTGTAATATACTAAAAGAATGTTTTTAAGCGACAAAACACTGTCAGTCCTTCAGACTGAATGCAAAAACAAGTTTCTGGACCAGAACGACGTGACCTGAATGAGCGTAGAATAGCCTCTCTTTTGTCAGAGGTGTGTGTTTGTGTTCCTTACCTGCCCCCTAGCTACGGCTGGTGACTCTCTAAGGAGAAGGGAGGTTACTTCGCACTGACCTCTGGTCACACAGGTTGCTCACTGTAAAGGTCAAAGAATTCTGCCCCTGTTTAACGTGTGATGGCCAACTCAAGATGCACCCTCCCTCTCAGTCTTAAGGAACTCCATCATTTCCCTCTTTAAAGTCTGTCGGACCGGAGCTCGTGATTTCAATGTATTTTTGTTTTCCACAACACCTACGTGTTTACTGGGACAATTGAAAAGTAAATATTTGGCAAAGAACTGGCTGACTTCTCCTTAGTTGTGCATTCACAAACACTGTCCTGTCATTGGTTAGACTGGACTGGCTGTGTCTGCAAGACCATTGCCACTGGTTTTGGCAGTTTTATCCCCCATACGGCTCATCATAATTTATAACATTGCTAGATAATGGAATCAAAGGACAGAGTGTAGGCTGTGACACAAGTGCAGATCGAGATGCCATAACTTCGCCCACTGGAAACCACTTTGGAAGAAGTGATGTTATTGGCAGTAGGCTGGAAATAGTCTAAGGATAACGGTCCCTTTATATATATATAAACAAACTACCAGCAACACTTCTTTTTTTTTAGTTATTGGTTCACTTTCTGGAGGTGATTTTGCATTATGCCATGACTGGCTGTAAGGGCTACTACACCAATGGCATCTGAAAGCTCTAAAAACACTAAAGAGGAGACCCCAGCTTAATGGCTGACCAGGCGATCTTACATGATGTCCAAAACACAAGATCCACAGGATCTTACAGTATTTCCAAAATCCTCTCTGTGGGGGAGCGTAGGCCACCACTATACCTACAGCTGTTAGACGCTCATTTAGAGCATGGTTCAAACACATTTAGCGAGGCTTCATTAAGGCATGACTAAAATAGAAAACTTAAAGCGAATGGATTTTATTCTTATTAATAATGTTATTCTAATGGAAAAAGCATGGCTCAACTGGAACTAAATATATTTGCTTTGTTGCCAGACCCACAACCCCCAGGGAAAAAATCAATAATCAAGCAAAAATAGAACCAACAACAAAAACCTTGTAACTATGATGACTCACCAATGCAACAGCTACCCGTAACAATGCAACACACTAGCAATTTAGTTCCTGTAAATTGCAACTGACCACTAATCTTAGTAATGCTCGGGATGTACTAATACGAGCCTATGAGTCTTATCGCCTATATAGCATTGTGACCACTTCTGCTGCTGTCTTATAGTGAAATGCAGTTTCTCCAGTTAATAGAGGAAGGAGGCTCATCTGTTTTATGTAAACCTGTTGGGTCCACCTGTTAATGCTGTGCAGGGCACATGAATTGCATTGTCTGATTTAGTTTTAGTTTTGTTTTTCCCAAGTACTTTCCCCTCTACATGTATAATGGTGGATGGCATATAATTATTTTCAGAATTGCATTTCATTTTTTTTTTTTTTTTTTTTTTTTTTTTCCTTTGTGTTCCCCTTCTGTCACCAATTTCTTGAATTGTCTATTCTACGCTGGTTTAGACGCGCATTTCTGACTGTCAACCTGAGGTGAGACCACTGCTGTGCTAAACGTACTGTAACCCTGTGCCCACTGGAGGGTACTGTTGGGATCTCCAAAGGCACAGCCCAGAGGATGGCCATCAGGTCATTCGCACACGCACACACACAGAGATACACACACACACACACACACACACACACGCACACTTGTGCGCGCACACACACACAAACACACACATCTTGAGTCTGTGCTCGTCTGTTCCTTGGTGCAACTCACCTGTTGCCATGACACCACTGCCTTGCAGCGAACACTCACCTGTTGTCATGGCGCCGTTGTCTGGCTGTGAATAATTCTTCAGGGTGTGGGCCGCTTTGTTTTATTTATTTTTTAGATGTACACAAAGCGAAGTTGTAAATAATATATATATTTATTCTATAAATAAGTTGTCTATTTTTCATTTTATTTTGTCTGTCTTTCAGCTCATGTTTGTTTCATATCGGGCCAGTAGACAAATTTAGTTTGCCCCCCTTTAGAAAAACATGGCAAACCTAACAAACATATCAGACATGTGGTGCCTAATCTCTGACAGAAACCTCACATTTGCGCTCTCCACTGCGCTGACTGTAGAACTATGCCTTAACTAAATCACCGGCAATGTTTTAAACAGAAGAAAAGTAGTTTTAGAAGCTTTTATCAATTTGTTGTTATTTTTGTCTTTTTTTAATTCTGTGAATTGATTTTTATGTTGTAATGATTACATTTTATTCCTGGTAAGACACAACTGTGCAAAAACAGAGACAGACTGGTTTATGGCAGTCTGGTATGATCTGGGAGCATGTGGGCCTGATGTGATCAGTGATCAGTTACAGACAGAAGACACACCAAACCATGGTTACCTGTCCCCCAATCATCCTCGACCGACCTATTATAAAAGACACAAAATATTATAGAGCTGAAATCAAAACACAACCGAGTCAACAAAAGAAATCCCTACTCTGTTTTCTATGGATTGTATGCCAAAAAATGAACTAGTCACATGTACTGGGGTCATGTGCTCATGGTTTGAACTGTAGGAGGGGTTGAGGGCTCAACACAACACCACCATATTGCTGTCTGTATCATCACCACTATCACTCCCCTGTCTCTCCTCTGCTGTCATGGGGATTCAACCAGTGCTACTTGTAAATTTGCTGGAATAAACAAAATAAAGAAAATCTATTATTTCGTACCAACCTAATGTTGTTGTGGTTCTGTGGGATCGTTTGGGATCTGTGGGAAGTGTCACAAGAAGGGTCACCCTGGCGCGCGCGCACACACACACACACACACACAAACCAGACTGGAGGAGGTCCATCTCCCTGGAAGCCAGAGGGCAGCTGGTCAGATCTGGCCTAGCACTAATCCCTCCCACAGCCTCTGTATGACAGCACACGGGCTCAACAGCATAGGTAGGGCCTCAACTGCTCCCTCTGGTGGAGATATTGGGAGACACCTGATGGCTCAGAGTCTAGGACAAGTGTGGGAGAAACCTTTGAGGTCATCACTAGTGAAAGAGTAGAGATAAAGAGAAGGGGAGAGAGCGTGATGGGGACCCGGTGGCCGATCCAGAGCTGACGTCCTGGTCGGCCAGGGTGAACCCAGGCAGAGAACAGAGATTGCGTTATAAGTGAGAGGCCGAGTGCAGACAGGAGGGTGATTGTTCACAGCCAGATGTGTGTTCTGTGCCCCAGCAGCCCAGCTGAGCGCTAACAAAAGGCTGATGCAATGCTGGTGGATGCAGCAGAGAGAGGAAGAGAGAGCTCCATATGCACATCGCACGTAGTATCATTCCTCTACCGCTCCGCGTTCTCCGCAACGAGCTGTCATGAGAACCCCAAACCCGTTGCAGCGGGTATGTGGAGACACGAGGCCAGAGCATGCTGGTCTATGCCCTCACGCCAGTCACAAGGAAATCTCTTGGTAAGCTGACGACAGATGCTCAGCCAGTTGAGAGGGGGTGGGGATATAAATGTTTCTAGGCTACTGCATCTGTAGCGCTTCATGGACATAGGCCTGATCATGAGACTATTAACACATGACCTCAGTCACCCCAGTGATGAGGCTCACAAGACATTCACCTGTGCAGGTTGTACTTAAAAGGCTATTATTATTAAAGTCAAAGTTTCTTAACCTGTGGGTCGGGGCCCAAAAGCGGGGAGCAGAGCGTGTGTGTGTGTGTGTGTGTGTGTGTGTTTTAAGTTATTTAATTAAGCAACTGTAGGCCTGCTAGGCGATTTCACCTAGGCTACTACTTCTTGCTGATGGTGAACTATGAATCTCAGGGCTAGTCCACTTAACCTCTGGGAGTTCCAACCTGACTTAATTAACTCGCAAAACGCAGAGCTACAATTATATTAGGGTATTATTATTATTATTATTATTAGTAGTAGTAGTAGTAGTAGTAGTATTATTAGTATTATTATACAGAAATTCAGCATAAAAGTTAAGTAAATATACAAACAAATTACTTCCAAATTATTTATAAATGAGGAATAAGGTTCAACTATTAATGAATTTGATGGGTTTGGCCTCAAAGCTGGACATGGCTTCATGAGTAATAGATGAGTGACCTCTGAAGGTAATGCACAGTAGTGGCATGTCTTCTCTTTCCAAGTAGAAGAGCTTGTTCAGCAACAGGCTCTGTCCCTTGCAAAACAGACAGGTTGCGTAGGTCAGTTGGTCAGGTCAGGTCTAGGGCAATCCAGCTCTTCAATGCTACAGAGAAACTGAGATGTTTTTTTGTCTAGCCCACCCTCATCATCATTATCATCACCACCACCTTCATCTTGATTTTTTAGAATTTAGATTTACTCTTTGCACTGGCTGTGCTGGTTTCTTATTTACATTGTGTTTTTCCATTGCATCTGACTGCATTTTCTCCTTCCTGCTCAGCGTATTGCCTACGCTTACTGTAATAGCACACTTTATTTGTGGTCTACCTCCCATAGTCTGCTTGCCTACACTTATTGTTATGAGACAATGTATTTATAATCTACCCCCTTTTCAGTAATATGTAGTAGCAATTTCATAGGGTTGGATAAGGATGTATGTACAAACCCCAAGTCAGAAAAAGTTGGGACAGTGTGGAAAACGTGAATTAAAAAAAATTAAGCAGTAATTTACAAATTTCACTTGCAAACAGTATTAACACAAGATAATTCATGTTTTATTTTTAATAACCAAACCAATCAACAACACCAGAGTATAGAGCACTAAGGGGTCCAACATAAAATGCAATTCCAATTACGATTTTCACTTTTTGCAGCCATTTACGTCTTTTAAGACTACAAATGTCTGCAATTACAAACATAAGTATAAATTATTTATTTGGACTTAAAAATATCATCAAATACCGTAAATATCTTATTGTATTACCCTGGGTCTGTGTCAGCCTATTGCATTCCAATCAGCTAATTGGACACTGTTCGCATGTTGTTGCCATATGGCAACAATTACATTTTACCATTTTACAAAAAATTCACTGTACCTAAAAAATGATAAAAAAATCATTGTTCTCAGATAGTTTAGATGTTTTTGGAGGACATTTGTCTCAACACTGAATTGTACATTGATTTTGACAGCCCTAAGGTGATGACCTTCCCGGTGTCACATGGATGGTGAAAAAGGAAGTTTTAGAAATATTCTATAGAAATATAACTGACATTTTTTTTGCATATCAAAATAAATGACCTCCTTTACACAAATAAGTAATAATTCATAGATTTAATACATATTAGAGAAACCAGTAAAAAGTTGCTATCTATCTATCTATCTATCTATCTATCTATCTATCTATGTATAAATGTTTAATAGAAAATGTTGATTGTGCCATTAGGCACATAATAATTAAAACACAATAAATTAATTAGTGCATTTTATGTGAGTTAATTAACATGTTTTAGTATTAGAGAATTACATGAAGTCAGAAATAAAAAAATAAGATAAAACTCCACAAAAGATCATTGTGTCTTCTGGAAACAGAATGCTGCTGGATCAGAGGATTTTTGTACAGTCAAGTGCCTTCTAACCTGTTCTTCAGGTAAAACCCCAAATTATAAACCCAGATATATGGAAAACCTGCGGGAATTAATTAATTTAAGTCTTGCACACAGTATCAAATGCAGTAGCATGACTTGGCAAGACAAACAGCACAAGCTGCAGAGTTAAATACAATCACCTTCTATTAATGCTGGCTTACATATACAGTATTAGGATAAGCAATCTCAACCACTCCCGATGGATAAACGATGATTCATTTGATAGCTGGTTAACCAGGCAAGTATAAGTTTAATTTAATCCAAGTCAATTTAATTATGTTTACACAGTGCTAATTTACAACACAATTGGCTCGTGTTTGTGTACACCCTAATGGAAGAAAAAGTGACAGAATGACAGTCAGACAGTATGCCAGTGTCTTAGATCAACATAAATCATAGATACGTTTTTTTTTGCCTTATGATGCCCGTAGAAGGAAGGCAAAAAATACTGGAGGTAGAGAACTTAAAAAATGTACTGAAACTGTACAAAAGCTTATGATTATGGTGAGCTCCTGGTGAAGTTCATTCCGATTATTAACATTCTGCCAACCAAAAAAGGAAAATGTCTGTACCAGCATGTGTCTTGAAAATGGGACCCAATCATCCTCCTTTGGGAGCAAGTGTGAGAAAATGGCCAGTTGGCATTTTCAGAAGGTGCCAGTATTGAAATAGCAACACCAAATGCCTCCCATATCGGCCTGCCTTTCCCAAGGTCTAGGCTGTTGTCCCAGCAAGAGTGGGTGGGTGTTGCTCCAGTGGTGGGTCTGCTCTCAGCAGGAGATAAGCAGGGGGTTGCTGGAGCCCTGGCTGGAGGGAGGGACTCTGGGCCAGGACGCCTGCGCCTGTCTCTCCTCTGGCCCTGGGATCAGCAGGTCACTGGACACGAGCCGTTGGCACAGGGTGTCCACCACTTGCAGGACAGCCGAGGAACCTGAGGGCCGCATGCAGGAGGCCAACGAGGTGGTAAAAACATACCAGACAACTTCATCACATAACTGCATGATTGATTCCTGCCTGTGTATGGATGAAGTATGTACAGTATGTGTGTGTGTACATGTCATGTGTATGTCTGTATGTGTAGAGTATGTGTGCTTTGTATAAGCTCCTGGACACGCTGACTTCCTCTTCTAGCAAGGAGGTTTTCTTCAATCCTCAACTCCCATAAAGAAAGTATCTAATCTATCTATCTATCTGTCTATCTATCTATCTATCTATCTATCTATCTGTCTATCTATCTATCTAACTGCCGTGTCTTACAGAACATCTGAAAACAGTAAAAGCTTATCTTGCTCACCTTGGTCTTTCTGTGTAAAGACATCCAGGGAGCTCATCAGGATTTTACCCAGCATCCTGCGGGACACCCTCTGGTAAAATGAAAAAAAAAAAAAAAAAAAGCAAAACTTGATATAATGGCATCTTTTCCAAATGCCTGGTTAGTGCAGGAACTAGTATTCACCACTAGGTGGCAGCCTAAACATGAGAATTCTCTCTCATTTGTCTCATTGCCCCGTGCCATCTGTTGTAGTTAAATCTGGTGTTCAAGGCCTTGTCTACAATGTATTCATCAGAAACAATATGTCATCTCTACGTGAGTCCATCTGTTACATTGTACTCAATGTTGACTCATTCTCAAGTAGCATGGTTTGGATATTCTGTTCAGAATGTGAGCACTGTGGAAGAGAACACTCCTACATGGTGGAAGGAGAGGAAACAAAAGATACGATGGTTAGAACAGTTCGGACATGTAGGGAGAAATAAGGTCCCAAAAAGGTGCTACATACAGTTGCTAATGCAGACATCTCACGGTCAGAAAGGAAGGACCTGCCATGTGTCCTTTCTGCCAGTGCACAAAACACTTAGCTGACCTGGGAGCTGTGCTAAGTTAGAATGCTGTGCTTTAATTAGTGCTTGAAAAATACAGTATATTGGCAAGACATTTACTTCCTGCCTCTGGAGATCTGACTGAATGTCTATAATGCTGTGGCATTGTGCTGCCTAGGTTGGCAGGCAAACAGTGTTGGTGCTTTTGTAAAACTGTGCCACTGTGGGTCTGATTGATAGACAAAGTTCTCTCACCCTTTTGATACAGGTGGGCGAGTGTATCTGAATTGAAGCACAGGCAAGAGGTTCACATGGGAAAATGTGTGTGTGTGTGTGTGTGTGTGACAAAAGTAAGTATAATCTGCACAAGACTGGCTGCTAATAGTTCACATATACATATGAGGGTTTATGAGTGTATGTGTGTACATGAATGATGAATGTGTGTTTCTATGTGTGTGTGTGTGTGTGTGTACCTTTGAGCGCAGCTGCACCAGCAGTGCAAAGGCGTCAGTGAGCCTCTCTTCTAGCACAGACAGACGCACTCGCTCCGTCTCTACCTGCTGCAGCTCCCCCTGCAGCGTCAACAGCTCCTCCTGACACAGTTCCAGCTCCTGTCAGAGAGACACAGTTAGAGAAAAAGAAAGAATGAAATAACAAAAGAATGAAAGGGAAACAAGGAAGACAAAGAACAAAAAAATTGGAGGATTTTCAGTGCCTGAAAAGGATAGGGTACTGTGAGTGTGTGTCATTATCTAGGGCACTGGAAATAGTGTGAGTGTTTTAGTTTGTCTACACAGTTACACAGTAAATCTTGTGTAAATGTATGGTTTAATGCAGTTTACAGCAGTTATTTTCCTTTTAACTCGTCAGCTATCTTTTGGGAAGCACTCTTGTTTTTTTATGGCCTAGGGTAAAAATGAAAATTCTACACTTAAAAAGTTTAACATACATACAGTTCAACATACATTATCAAAAGTTCTAAAAAGAAGTCGAATTGCATACAACCTAGCACCTTTGACTTACATGAGCTGAGAATGAGAATCTTCCTACACATACACACCACAACATACACCACACCACACCGCTCATCCTGAGCCTCACCTTCTCCAGCTCCCGACATCTCTTCCGCTCCTGGGCCCGGAGCAGGCCCTCCCGTCCCACTGCCGCGCTCACACACTCCAAATCACTATGGGGAAGATTGGCCGATGAGAAAATGTGGCGCACGGCGGCACTCTGGCACCTGGGAAACAGCAGCAGCCAAGCAAGAGGGCAATTCTGTCAGCACTGGTTTGAAAGGGCCGGTCCCTGCCCAGAGATATCATTAGAGGTGAAGAATTATGAATGAACGGAACTGATTGGAATAACCTGGAAATGTGCATGAGAGCAGCACTATAATTACAGACTGTTGAATCCACCTCAAACAACCCCCATTAGTCTGACAAGCGGGAGTCATGACTTATATAATCACTTGTAGGCTGATGCCAAGAGTGTGGTTAAGTCTGATATTAAGCAATAGGGTTTTGTATTTTTGTAGGGCTTTAAATGGGCATAAGTAAACATGCATTTACATTTCCTTTTATTTTGTGTGTGTGTGTGTGTGTGTGTGTGTACCCTTTAGTGCACTTTAGTAGACGCCGAATGAGCCTCTTCGCCTCCAGGAGGCAACACTGGCCTTCCTCCTCCCCCACCTCCCATTCCTCCTCATCGGCCTCCTCGTCCGAGGCCGCCCGGCCCTCCACAGCCCTCTGCAGACACTCTTCTCCTGGAGGGGAGAAGGACAGGAAGGTTAAAGGGTCCAAAGGTCATATGTCAAACCAAAGCACTACCCTTGATAAATGAAAGGCTGTTTGTGAGGGGATGGGTATGCTGGATTTAAGATTTAAAAACTCATGATTCAAAAACTCATGATTCAAAGACTAATGATTATGATTTAAACATACAGTTTACAGCGGTGGCACTAGATTACTTATCATTCATTCACAGCCTCCTTGAAGTTGACATTTGTGGAGACTTGTAGAGGTGATGAACAGCTTTTTGTCAGTGAATGATTAGTGAAGGCACTTACAGTAATGCAGCCCTCAGGCTGCTAGTAAATTTGCCCAGCTGCTTCCTAAGAGGAAAAGCTGGTGTCTACTCTCGATAAAAGGCAAGGCCTGTGTTCAGCGTTCTCTTGCCATGCATACACACGGGCATATGCCATTGGTGAATCAAATTGGCCTTTTTCTGACCTCCTCGGATGCTGCCGCTCTCACTCCCCAGATGGACTTGTGGAGTGGACTGATCAGAGGTGGTTGTAGCTTGATTCTCCCCTCCAGAGTCCCCTCCTGCTTCACTCGCTCCTTGGCAGGAACAAACAGACCTGGAAATGGCAACAGACCATCTGTACTGCCAGCTTAACACTTTGTATAAAACCTTCTTCTGATAAGAGTTGTCAGCATCACTTTAGAAACTGAAGATATTTAACATTGACAAGATGATAAGGATTTGGGATTGAGCCCATGTGCAATATTTTGAGGGCCTCAGGAGATGCAGAAAATGGAAGCTGATGCCACATTCCTGTGCTGAGAATTAAATCAATTTCACCACAAACAGCAAAATGAGTCGCCACATACACAGGGCTTATTTTAATAAGCAGTGCTGCTGTCTGCAGTTTTCACAGAAACCAAAGTAAACATATCAAAAAAGAGTTGTCTGACACTGCATTTGTATTCCCGCCCTTTGAACTGATTTGTTTATGTGGTAGCCAAATCATTATGCATGCTACATAACCACGCTTACTCACTGAGTGTAGTCATAACTGCCTGTTACTCTGGAAATCATTTGCAAAAACCACTACCATGGCAGAGTCAGGCATCCTCAATCGCTGCCTCTCTGAGCTGCTCCAGACACATTATTCAGCAGGTCCAGGCAAGTCCAGTCTGCATGGAATGCCTCCCCTGTTCCAACCAATCTTCCCAAAGTGGTAACACTATAAGACAGTCAAGCGATCGCATTTCGACATTTTCGAGTCGTCAACAGGCTTGTTGTGTTTGTGTGCCACCCTCGGCAGTGAGTCTAGGGTCATGATGAAGTGCTACCATGCCCCGCCATGCCATGTCGTGACCACAGCGCCATTATCCATTCCCTCCGTGCACAGGGATAAGTATGGCTTGTCAGAGTGAAAGCATGGAAATGGTGTGGTTCAGCAGGGCAACAGTCTAATCTTTCTCCTGCCATCAAAGGGGCTGTTTTTTGGTGAGATCAGTCAGAGTTGAATCCTAAGCCTGCCTTCGGGTCAGCACACACAAATGGGTGCTAAACGCTAAATGCTACACGCTGTGTGTTGGATACCTTGTTTCTCATTTGACTATACTTAGTTTCCATCATGTCATGAGTCCTCCTTGAATGTCAACTGGGTTGTGGAATTAGGATTTTCCAATGGGTTTAGAAAAAAGGAGAAAAGAAGTAAAAGAACATCTTACCCGCCAATATACATACAAGAAGTATATGCTCGCTCAAAAACACACACACACACACACACACACACACACACACACAGTTCTTAAGTGCGTTGTTAAAAGAAATCCCCACAATTAAATCTCTGTACTGACCTGAAAGGCCTGGAGCCACACCCTCGAGCTCTGATCAGACAAATCTTAGCAATCAATCCACTGGCATTTCAAAGCAGCAACACTGACTGATCTGAGGCCAGTGCAAAACTTGAATCAGTCCATGCTCCTTTTCCTCATGTTCTCTCCATCACTAACACCTTAATAACTGTGAGAGTGCACTTTTTATTCATCATCTTCACTTAAAGGTGTGTGTTCAGCATTGGCTCAAATTATCCACACTAGCTGTGAATCCCTAAATGCTACATGTCTAGATTGAACTAATGATGACTGGATAAAGAAGTAACTGAACTTGTTCCAGATGAACATAATATAGCCCATTCAGGGCTCATATGGGGGTGAGTTTACATACTGTATGCTTTGTGTAAGGTAACTTATGGAGGAGGGAAAATGAACAATTAGGCAACAAAGCAGGAGAGCCCTTCCCCTGTACTTGTGTGCTACCCTCTTGGCCAGGGCATGTGTCCTCACCTGATGTGGTCGAGGTCCATCTGTATTTGGTGGATGCGCTCCTGCAGAGGGGCAACCTGGCTGGCCTGTCCCTGGAGCTCCTCCACCCTCTGGAGACCTGACGCCAGTGCCGCCCGCGCCTCCTCCATCCTGCTCCTCATCTGAGTGCGCTCCTTCCTCAGCCGGCCCGCCGCCTCCTCCAGCAGCTCTGCTTGCCGGTGGGCCGTCCTCAGCTCCTCCTCCAGCTGCTGGCTGTAGCGCATTGCCTCCTGCAGCTGTCCATCACGCGAAGAGCGAATCAGATCAAGCTCCCGCTGCAGATCCGCGCCCTTCCTTTTGGCCCAGCGGACACTGCGGCCACTCTGGCTTGAGGGCGTTGTTTTGACTTTAGCCATGGCTCTGAGTGTTTCCTCCCCCTCAGATGCCCGATGCAGTGCCACCTCCAGGGCAATGCAGCGGGCATCGCTGGCCTGGAGGGCTGAACGTAGGTCCTCCACCAGCTCTCTCAGACTGGCATTCTCCATGGTGAGCTGACTGAGTGCATTCACTATGCAGTGGTAAAACAATGGCATATCCGATGAATTACTGATTTGTATAAATTTCTTTAATTTTGAATAAAGTATACTATAGTATACTATAATCTAATCTAACTTCATCTAATATATGGATTCTGTTAATGTGAAATCCAGTGACCACAAGTCATGTCAGAAATATGGTAGGCTACTGTAATATTGCTTTTGACCACATTCCACTAAAAGCATATAACAGCATAAGTCTAAGCTTAAATGAGATTATTTATGTCCTATTAAAAAAACAAAAAGGATTTCAAGAATGAGATAAATCTTACACAAGAGGCTGCATCAACCAGATTTGCACCTTTTTTGCACATTTTTTTTTTTTGACGTTGATCATCTATTAGGTTTAACTAGCCTACTTGACTATTTACATTTAGGCTATGTTTAACGCTTTGATTGAAAGTTATGTTTTAAAACTATTATTAGGTAAAAATACATTTAAAAACTTATAAAGTGTAAAACATTGTCTTGAAATAGCCTACCTCTCTCATTGGTCCAGTTAGCAGAGGTTTTGTCCTCCGCCCAAGATGAATGCTCTTGGTTTCTTTTGACAGTGTGTCTTTGTTCTTTAGACAGGTCAAAACTCACACATTTCCGTCGGCGAACTCGTGGCCACCGAACTCGGATCTCACGTTCTATGTGTTCGGTTTCTTCAGTGACAGGAAGACGTAGTGCTGACTTCCCGCCTTTGGTATTCACGGAGAAATGACCACACAAACGAGCGTGAAATTCTCTAAAGGTCAGTTCGCAAGGTAGATCGGTCAAGATGTCAGTACCCTCCTCGCCTGACATTTTGTCCTGGTCACTGCTTGTTTTGGAAATTCCCAGCATCAAGCACAGCAAAGTAAAGTCCTCTTTGAAGACAACATCGTCCGAGTTCTTAAAGGCAAGATGATGAAAGATCTCCTGTAAGTACTGGTCGATGCCAGTAGATAAAACTAAGATCTCGTTCTGCACGCAGGGGTCCGGGCTGAAGTGGTGGCACAATGCGCTGCGCAACCACAGCCCCTTGCACGTGTAACAAGACATTGATGCTGTGTCCAGCATTTTTGAACTGTGAAACTACTTGTCTTCAAGAAGTTAAGTCCCTTGCAATAGAGCCTAATTTAGATTTTAACAACACTATAAGTAGAAATCCAGGCATTCTATGCGCAAACCAAACATTCACGAACTCTTCCTACAGGAGATCAATTCGCTGTGGCAGGCAGCGTTACAGCTCCCTCTGTAAACTCATGTCCCACTGTCAGGAATGAAGCCTGGAAGCTTTTCATCTATCAACTACGGTGTCGTTTCGGCTCCACCCGCTCCAGTGACCGACTTGGTGAAAGGCGTGTGTGAGAGTGAACGCCTACCAGACCTATCTAATCTTTTTATAAACAGTTAGAATGTGTTCGTGGACTTTCAACTAAAACTGCTTATACTTATAAATAGGCCTACCGACTATTTATTTTATGTGTAGCACGTATAGGTTACATAATAGGTTACAATGAATAAATTATTCTCAACGCAGACCTTCATAATCTGTTCCTCGTCTAATATCTAGGTTGTCCTGAATTTCCTCTAATTCATTAGGCCTACAGTAGTTTTTTTAACAGTCAGACAAACACCAGCAAAACATCCTTAGGAAGAGGTAATAGTTTTGGTTGAATTTATTCAAGATCAGCTATTCACAACCTGTAATGCATTTACATTGCATGTCCCTAAATTAAATAAATGGCAAGAGTGCATCTTATGGTCATTATATAATACAAGCAGGCAACCATCCACCTGCTCCCATGAAGTGCAGCTGAAGCCCTGAGGCTGATAATGGCCCTTGACCTCAGCTGACAGCCCTCCATTTCCTTTACAGAAATAACATTATGGTTGGGGGCAAGGGATTCACGTACCTCATAGGCCCTATATGAGTGTAATTTGTACAGATCTTATGTTATTGATGATAAAATTTTACATTGCAAGTTTGTCAGTTGTATTTACAGTAAAACATCTTTTGTTTTGTATTAGCTATCTTGATTTATTTATTAAAGCTAGGGTCTACGTTTCTGAAAGTCACTTGAGCCTCTGAGACAGATTTAAAAAAAAAAAAAAAAAAGCATCCCACACCCCAAACCAAATGCCTCCCCTCATTGTACAACGATTACTCCCCCTGGGCCCTCCCTCTCCTAACGACTAAATCATCGTTGCTGTATTTAGTATTGTATGCTAACTATACGTTTAAGAATGCTCGGTGCTAACTAAGCTGGCTCAGAGCCCATTTATGGGGAGCCGGTCTACTCTCTATTAACTTGCCTGCAATTTGTTGAAATTCCGCTAGTTTTGCTGTTGAGCAATTGAATTTCTTAATGTACGTTGTGGTAGTAGCTGAGTATAGATTTTCCACTAGAAATGAAATAAAAAGTCACTCATGTCTTTTCTGCTTTTCATAGGATGGGCTGCTTTCCCGCGTAACATGCTAGCATTGAGATAATTCACTTGATCAGGAGCGCCATCTCGTTGCAGTACCACCCGGAAGGATTCTGAGAGTGGTCGTTCTCCCCATATTGAAAATTCTCTGGCTGGCTCTAGTTTAGCTTTCTGCCAAGCTTCTGAGCATGCGCCATTCGTTCACGAAGAAGGGTACGCGCAGAGGGGGAGGGGCAGCAGATTGCAGTTTGCGTCAGAATCCAATCATACTGAACGGACCGTCTACTGTTTTTCCAGGATTGTTCGTTCTAGAGGCCACTAAAACTTTTAATTTTTGTTTCAAAACTTTTAATTAATTGGTTGCAATGGGGGTGTGAAGAGTATTTCAAACAATATGTTAAAAATTGGATGCTCCAAAGATTGTAGACCCTAGCTTTAATAGTCAAATTGGTGTCAAGTTGTATTTGTGCTGAGAAAAAGACTCCTCACACTGTAATGACTATGATTGACCCAAAAGGAATGTGCTCTCTTTTTCTGTTTCTCTATTACACCCATTCTCCTGTGGCAAAAAAAATGATGGTGATCGGAAGTTTTAGTCATTGTTTCTTTGTTTGTTCTTTCAAGGACCACTCCTTCACCCTCCGGCTCAAGGACTCTGCATGAAATATCCTCATGACATAGCCTTCTGTATTATCTTCTCCCTTATATAATGTGCAATACTCATCAGAAACGTGAGCTTTTACTCCAACTAGACATACTGCTAATTGATGGCAGTAGTTCTCAGTCACGGTGAGAACTGACCCCACGAATGCCCCACATTCACTGATGTGAGTCAGGAAAGCACGATGTTGTGAAAAGGCTTCAAGAGAAACATATCCTATATGGAGCTCCCCACCCCCATTACGTGTGACGGGAAGGAGCTGACAGGTAAAGTGGACTGGCTCACTTAGTCTTGTTTTGTCTTCCTGTCGTAAAGATATGTGGTGTGAAGGCGCTCACTTGTATAGGCATCCGGCTGGCATGTGATGCCCCATCTAAGATTCAGACAGGCATCAGTATTCCAGGGGATTTTCTGTTGTCTGATGGTTTTGGTGATGATGGGTAACTGGGCCATCATTCCTCCAGGCTGGGTTGGATGGGTTTATCTGGCATCAGAGGAGCTCAGCGAGCTCATACAGTACATCTACCTTCACTCTGACCTGTTTTCTGAACCTGATAAGACAGGAATTTTTCTCTCCCTCTCCTACACGTGTTGTCAGTAGTGGTCACATGACATGCTTTTCACGTGAGGTGTTCACCTTTGTAGATTGTGAATGCAGGAGGTGTGGCAAGGCATTCTAAGAAATGTGTTTTCAACTTCAACTGCACAGCAAGCTCAGATGTGGTTTTGATTGAAAAAGTAACAGCCTGCAACAAACTCGCTGTGAGCACTGTACATAAAATAAAAAAAACACATGCAATCACACAATTGTCCTTATAAATGCACACACACACACGCACACAAACACACACACACACACACACACAATGAAATACATATGTTTTACTTATTTGTCCCCTTTTGTTCCAGAGGAAATGATTAACTGCTGACTTAGAGTAGCACCAGATCTATCGGCCGAGTCTTTGTGTCACCCATCCACAGCTGTCTGGTCTGAATGAGAGCAGCTGATTTGAAACTGAAAAGCAGACAGAAGGTCAGAGCATTGCTGAGGAGCAAGAGGAGCCAGAAGGCCATTCCCTCAATGGCTATTTAGAGACTAACAATCTCTCTCTCTCTCTCCCTCTCTCTCTCTTTCTCACACACACACACTAACACACACACACACACACAAAAATACACACGCTTGCCTGCATTCAAGTAGTGACCTTTTACCTTTTAACCTAATGTCTTATCTTCCCCCTCCTTGACATGCACAGCAGTCACATCAGGCTGCCATCTCTTACTCATCACTTCATCTCTTTGGAGTCTGCTGCACATTTCATTAAAAAAAAAAAAAAAAAAACGCGACTAGGCGTTTTGGTATCTTGCAACATTGATTTCCCTATGTTACGGGATTGTTTGAACCCATCAGTTTGAAATTTCAAAATTGCATTTTACAAGACATGCTTACGATAGAGAACATGCCTAGGGAGCCTGTAGTTAAGAAATAGTCAAGCATGCCAATCAGTCAAGTCATTTATGTCAGGTTTATGGCTAAATTCACAGTTCCAGGCTTATGACATGGCAGTAGTAGTAGTTTTGTAGAGTGGGTGCACTCATCCAAAAAATATTTTAGGCAGGTGCTAGACAATCATGTCAGGCCGTAGGAAGAAGGTTGGTCTGCACACTGCACATTAGCTCCAAGAAATACTTTATTGCCTGACGAAGATCCAACAGGATCAAAACGTTGCATGTTTTAAAATTAATAAAGTATTTCTTGGAGCTAATGTGCAGTGTGCAGACCAACCTTCTTCCTATGGCAGTAGTAGTAGTCAGTAGTCATTTGTCACTTCATAAGAAACCGTCTCAATGTTGCTTGAAGGTGTAACTAGTCCCTCCCTCATGAATTAGGTTATCTTTGTAGTCACTGTTGGTTTGACTGACAAATACACTCTTTTCTGGGCACATAAAAAACATCTGCTCCTTCCAAAGGCTTTAGTTACTGCAGTCTACAAGGTCACCCACTGTGTTTTGGTGTGGATGAGTGACTGTGAGTCCTATTCAAGGACCGTGTGTGTGTGTGTGTGTGTGTGTGTGGGTGGGATTGGTCTGTTTACAGTGGGATCATGTCACAAGGAACTCTAGGAAAGGGCAAGGGATGTGGATGCGTAGGTGAAGGCAGTACAGGTGATAAATGATTTCACCACAGCAGCTTGGTTTGAGAATTACGGTGCAAAAGTCACAGGGCATGACAGTCTCCAGCAAGGTGGAACCAGAAAGTAAACATTTCCTCATGTGTACTTGACAAAGCACTCCCACTGGCCTCAGTAAGTGCTCCATCGCCTCACCGTCTCTCCCACCCCACCGGTCCTCGTTCCTTAAACCAACATTCCATTCCACAGGAGCAAACGAGAGGCAGCCAACCACACAGCCGATATGGACATGCGCCGGCAGGTGTGGAGAGCATGACATCATGCTATGTGTATTATTGTGTGTAGAATTGGGATATTCTAGAGTCCCAAGGAACTGTCAGGGACAGGAACTGAAAAAGAAGCTTAACTAAAAGCTTAAAGCCTCTATGTGTAGGATTTATCTTCTATTCATCTTCGTCTTTTATCAAAAATATATTTTTTTATTTTAAAAATATAATGTAAAACGATGGTAATTACCTCCATGAATAAATTGTAGTGTTCCGGTAAACTTGGTAATTTCCATTTATATATAGATATGGCTGGGGACCAAAGAAGAATATCCATTTTGCGCCGCCATTTTCAAAAGTACGGGTTCTTGTAGGGGAGAGCAGTATCGTATATTCAGCTCCGCCTTTCGCGTTTCCGCTCAGAGACTGAGTAGCAGAAACTGAGATAAGAGCGAGCGAGCGTTCGGCCTCCGTAGCAAGAAATTAGGATTGTGGGAAGGGGAGGGCTAATACATTTTATTCAAACATATGCAGTATACCACTTCGCCAATAGATGGGGAATTGTGATACGATCCTACACATAGAGGCTTTAAGCCTATAAGCTAATACATCCCATTGAATTTAAATTCAAATTCAACTACAGTAAGAAGCAATCTAGAACACGTTTCATATTTATTTAGTGAACTGTCTGCCAAAAAGCAGACAGTGCTGTAAATAGGTAAATAGTGAGTGTGTGTGTGTGTGTGTGTGTGTGTGTGTGTGTGTGCGCGCACAGTTTGGGAAATTCCTCAAACTGAAGAATTAGAGACAAGAGTGCAGCCTCTGCTGGACACTCTCTATATAGCACACAGTGAGGAAATAAAAACTTGTCAATTTACAAAACCAAATGGAATGTATTTGTATTTGAAACATTTATTTTAACCTCCATATAAACTTAGTGGTAACACTTTACATTACAGATCGGTAATAAGCGGGTAATGTTATGGTAATATGTATGCAATTTCATGGTAATTTTATTTTTAAACCACATATTACAAATAATTAATGTGTAATTTCTAGACAATTACTGTGCAATTACCATACAACAATGCAAATAACTTGGATTTAAGGGTAAAATAAAATGGTATTAACTGCTGTAAATATGTACTTACCGAAGCAATAAATATTTACTTATACTGTGATGTAATATTGCTGTAATTACACCAACATGATGGTGCTATGAAGGACTAAATTACAGAGTAACTTCTACGTGTTATGGCACAATTACACAGTGGTCAAAGTTTTTGTAGCCTAGTAGTTAGTTTAATGGTACAATGTGACCTGTTATCTGTTATTATGATTAAACAAATAAGGTAAGTTCACAATAACTATATGGTATGAGGGCAGTAAAATACTGTTTTGTCTTTTCAAAAGGATTCCTGTACTGTGGGGTGTTGCCATAGGCCTACTCCTTACCTTCCTGGGATATCCAGCAGTATTTCCTTGTAATGACCATGAAATAAAGAAGGTAGTTTTAGCAAAATTACACAGTATCAGGGCTGTAAAATGCAGAATCTCCTATTTCCAATCAATTTCTTAGTTATTACATATGATATCCTGTGTGAAGATACAAAGGGTACAGTAACACAGTTGTGTCAACACAGATACTATGGAATATCTAGTATATTTCTTTCTGCCCACTAACTTCACCACTTTCAATGCCTAATACATGTGATTTTTGTAAAAGCATATTCTGTTTCAGTAATAATTAAACAATATTCAGCCTTTTTGTTTCTTTGCCTTTTTCAAATTAGACAAAGTACTTTTGTTCATTATTCCATTCTCTTGATCAGATTATAGATATTCGGAGACCAATTCATTTTTTTTTCTATTTAGTCTACAGGTGTTATGCAAAAGAACAGAGATGGCCTACTCTGTTGATTTTATTGAGGGTCTAGTGCATAGGTGTCAAACTCTGCAAACTCTGCAAAATCTGGCCCTCTGTGTAAATTTGCCCCGCAAGATCATATATCACATATGTATAAGAGCTGGTCTGCCATAGTGCACACACCTCTAAAACTAAGTCCCTGAATATTTTGTGCAATGGCCACTCGGTTGGGATCAACAATGACCAAATGAAAGATGGAAAACAGTAGTTTCAAAAGAGGCTTGAAGCAGTGCCCACGACTTGGTGTTTAATTAAAATAGTTTTTAATTTTGGCCCACTGTGAATTTGAGTTTGACACCCCTGGTCTAGTGCTTCCTAACTTGTAGAGCCTATGGTAATGTGCGCTTAAATCAAGTTGTAGTTTGGCCAATCTACCACAAGATGGTGCTCCTTAACAATGTGATGGAGGGCATTAGGTCATGATCATTAAACAGCTTTATTAAACTTGAATAGTATCCCCATCCTTTATACTCATTTGACTCATCTTGACTGACGTATGCTCCAACACACCACCAGGTCAAAGGTCTTCTTGAGCTGTTCATTCTCAAACTTAATCATTTGTTTTCTTATGTATGTGGCCTCCAATTTCTGAAAGTTTAAACACAGATATTCTCACTTATCCATGATGCTGAAATTTCTCAATCTGAACTTCTCAAATGTCATGAGGTTTGTGTCATCATCTAAAGTACTAATGGCCACTTTCAAGTCAGTGTTTGACTATAGCGGTGGTGGGGGCGTAGTGGCGGCGTAACCCTAACCCTAACCCAAGGATCCTTGGCAATGCTAGTAGACTAAATTGTGGATTTAATGGGAGTGGGCGAAAAAAAAACACTCCATAAACGCATTTTTACATCATTTTAGCGTCACAGTTGTAGTAACAGAGGCCTATGGAAACCTGTCAAAATAGAATAGGCAGAATAATAGGTTTACTTTAAAGTAGCCCAAAACTAATGAATAGGATGGAAGAGCATTTTTAATAAAAACAAAAAACAAAAACAAAAACAAAAACTGGACAATAGCTTAAGGCGTCCTGGGAAGGATAATAAATTTTTTAGGACAGACAGTAGGCCTAGGCTGAAAAATCCTGGAAAAAAAACAGGACGTGTGAGCACTACTTAATCAGCATTTCAATTGGACCTAAACTCTTTTATTTCTGCAAGTGATGGGATTACCGCCATTCTTCAGTGTGTAGAATGTAAGTTTAAACCGAATTCAACATTTATGACATTGGGAATATCCTGCTGTTGTATTAGGAATTAGTGTCCATAATTTCACACGACACAGAAGTGGAATACCACCAAAGGAGAATCCCAGTGAAAATGAGAATCCTTCATGACAGTCTTATTTAGTGTCAGTTAATCAGGGCCACACGTCAGTTGACTGCCTCACATAATTGTCATAGGCCAATAACAAGGTAGCCTACTGCTGCAACATTCTACATCCTAGTCATTTGACAAATGTTGTACATTTCAACCTTATCTTATTTTTTTTACACAAGCCAATTAGACTAGGGTTTTCAAGGAAGAATTGCTCATTAGTTACACATGAGATCAGAAGCATAGAGTTACTGCTTATCTTCCTTTAAAATAAACATCCTACAGCGTCATGCTTGTAGAAAGTAGGCGTGTTCCAGTTTCCATCACTCCAAGCCTACCCACCACATCGCTAGAAATCGGATGATTCTGCAGGGGCGGTGCCTAGGATGGAAGCAGCAGCTACATAGTGTCCAGAGCATCCGTAAGTGAGTTCTGAGTAGCGTTAGCGTTCTACAGTGCACTTAGGTTAATCCCCTTACTTATTGTCCAACCTTTCAGGATACACGGTTGCGTTTTCCTCCTCAAGTAAAGTCAATCAGTGAAATAGGCAATAACGGGTTGATTGTTTTTGCCGGGTCCCTTCAACGTTTACATGTCGCCAAAGTGACTGACATTTAGAGGAAACGTAGAATTAGTTCACTAGCATAGCTCAGCATATCATGGAGACGGAAATACACGTGCCTGTTGGCTCACCGGCTATAAGAAAATTCCCTATATTTGTCGACGAGCACAATGTTATCGATGGGGCCATGAAATTGATAAAAGAGCTACGACCGGCATGGGACATAAAGCTCGTGAGGACCAAGGTAAGTTTGACGTTTTCTATGAACGTTTATGGTTTAGCGGCTAGCTGAAGTTAGCTTGGTAGCTGTGTCCATTAAGGTCTGTCTCAATGCTTTGATGTATATATTTAGGAACATGTTCACATTGATAAATATGAAACAACTGACAGTCCGCTGACACTGCTCGTCCCGATAATTACACGAGCGCAGTGTTCACAGTGAAAGGTTTTCATGCGTTAACGTTAGCCGCCGGTAACCCTGGGTGTGTAACCTCGTCATCACTTAAAGGAGCTAGCTGGGAGACACTCAGCTAGTCAACCTTCATCACCATCTGGAATAGATCATGAGACGCTAGTAACGTTAGCGTGCATCTTACAGAGAGTTTCAACTCAAGACAGTAGTTGTCTTTTTGCGATGCCAATGAACAATTCCATGCTTAAGTCAACCTTGTGTCACTGTAACTGTAAAATGATCTTCATAATTCAAAATCTTTTTCCCGTGACCAAGCGTGATCATAGAATTGCCAGTTATCTTGATGTATTAAACTTAGTTTTCTCCTGTCCAGCACATGGACAAATGATGGCAACAAGTAATGCATAGGCTACAGTATGAGTAATTTATATCGGATTACTGGGCCACAAACGAACATGGGAGCCGATTCACCCACCGCAACTAAAACACTTCTACAAGGAACGCTTCCTATGGAGGACTTTCCCTCTGTCTTTCCTAAACCAGCATTCCATGAACTGGTGGTAGACATGAGCATCCACCAACGGCATAATTCAGCTCTTTATATTCCAGGTACTTAACAAGCTGCTAAGAAAGTTGAATTGTGAAGGGACAGCTCAGGAATACTGCATGTGTGTGTGTGTGTGTGTGTGTGTAAGAGAGAGAGAGAGAGAGAGTAGTGGAACAGGTCACCCTATTGTAATGTTTTTTTTTTTTTTTGGTGCTCTGTTTTGGGTGCCCAGTTGTGGTGTTTACCACCAAGGGGTGACACGTGGCTTCCCCTGTGTCTGGGGACCCTTGATCCCCCTCGTGTTTGGCAGCGCTGGACATGTTTACAACCAGACAGTATGCTTTGCTGTCATTGTGTTGTGGGTTTAGTCCTGGAGCACAGCAGCGTCATCACACGAATAGTGTCCCAATCCTAACGTGTTTGCCAACATAGGCAAGGATCACCCACATTAGATTACCGGGACAGATTCCTGTCTGACCCAAAGACCACTGCATTCCAGGGTGATTAATGCAGAATAGGACAGCAAGAGGGCAGGGGAGTTGTTTACAACAACCACCTGAGCCACCTGTATGCAGCAACAGAAAGGCCATTTGCATCCTCTCTACATCCTGGAAAAACAAACGAGTCAACCAGTGATTGTGGGTCTGGTTGTAAAGTGTAATCTCATGATTGCCTTTTAATGGAGTTTTTCAATACCCATGCATATGGATTGATTTTAGTTTAGTTTAACTAAGCTACAACTGAAACAAGTGTCATTTGTCACTTTAGGCCAGCTGTTCATTAGCCTCAGGCTTAAGCTTCATGTGTCATCAAAAAGTCCAAGCCCAGCATATGATCAGGTGATGTATAGTAGAGTTCAGTAATATCTGGACCAAGGCTACATAAGTCTAGACCCGTACTGCATGCTTACATTTTGCTTCACCAGTGTTGGCCCTCAATGGGCCTCTTGGTGCCGTGTCCCCATCAAACCATTCCAGGAATGGCAGTAATGCATGGTAGGTGGGCGGCGAGTCATGTACATTGTGCCTACAGTAGCTCCTGTGCATGGGCCCAGTCCCAGCTGAATGGGGCAGCCCTTTAGGTCTCTAATTCATGAAACTCATGTGACTTGTCGTGCGAGCCATCTGACGGGCCACTATTGATCATACAGTTGGGCGCTCAAGGTTCATGTGGCCAAGTCATTGGTGGCCAAGTGATAAGTTTTCCCACATGGTACAAAGTCTACCAGGGAGCAATGATGATGTAACGATAAAAAACAAATCGAGCCCTTTGACTCCTAATGATTGATCTGCTATCAGTTGGGTCTGGTGGGCAGAACTTTATATTTAGGCTACTCGTTCCCTCTTATCCTGAATCCAGTCTTTGTCTTCTTAGTAGTATGTATGTGTGTGTGTGGATGTCATACCACTGTGTGCTTGTATAATGTACTGGACATTTTTTATTCTGTCTAAAGTTTTTCTGTCTATTTATCTAAACATTTTCTGTCCCTCTTTCTATCTATTTATCTTGGACATCTATCTATCTGTTCATGGCCAGCATAATCTCCTGTGGTCTAAACACCCACCTTTCTGTGTGTTGTAGCTCTTCACTGATGGCACGACCAACAAACTAGTGGGCTGCTACACCGAGGCCGATCCAGAGGACGTGGTGCTGGTGCGTGTCTATGGCAACCGCACCGAGCTGATCGTGGACCGGGACAACGAGCTGCGCAGCTTCCAGGTCCTCCACGCCAACGGCTGTGCACCCCGCCTCTACTGCTCCTTCCAGAACGGCATCTGCTACGAGTTCATGCAGGGCGATGCGCTGGGCACACAAGATGTCCGAGACCCTGTGCTGCGGAGGTAAAGCTTCACACACAAGAAAGCTAAGAACGATTACCTTCTTTCTTTTCACAGAAGAGGTTTCAGTGATATGGCAGGCTTTACGTGCCCACTTGCTGATGCATTCTGCAAACAATCAAAAGCCCACAACAGTCAATGCTGCAACCAATGGCAAAACGATGCAGAAACATGCAGATATTATATGAGATTGTATAACATTTTGTGTTAATGTGTAACTTTGTCCACTGTAACTATGTAGCAAGAACATGTTGCCATTATACAGTAGCGTCCCTTTGAATAGAGCCTCTTCTCCTTGGGGTAATGTGTTGATTTTTTTTTCTTTGTATTTACCAGACTCATAGCCAGAGAAATGGCACGCATCCACGCTATACATGCCCACAATGGATGTATCCCTAAGCCCAACCTTTGGATCAAGATGCGCAAGTACTTTTCCCTAGTGGCCACAGAGTTCACAGCAGAAGCTTCCAACAGCAGGTAAATACCAGGAATTCCTTCTACCCTCAGGAGTGTTGAATAGCACACCAAAAGGTGTTGTAAAGGTTTGCCACGCTGACTCCCCAGGAGAACATGTTGGTATTAGTTCATTAAAGGTGCTCTAAGCGATGTGACACGTTTTTAGGACTAAAACATGGGTTGTTACATACAGCAAACATCTCCTCACAATCTGCTAGCTGCCTGTCCCCTGAACACACTGTAAAAAAACGCGGTCTTTGTAGACAGCCCAGGCTCCACAAACGGCAACATAACACAGTGGGCAAACCTAGCATAACAAACGAAAACGAAACATAACAGTGTTCCAGCCAATAAACGACAAGGTTTATGAGTCTTGGGAGGGAGGGGGAGGAGTAAGCTATAACTTATAACGCTTGAACCCTCTCTGGAGCTATCCTCCGTTTTGTTTGACAATAATTCGAACATCAACAAGAAGTGACGTGAAACAGCATCGCTTAGAGCGCCTTTAAGAAAAGGAAAACAAAAGTATCTGAAAGTAAAATATTCTAAAAAAATAAAAAATAAAAAAACTAAATACACCAAAAATTGAAGGTGGATTGAAGGTGTTTGTTCTTAATTGGTGTCCTGGCTGAAATGTCATCCTGTGGTTATGAATGGAAAAAGTGGAGAAAAAAAAAACCAGGGGATTTAGCTCAGTCATATCTCTTTTTTTTTTTTTCAACCCCAGTATCCTGGATTATTTATGCTCAGCCGAGTGGAAATAATCATGCCGCCAGTGAGCACTGGGTTAAGCGCTTGTTATAAGGCTTTTACATAAGCACGGCCATAACGACAGTGCCACAGCCAGGAAGTGCCGGAGCCTTCCGAAGGACAGCGGGCAGATGTTTGCAGTCTGCCACCTGTCCTCAAGGCAACATTTGGCTCCAATGTCGTTGCCATCCATTATTTCATCAGCTCATGGACACTAATGGCTCAGATTCTCAGGGCCTTCGCTAGAGAACCAAACTTACCTTTGCGCTCACAAACAACTATTCATGTTGGCGTAGACTCTCTTAATCTCTCCTTAATGATAGTTATAAGTGTCAACTGCTTAAGCAGTGTTGAATATAAATGCACACAAAACTACTATGTTACACTGTTGAAAGGCTTTAGAATAAACAGAGAGAAAATCGTGCTGAAATCTGGCTCCAAAGCCTTGCTTTGCTCTAGATCAGAGAATGTTGTTGATCTGGGGAATGTTTGCAGAGCTGTTGTCAAGGTAAGTGTTCTGTCCCGCTCCCTCAGCTGGTTGCCTCCCAGCAGGTGTTTAGGGCAGCAGGTGTGCGGCGAGGGCTCTCCAGTTGCAGAGATTAACCGCTAAGCCACTCGCATCCAGAGAAAGTGGTCACCGGCATGGAGCCTTGATTGGCTGAGCTGGGTCATAGGGAATAAACCTCTTTGCTCTCTTTCAGCTAATTGGAAACCTCTCCATATGTCCTGTCTCATGGTTCAACCCAGACCTCCCAATAGACCTCCCACAAGTGTTTTATTGTTTTGTTGTTTTGATGGAATCTACAATACAGCCCTCTTTGCATGACACGAGTCAAAGACTTATCTGTCCTATTAACTGGTTGTAAAAGCAAAGGAGGACAGATAAGACCAGAGGCCATAATGGTTTCAGCCCAGAGCACAATGTCAAACCCAAATAGCCAGACGGAGCTCGTGCCGCCTTACAGATGATAACTTGTTCTCATAGTTACAGGCACTTACTGACCATTTATAGCCTTGGGATTTACACCTGACGGGTCAAACAGGGAAATGCTGTCTGAGATGGCATTAAAGACGACCACCTGTTAAGATTACCAATGGTTCATGTTCCCAGAATTCAACAGGAGGTTCCCAGCCAGGAAGTTCTGGAACAGGAAATGACCTGGATGAAGGAGCACCTCTCCCAGCTGGGCTCTCCTGTGGTGCTGTGCCACAACGACCTGCTGTGCAAAAACATCATTCACAACGCCAAAGAAGGTAGGGATTCAAGTTTGTGTTATGTAGGCCAGAGACTATTAGGATTGTTTTCACTGTTAAATAATGTAGCAACTATTGTGTTGATTTAATCAATTAGTTTGAACCTTTAAAAGTGTTGAATAGTACAAGATTATCCCCTCAAATGCAGTGTTTTGCGTACATGCCCAGGATATTTAGTTTATGCTCTTAGGTGAAATGTGAGCAAATTAGAAGGATTTTCAAGCTTAGGCTGTAAGAAATTGCAATTTAAAAATCTGTTGTTTGGAAATGTGTAATTGTTGGCACCTTAGGGTGCATATCCCTAATAGTAGAATGGCACTGTGGCCCCATTTGACTGAGGACATAAGGAAATGTGTTCTTTTCTCCTATCCTAGGTCATGTCCGGTTCATAGATTATGAATATTCTAGTTATAATTATCAGGCCTTTGACATTGGGAACCACTTCAATGAATTCGCTGGTAAGAAATCAAAGTTATTATTTACTTGATTTTGTAAATGTCTAAGTCTTTCATTTCTGTCTTAAGAAAAATTGATGTTTTAATGAGTTGTGTATGAATGTGTGTGTGTGTGTGTGTGTGTGTGTGTGTGTGTGTGTGTGTGTGCATGTCATGGCCAGGCATGGCCGAGCCAGATTATGGCCTGTACCCCAGTCGGGACATGCAGTTGGAATGGCTCCACACGTACTTGCAGAACTACAAGCTGTACACCAAGAAAGGAGAGGAAGTCAGTCAGCGGGAGCTGGAGACGCTCTACGTGCAAGTCAACAAGTTTGCCCTGGTGAGTGAGCCAGCCTCCAGCCGGGAAAACACACACACACACACACACAGGACATGGTGTGAAGGCAAGCAAAGATGCGCAAATGGCAATTTACTGTACCAAGTTAGCTAATGGTTCTCATTTATGTTCTCAATCCGTACGCATTTAATGACATGTAGTTACCTTTTGGAGGTGAATCCACAATTGGCATAAAGCAGTGTGGTGTGTTTGTGTGTGTGTGCGTGCAATTGGTGGGGTAACCTTTGCATCTCTTTGTCTCCCTCCCCTCTAGGCCTCTCATTTCTTCTGGGGTTTCTGGGCGCTAATCCAGGCCAAATACTCCTCCATTGACTTTGACTTCCTCGGGTGAGTCAGTCAATAAAAGCCTTAACCCCCTGCCGCCATCTCTCCCCATGGGCCACATCTGTGCTCGCTTAAAGAACCAACCCAAGCCTCAGCTTTCACCCCCACCGTCAGCCCCCTCCACCACAACAAGAATAAATTGCCCATCACTCTCAGACACACTTGTCTTGCTATGCTACACCTCCGGCTAATTGGTTTGAGCCTGAATGGGGATGTGCTTCAGTCGCCCTGGTAATGGCCGCAGGAAGTTGAGGACCCCTCTGTTTTGTCCCGTTGCGCCGCTGTTGACAGAGTCTGTTCTGAGGAG
Organism: Limnothrissa miodon; assembly: GCA_017657215.1. Taxonomy (NCBI): domain Eukaryota; kingdom Metazoa; phylum Chordata; class Actinopteri; order Clupeiformes; family Clupeidae; genus Limnothrissa; species Limnothrissa miodon. The sequence goes on along the minus strand of JAGFZM010002107.1, from coordinate 99,024 downwards.
ACGGGTAGGAACCCAATCTCTGCCGAACGCATCGGGAATAGCCGCACGCCAGAGCTGCTTGAATTAGCGCTGTCAGAGTTTTTCAGCAGGAGCCGGGACAAGAAGGCCATGCCTCAAACGGGCCTTTTGTGCGGCTGCAACCGAATAGCGCCGGGGCGGTGACATCACACTGGTGGCGGTGGGGGCATTCTGCTCGGAGGTTCTAAAACCGTTCAATCTCTTAGAGAGAGCTCAGGTTGCGCTGAGTTGGGATTGGGCTCTCTGTCACCCCTTCTGGCAGACAAAATGTGGCAAATTGTATAGACATACATGATATACATGGCAAATGGGCAATATGGCCAAAAGATGTTATTTTATTTTTAAAAAAATGTTGTTGAAACACATTGGAGGTTTAGGCCTAAGTGAATGGGTAGTGCAAGAGAGTGCTTTAAAACAGCCCAGCCAGTAATTGACTCCAATTTAAACCTCTCTCTCTTCCCTTTCTTCTCTCTCCATCCCCCTGTGTTTGTGAGCAGGTACGCTGTGCTCCGCTTCAACCAGTACTTTGAGACCAAGCCAGCAGTCATGGCCCTGACAGTCCCTGAGTGAGCAGCTCGGCCTGGGGCGCAGGTGGGGAGGGTCTGGCTCCAACACAGCCGCCGGACCGGCGGGGTGGGGTGGGGTGGGGTGGTGTCCGCTTGGCGATGCGGCACCTGCTCCATCCTCCAGCCTGGCATCCGTCACCATGTCAAATGCAACACCTCTCTCCTTTCTTTTTGCTTTTTTTGTCGCTTCCTTCCATAAACCTTCTTACCTGTGTCCCTATACTCCCATGTTCTGATGGATCCAGAAGCTGACTGTGACAAGTGTGTGAACCTTTGCGAGAATGTAGTGTGTGTGTGTGTGTGTGTGTGTGTGTGTGTGTGTGTGTGTGTATGAGTGGGTAATGCATGTGTGTTGTAAAAAGTGGGGCTTTTCTAATTATTTATAACGTGACTGAATTCAGTCAGACAAACACAGGCGCACGCGCACACACACACACAGACATATTGTACACACACCCTTCAATTGGTGTCTGTTGTGTGTGAGCCATCAGGTTCCCCAGCAGCTGAGAGTCCATAGCTGTTGGAAGCAGTGTGCTGTGGGTGTTTTGCAGTGGTGAGGTGAGTTGGCTGGCATGGTTGGCTTGGCGTGCGGTGGAGCATGTGTCCCCTGAAGGGAACCAAGTTCTCCACAGCCCACTGGCTCCCTGGTGCACATACACGGAATTTGAACTGAAACAAACTACCAATATTTCTGTTGCTTTTAAAATGTCTTAACAATTCATTTATAGACTATTTTATTATTGAATTCTAGAGAATTCCTCAGATGGTGCTCTTGAAGGCAAGCTGATGGGTGAATTCTTGGTACTGAGCTCAAGCTTGGTTGACACGGCAACTTGCTTGTCAGAGCTCGTCTTCGCTGCTCTTCTAGAACATTCCCTGTCCAATCGGCAGTGCGGACTCTCTCTCTCCCCCTCGTTCCCTCTCTAGCCCTGCTGTAGACACTGCTTCCACGTCTTTGGCTTTTATGGTTATCGCCTGGCGAGGCTGTGTTTAACTTTCCACTCACGCGGGGGCCCCAGAGCATAACCTCTTCCTCCTCCTCTACAACCCCCTGAGCTCCTCCACCCCTCTCTTCTCCTCTTTGCCGTCCTCTTCTTTTCCCTGAGTTCCCACGGTTTGGATTGGTGCCGGTCAGAACCTGTTGCCCACTGAGGTCCCTCTCCAGTGATCCTGTTGCAAAAATAACAAAAAAGGAAAAAAAGATTCTTTGCGCCAAACCGTTATGCAAGCATCCTTGTGTAATGGATACCTGAGTAAGTTTGAAGTCCAGGGCTGTCGCGGATTCACATGCCTCAGCTTTACATTGTGTGCTTCTACTGTGGGGACCAGACGTAGTGTGTTGAATGAGAACAAGGAATGCTTGGCTGCAGGTGTATGGGGGAACTGCTCTCATGCCAGCAGCAGTGTGGACACCAGTCCAGCTTTCTTTTTGTTTAGGACCGAAACATACAAACTTTGGATTTGCCACTACTCATGAATGTGTCACCACTTAGGACTGATACCCACTCATCAGCTTAGGTCGACCTAGGTTGATGTATGATTTTAAAATGAGTCTATGGCATACCTCACCCACTCTTTTCACCGGCAGGTTGGAATATAGTTTCAAGGTTCTCTGGTTCTGTTTATCTGACTGAATACAGTATTTGAGTTTGCAGTACCTCACCAATGATCCAGCTTTCCTCAACTTGCCTCTGCCACGGCCTTATGCCTTTAGGATCGCTGTCATTCATACGGTTTGATATAGTTGCGTAGAATTCTGGCTGATTGTGGTTGTTCAATGGTCTGTCCCATCACTTTCATTCTGACACATTCCTGTTGGAATTTTTTTTTTTCAAAAAAAAAAGTTTGCATTAAAGTTGCTCAGACATGCATTCAGTAATGTTTGCCAAGAAGTAGCTTTTCTTTGTGACAACAATATTTGCTAGCCTCACAGCTCTGGTGCTCTGGTTTTAACACTCAGTGCTGGCAGTTTATCCCGCTTTGTAGCTTGTAGCCGCTACCTACTAATATAAGAGTTGAGGCTGAAAGCTCAGGACTTGCTGTTCCTGGCCTGGTAACTGAGTTAGCCTGGTTGGCTTGACCGGTAGCTGCATGTAAAAGCTTCATGACATGCAGGTGAATTATTTATTGGCTGAAGCTGCAGGTGTTTGTAGCAGAGGAGAAGCTCCCTGAGGCCACGTGAATAATTTAGGGTCTCCCGTGCAGTTTCCGTGAGTCACTCGCAGGGCACAGAGCGTGGTGAACGTCCATTCACCTGTGTGAGTGTGCGTACACCACCAGGACACAGCTCTGTTTTTGGCTTTCCAGGATTCCACCCCCTCAAGCTTCCTAAAGTTTAGTGGTAAACACGCGGGGCTTGAGCAATGAACGTATGAATGTGAAGAGATGACAAAAGAACCCTGAAGGCCGTTTGAAGGTTTGAGTGCTACTCAGCCCCTCACGATCCCAAAAGCAGCTCATGGCTAACTATCCCATACTAGTCAAGGAGTCCTGCGCCTCTTCCTGTCCTCAGCACTGCCACGCTACACTCACATGTGTCCACTGTTGTGGGGAATAAAGTAAACACTACATGAGCAGTCCATTTATCGCTCAAACCATTGTATCACTGCACACGACTTCCCTCTACGTCCCTTCAAAGGCCAGTTGACATGAACTACCACAGTTGTTGCTTTTTACAACAAACCTCAAATATGCCTTATACAGTACGCGTGCTTTAGGTTTCCTTGCAGTAGGCTACCTTTCCAACGGCATGGCTCAGGAGTCTGGCGATGAAAGTGGAGCAGGGCCCCATGAGTGGACGTACTCAAGCGTTTAGCACGTTGTTTCCTGGGGTAGGGCACCTTCTCATGAGTGGTGGAGTGGACATAGAAATCGTTCTATTAAAAACATGCTTTGATATGTACCCATTTTGATATTTAATATTTATCTGAAAGCACTTGAAATATGAGAATATTTATTAATGCTGTTTAATCCATGACATTTCAGTCTTGTTACTTGAGAACTAGATTAACAATGAAATGTTTGCAGTGCTTATCAGTGAAGACTAACTTTGTTTTGCGAAATCATGCCTATCCATAACAGCTCTCAACCATAATCTGACTTGTCGGTGCATTTTGATTTGGAACTATGAATGTAATGTTTCAACTTTGAAGGAGGAAAAAAAGTGTACTGGCATCTTTCTGTCATCTGTCTGAAGGCTATTTGTTTGTGTCTGTTATATGATATTTTTTTGTTGTTGATTTCGTTGTTAAAGTTGAATAAAAACACTGTTCGCATCAGAGGTGTTCCCACTTGTGAGTCAGAATAGGGTGAAGCAGCGAAGATGTAGTGGCAGTGTGTCGCCTTTAGAGGGTGCTGTTTAACTCCTAACTTATTGAGAGGGATCCAGCAGAGTCCAGACTCTCCCCAGCCAGTCAGGGAGACGGTGGAGAGAGAAAGTTGTAAATACTGTAATAAATACTGTGAAAGATTATGTGACTGTACAATGATCCTTCTCACTTCAAGTGCTTGGGTGAGTTACTTAACATGTGTCAATAAATATTTACATTGAAATCTAAACCAATCCAGTGGTTTGCATTAGCATTTTATTTAGGAAGAGACCTAAATGATCCACACCTTCTAAGGGTAGTTCTGTGCATTAATATTATTGTTAAAATGCATTATCATACTGTCAGAATGGGAGGCAGCTGGATATATTGACATCCAGAGAATTCTCTCCAGATTCTCTCCACACAGTTTCCGCAGAAACACTTAAACTTCCCATAGAGTTTCCTCCTGTGGCCTTGTCTGCCGTACCAGGAAACCCCAGCGAGGGGAAGACAGTTATTGAGGATATCCTGCTCCACGCACCCGCGCGCACACACACACATCCTACATTAAATGTCCACCACAGGGAAAATGGATTTCTGCAACTGAGGGGCTCTCAGTGAATTGAGAAATATTAGCCTTATGTTTTTTTATTCTTAAAGGTCCTAATTCTTTTCTCTAAATTTAAATTGTAGGCTTAGTGTTGGGATAGTAAAAACAGACAGTGCCATGGGTTAGCTGGACTGAATGCCACTTAGGCCTAGAAAGACCTTGATTACATCAGTTTGTCTCTCCATGAGCCTACCTCTGCAAATGAGGACCCGGGATCTGTTGAATGAGTGGTCTAGGATACACTGCTATCAGAAAACAGATTATAGCTACCAGCTGTCTGAATGCTTGAAAAAGAGGCTTGCCATATAGCCTAGTCATTAGGTGAGAACACAGGCCCAGGCTAATGGCCTGCTTCACAGCACACATTTTTCCAAGAAGTGGCAGAGTAAGCCCAGGCGCTATTAATAACAGCCAATAACAATGGAATTCTCCTATCAAATGCTTATTGGCTGCCATCAATAACACCTGGGCCACCCTGACACTTCTTAGAAAAATGGCTGCTGTGAAATTGGCTCATTGCAAGAGAAATTATTTTTGATTCATTAAACCTTCCCTTTTCACATACTAAAAGTTTAGGAAAGTCTAAGTGGTAGACTATTGAACATTAAAGATGGACTCATACCAAGATTGTCAGTTTCATCATAGAATTTCTTACAGATCTAGAACTTACTTATTGGCATGCTCTGCCATTAAATATATAAAAGTATAAATAAATAACAATTAGAGCATTTTAGATCTCATAAAATATACTTTAATGTGGTTTGACTATGCTTTAGGGGTCAAAATAGACTGTTTATGTGCCTATAGCACAGGTCAATGAGTGTGGCAGCTGTTATTAAAACACACTTTAGGCTGCAGGCCTATACTAAACTAGCACATAAATAATAGAATACTTTTAGTTCAGACTAGTAAAGTTCATATTGGCTGTAGGTGAGCATAGAACACAGGAATTGCTAGAGGAAAGTTTGGTAAGGTAATAGTGCCCCCTTATGGCTATACATTGAGTCAAAATGTAACATTACTTCATTCTCTGTTTGAGGAGTTCAGAGGCAAAATCCTCCTAGTCCATTTGGTCAGAATTTACATATATATATATGTGTGTATATATATATATATAGGATTTGGTAGATTTTGTAAATATATTTATAGAATCAACTTCAAACAACAGTCCAATGTTGTTTGTTTAGTTTATTTTTTGTCTTGAGAGCTTGTACTTGTACATTCAGTTTGTTATAAAACGGTTTAATTTGTGCGTATTTCTTGGTCTATTCTCTTACAACTCTATTTTCCTGGGTTTTCTTATTATTTGTTCTTTTCACACCATTTGCCTTATCTGTCTACTGAGGCTCAGCTGCTTATTAACGTGTGTGTGTCTATGCATGAAATCATTAGGCCGCACCTTTATTTGCACTTTCTAGGCAATTGGAAATTTTGATATTTGAGTCTGCTGTATCGTGTTTTAGGGTTAGGGTTTGGGGTTAACTCTCTTGGGTATGAATTTTGTATAAATAATAAAATTATGCAGAAAGATTAACCACTTTTATAGAGAAACAATCAAAAGCTGAACACTGAAATGTTACTCAAAATGAGCACATCAGAAGTTTTTATTACTATTATAATATTTCAAAAACAAACCACAAACCTTGGAAAGAAAATAACAGAACAAAAATGTACAACCTTTAAATTACAGCTTTATAAACAAAATAAAGTCTGTTCTATTATATACAACAGCGATCAGGACTGGGGGTTTAAACTTTAACAGATTTTACACATTAGGACTTCATAGAAACACTCCCTATACAATTACAGCAATTTGATGAAGTGCCAACACATAGATTCCACACAATCTTTGTCAGATGCCTCCATGATACATTTTCCAATGCTTTAAAGGTTTTCTGTTCTCTAATAAAACTCAAAATTATACTCATGTTGGATCTTTTTTTTTTACTGAAGCTCCATTCTATTCATTTAACAAACTTTTGGGGGTGGGGGTGATGGGATGTTGACAAGACCTAACTTACACACACACACACACACACACACACACCACCATACCTATGGGTCTAACCAGAACCCCCACCCATTCTCTGATGGCCTGATATGCAGAGAAAACTAAAGAGAAAAGTGCAGCAGCCTCCAAATAGGAAAGCACAAGGGAGCCAAGTCATACACCCCCCACCCCCCCCTCTCCTCCTCTCCTGTATTTCAGCAGGCTCTCCTCAATCAAATCAGTGCAAGAATGACAGAAAAAGAATAAAAACAAAACACAAATTCACTGTAGTTCACTACCTGTGCCAGCCAGCAGGGGGAGATGTCACTCTGCGGCACCTCAGCCCATAGAGGGTACATGGGCACCACACATGGCAAAGGGCTGCTGGATAGAAAACATGCCAAAACTGGCCTGTAGTGGGCAGGTGAAAACTACTCTTTCTCTCACTCCCTCTCACTCTCTGGCTATGTTCTTATCAGCCTGTGATCAAAGCTAATGTTTTGTGAGGAGGATAGGGCAGGACCAGCTGATCTCAAAACAGCTAAAGTGAAGGGATGGCACCAAAACTAAATGGTCCAACCACTGGAAAGCACAGATTTCCACCCACTTGCAGGAGAAAGCTGGTTAGATGAAATTCATGGCCAACACAGACCTGTTCTCTAAAGGTCAACAAGTGATGTTTAGGGATAAAAAGGGAAAACTTGAAAAAATATACACTGAACAGCAAACCAGCAGCACATTAACTGAAGGGGGTATAAGGAAAATAAAACTGAAAGTGTATTTTTGTGCCCCATTCAATCAGTGCTATCAGTTCGCTATTCAGTCAACGCTGTCAAATCTTCTCTTTTTTCTCTCAAAAAAAGAAAAAAATACACAGAGCATTCTCTCTGTTCATTTCTAATACATACAATGAAACAATCAAAAACAACAGCTTAATGAAACACTCATATTAACCTTAATGTTCATAACAAAAAATTCAAAACAAATCTCAAATTTCATTACTTTGCAAACATATGAATTTGAACAAAAAGCACAAACAAAAATATTCTAAATTGTTTTATAAAACAAACAAACAAACAAGCAAAAAACACCACACAAACACACACACACCAACAGAGGACATTTCCATCAATCATACAATGTGAATCTTTAAGGTTGGCCACTGTTGTGCATCTGAGGTCAGTGGAAGCTGTGCCTGGGTAATCATATTTAAATAAACACCATGAGAAGTGCCAGAATGCATTTGAAATGGTGGTTATGGAGAAAAGTTTGAGGTTCTGTCACATTTTGAAAGGGAAGGCTAATATCTCTCTCTTTCTCTCTCTGTGTATGTTCTGTGTGTGTGTGTGTGTGTGTGTGTGTGTGTGTGTGTGTGTGTCTTTGCTTGTGTACACTTGTGTAATTGGGTCTTTTCGGAGGAGGTTGGCCTGTGTATGATAAACTAATAAATACAACTTTATTACTGCAACAGCTTCACACTGACAGATGATGATTTTCTTCCCATTCCACAGCAGGGAGATCTCTAAAATGAATTAATTGACCTTAGAACACCCCCCCCCCCCAACACACACACATGATCAATCCTGGTCTCTGAGTACCACTCAAAGAAAAGCCTTAAAGGGTTCTGTGTATGTGTGATTGGGATATTACTACACAAAAGGCTTTTCTTTCTGGGAGGCCTTGCAAAACACACACACACACACACACACGCACATGCAGATATAAACATAAACAAACATACACACACACACACAAACACCAAACACACCCCCTTCTGACCACCAATCCTTCACTCTCATACACTCACACACACACACACACACACACACAGACGGTTTCAGTCAGTGAGCACCACCAGTTCGCCTTCGCTGCGCTCCCCTGTGTCGCTGTCGTCCCCTTCGCTGTACGGCTGCTTCTGGCTCTCTCGGGCCCTGGCCCGGTCCCTCTGCACCCCGTCCACCATGCCCACATCTCGGCTGTGGGCCTGGGCCGCCTCCAGGCTCCGCGGGGGCAGGTAGTGCTCCAGCAGGGCCGAGTGCAGTGGCAGCGAGGCCATAGAGACGGGAGTGCCGGGGTACTGGCCATCACTGGTGGCTGCTGGATAGTGGAGCTGGGACTCTAGTTGGCTGTAGAAGGGGAGAGGGGGAGCGAGAGAGAGAGAGAGAGAGAGAGAGAGAGAGAGAGGCAGAGAGCAGAAGAGTGGACAGGTGTTAGTTACAGTTACCTTCCCAGTGCTTTAAAGTAGGCACAGAAGTGGGAGGAGGTGGAGGCATAGGTGGAGATGGCGGTGGTGGAGGGGGTTCCTCACCTGGTGGCGTAGGTCCCGCGGTGCTGCTCCTGCCGCCGGCTCTTCATCATGGCCTTGTACTCGCCCACGCGCAGCCGTCGGCCCTCCACGATGCAGGTGCGCTTGGGCCGCGGCTTGTACTTGTAGTCCGGGTAACGCTCCAGGTGCTGGCGGCTCAGACGCGCCTGCTCCTCGTAGTACGGCTGCTTCTCCTGATTGGACATGGACTTCCAGCGGGTGCCTGCAGAGGGGGACAGAGAGCCACAGAGGTTACAAGTGGGGACAGAATGGAACTAGACAAAAATAGACAGATGAAGAAATGGATAGGAAACAGAAAAGGACTGTAAAAGAAGGACATAGATAGGTAGAAGAATAGATAAATGGATAGACAGATATTTAGAAAGAGGGATAGGGAGAGAGAGGGGGGGGGGAGGAGAGTACACTGCATTGGCCAGTCTAGTAGACTCAGAGGGAAGGTCACTGTTGACTGGCGGTGGATATGCCTGTTGCCATGGACATGCAGGGACCATGAAGGTGGAGGAGAGAGAAGAAAGGGAATGAAGGGAAGAGGGAAAAGAAGGTCAAAAGGTGGAGCAAAAGCATAGAATGGCAATCATGATAAGTAGGGGTTCTTGCCTCCTCAGCCGACCTAGGTGGAGAAGGGAACGGAAAGAAAGATGAAAAGAAAAAGGAGATGGAGGGTGAGGGAGAAACTGAAATAAAAAGACTGAGTGCAAGAGCAAACACACACAGAGAGAGAGAGAGAGAGAGAGAGAGAGAGAGAGAGAGAGAGAGAGAGAGAGAGAGAGAGAGAGAGAGAAAAAGACACACACACACACACACACACTCTCTCTCTCTCTCTCTCTCTCTCTCTCTCTCTCTCTCACACACACTGGAGGCAAGACAAGGGACTGGGCATGTAGCGTGAGTATTTGCGGCAGAGCACAATGGAAAGGAATGCAAGTGTTTTCTCAGCGGAAAAGGAGGGGGAGGAAGGGGAGGCGAGTGGGGGTGGGGTGGGGAGGGGGTGGTGTTGGTGGTGTGGTTTTCCTGCGGCCGGGAAGGCAGGTGGCAGTTCTTGCCCTGCACTGGCCTGCATCACAAGATCAGCAGGTGACACACCCCAAACACACACACATACACACACACACACGCGCGCACACACACAGGAGTTTCTGTGGGGAGCTGACAACAAAAGCTGTTGTTTCAGTCCACACACTAAGTTATATAAAGTAATACAAACAGGTGGTTTTATTAGTGTGTGTATTAGGGTGTGTTTTCTTAGTGTGTGCATGTGTGTGTTGGATACAGTCAAATGTGTCGGTCGCAAACTTGTCTTATTAACTTGATGCCTGATCTGATAATTTGAGCAGTTTTATTTTGGTTGTTTGTCAGTTTTGTTGCTTTTGTCACTTTTTTGGCTCTCGTCCATAGAAAGTCAATTCTATCCGGCGACTTGGTAGCATCAGCAGCTCCTTGTGCGAATGCAGTCCGGCAGTTAGTGTGACTCACCCAGGATCTTGCTGATGCTGGAGTTGTGCATGTCTGGGCAGGCCTGGAGGATGCGGCGTCGCTCGTCCTTGGCCCACACCATGAAGGCGTTCATGGGACGCTTGATGTGTCCAGAGGAAGCCGTCCGGCTCTCCCCTACCCCTCCCAGGCCAGACATAGACATGGTCCCTGAGAAATAACACACACAGAACCCTTGCCTTTAACAGATCCTGAGTACATCGTGAAGAACCTTTGCATCCCTTTCTGGTGGTGCAGAGGGGAGTGGTGACATAGGTATTGCTGTGTCAAAAACATTTGAATAAATTGATTTAGTGAAATTAATTATTAAAAGTGAAAACGTTACATTACAAACATGGACACTAATAAATATGTAGAAGTGCCTGTTGGAAGCTGCAGGTTCTACAGTAGGTTCCAGCTGGGCTCCTCCTAACCCTGTCCAAGTGTCCTCCTAACCCTGTCCAAGTGTCCCGGAGTATGGTGTGCAGGTTGGTGGTTTTTGTATGGCAGCCTCTGCCACTGTTGTGTGAGTGGTGTAAATGGGTCGATGCGACACAATTTATAAAGCAATGTGAGTGCTCACAGGACTGGAAAGGTGCTATATAAGTGCATATATAGTGCATATATAGCATATAAATGCAGTTCAGCGTTTACAAATAAAACATATAACCAGACCATAGATATTACAAAAATATACTCCAATGATGGCCATAGAAATAAAAGAACCTGTTCAATAGCAGGTTGTGTTAAATAAATAAACTTCATGTGTGATTTGATTACACAATTCAGGATTTGTAAAGACAACTTTTTTTAATGCAGTTCAATAAAATCAGAAAAAGTATCTGTTTCATACAGGTATAATCGGTATTGTATGGGACACGGAAGCTGTATAAAACAATTAACAATCCTGCGGTCTTCACAGTTGTTGTTTATCATGCAGCTAAACATCATGTGCACACAGCACCTTATAGAAACCATAAGGAATGAACAGCCACAGAGCCCAAGGCGGGGGAGAAAAGTGTATGTGTGTGTGTGTTGGTCCATACCGTCGGAGTCACCGACGATAAGGTCGTCCCCGGGTCTCAGCACCTGTCTCTCTTCGGACCGCTCCAACGGGGTCAGACGCTCACCCCTTGACCCTTCCTTGTAATCACCCTGGAAACAGGCACCAAGGGTGACTTCAGGCACGTGCTTTAAAACATGCATGATCACAGGATGACCACACACATACACACACAGACCACAAGCAACAAATGACTGTGTCTGTGTGTGTGTGTGTGTGTGTGTGTGTCACAGAAGAAATTTATAGGAGACAAAAAACTAGCAATGCTATTTGTGCCAAAGGAGGGGAAATCACTAGCATGTCTGTGCACTGCTGATGAAGCAGCCCACTGCAGAGCAGGGAGTAGCTAACAGGTGTCTGAACATCAAACAGGAGCCCGGCATTCTGGGTGGGCTCTTAGCACTACAGAAATGTGTGTGTGTTGGGAGTGCTCACATTTGTCTGTGTATTATTATCAATACACACACACACACACATATCTATGTAAATCTGGTGCAGGGTCAAAAAAAAAGATATGCAGAATAAAAAAGTGAAAATCGGTGAGCTTATTTCTGTGTCCCTATGGCCCTTCCTTTAGACATCCCTAATGAGGAAAAAAGGACTGAGATGGTGCATGACAAATGTGTTTGTGTGTTTAAGTTAGCATGTGTATATATACACAATTATAGGAATTCTAGAATAGGAATCAGTCAACTCCATGCAGACTTCAACGTCAAAGTGGCGTGTCTACCAATAAAACCTACTGTGGAACTATCCTATGCTCACTCTGTGGAAAGATTAGTGTTTATAGTTGAAATGACTCAGAAATGTCATTACTGGTTCTATCCAATAAATATTGAACAACAGAGAGGGTTTACGGCACTCAGCTTCTATGCCTCTTGGGCCCATTCCATGTATATTTTACTATATAAAGAAAGTTGATTGCTAGGAGCAGATGCTTCCATCCAATGTCACTGTGCAAACATTAGGGTTTGTGAATCAAACCACAGTTGCCTGATTGTGTTTATGTTTGTGTGTGTGTGTGTGTGTGTGTGTGTGTGTGTGTGTGTGTGTGCGTATGTGTATTTGAGCACTGTGCTTGATCATGTGCATCTATGAGCTGTGTACATGCGTGAGTGAGGGGTGTCTGTGCAAACACCCACCCATACAGAGACAGACACATTGGTGTGACTGGGTGGTGCTGAAATAATAAAGGGACTTGAGTTCAGTGTGTGTGTGTGTGTGTGTGTGTGTGTGTGTGTGTGTGTGTGTTAGAGAGAAAGGGTAGAGTCAGGGGCCTAAGCTTTCAAGTATGAACAGAAGCCTGGTGACAAACAGCCAACCCCAGGTGCCCTCAAGGAGCCTCAGTTCTGTCATGTGAAGTCTCAGTGTGTGTGTGTGTGTGTGTGTGTGTGTGTGTGTGTGTGTGAGGGTGTGAAGGCCACTGTCGGCCCTTTTTTAAGACGTTGACTCACCGGCCTGGTCGTGCCGTCCCTCTCTCGCTCCCTCTGACCCCTGAGCAGCTGCTGGGCCTCCTGGATCGCCTGTGTCACCACGTCTCCCTCGCCCAGGAAGTCTGAATAAGAGAGAGAGAGAGAGAGAGAGAGAGGGAGAGTTAGTTTGATGTAAGAGCTCAAGTGTTCTCCTGAGAGGATGGCTTTGTTGCAAGCAAACAAAAGCTACATGGAAAATAAAGAAATAAAGAAAGAAAGAAAGAAAGAAGGAAAGATAAAGAGAGAAAGAATGGGAAAAGAAAGAAAAGAAAGAAAGAAAGGCAAAAGAATAGAAGGGGACAGAAATAGAAGGAAAATAAAGACATGTCTGGACTCTAAGAGCCAGGGGAATAATAAAAGAAAGGCAGCCAGAGAAAGGACTGCAGTGAGAACGGGAGAAAAGAAGCCCTTGGGGATGGACGTGCTTATGTGCAGAGAGAAAGAGAGCGAGGGAGCGAGAGAGCAGGGCAGCGAAAGAGAAAGATACGGAGGGAGGTGGGGGCATGGGAGAGAGAGAAACATAGAGTGAGGGAGAGAGAGAGTGAGTGAAAGGAGAAAGAAACAAGAAAGACAGGAGGGAGGGGAGAAGGGGCAAGATAGAAACAAAGAGAGTGAGAGAGAGAAGGAGAGTGAGAGAATGATAGAGACAAAAACAGAGACAGGAGGCTTGAAGGCTTGAAGGAGCTTAGCGTGGAGGAGGAGGAAGAGGAGGAGGTGGAGGTGGAGGGAATATAAAGAGGTGGTGACACATTCTCTGAGGGCTTGCCGGCCCCTCGGGGCAGCACTAGGAACAGGTTTGTGGTGCAGGTGGGCTGGCTCGCACCGATAGGTGTGTCAATAGAGTGTGTGTGTTAGTGTGTCAGTGTAAGTGTTTGTGTTAGAATGTGTGTGTGTGTGAGGGGGGGGGGGGGGGTTGAGAGTTGGTGGAACTTGAGGTTGACTCCAATTTCACAACCCGGGTGAGGACACTGAGGAGTATCAGATGGTCCAGACCAGCAGCTGTGGTGTGGTGGCCACCTATTCAATAGCTAGCTAGCGCCTTCCACAGCCTTCCCCTACTAGCCTACACATGAACCCATCCGCTACCTAGCGTCTGCATTGGGCTGCACTCTCACTACCGATGACAGCTCAACTACAGTAATGGCTGGCCAGGTTAAACAACATTACTGTGCATACCTTCACAAATGGCATACCAGTGCACACTACACACAACAAAGAGGTTGTGGTTTAGGAGAAATAGAGCAAGAATGACAAAGGAATTTGGTTTCACTTCTGCATGCAGACACTCACACAGACACAAACACACACTTTTAAACATCTAAAAGGTCAAATTGATGAACCCTGTGACGGTTGCCGGTAAGCTTGCTTGGCATGTTCATAACAGTCGTCTTCATAAAAAAAGCAGCAATGTTCAGAGGAACTATGACATCCATGAACCTGCACTTAAACACTTCAACGACTTGACTTATCTGCGCCCATCAGTCACACAAGACTTACAACTGGGAGTGTCACTTGCTAAGTTTTCATCTGTGAGTGTGAGTGTGTGATTGTCAAAAGCAAGATTAATTCTTAAAAAAAAAAAAATTCCCTGAATACTATTCCTAGTACTAATACTACAGGCGTGGCCCATGCACATACCGTGTGCAATCTTGCCCGTGAGTGACTCTAACTGATTAAAGCAATTTAAACACAATATCACAGATGTAGATGCAAACTGGAAAGACTAGGTTCATATTTGTGCTACTTTTTCTGCATTCTTTATCCAAAAGGTGATTCCCAACAAGGATAATTCATAAGACTTCCTTGTACAAACTACTACAAACCTGGAAGTGTATGTGTGTGTGTGTGTGTGTGTGTGTGTTGTATTTTAGACTCAGGTCCCTATAACACAACATAATATAATAGTATAAAAACATAGCAAATACCAATGGCAGCTAAAACTGAAAATCGGCGGTTTTAAGAGTACCCTTAAAGGCTGGCACTGTGGTGAATGCAAACAAATCTCTGGCACTATGCCACCTGGGGAAACTATAAGTAACAGCCTCAGTGTTTTATTGTGCGCTCCCTCAAGAATACTCATCTTGGAGTTTGACCACAGTTAAGCAGTATTTTAGAGTGAGATTGCAATTCTGAACAGGGAACGTTTCACTGGATCAGAGCACATAGAGAACTTCACTAGAAGCATGTAAGCTT
>JAGFZM010002107.1:74008-79008 GCA_017657215.1 Limnothrissa miodon | reverse complement strand
CTGTAAACAGTCAAATTTCTGTTGTTCCCTTTTCATTTAAAACGTATTTATAATTATTTTATTCAAATTAACAGAAAATTCGAAGCAAAAAGAAGAGTCACAATGTAATTATTTGTGCAGGAACAGCAGTCAGTTCCTTTCCTTTCAGTTGTTTTATTCATATGAACAATTACTCATTTATTTACATTTATTTAGCCATTCATGCTTCTTTTTGTTGGGATACAAAAAGGTGTCACTGATAAAAGCCTTTCTAGAGGGCATGGATTACAATCTGTATTGTGTTTGTGACTTAATCGTCCAGATATTGGACCAAGTTGGAGTGCAGCTCACAACTCACCTTCCCCACCATTGGACTGGGTCTCTGGGCGCTCGAAGCTGCGGGTGACCCCCTGCTCCTGCTCTCGGACTGGAGAGCCCTCCTGAATGAAAGAGACAAGAGAGGCCAGTCTGAGCAGGGCTCTAATCTCAGAGAAATCAATGAGATTTTCATTTGCTTTTGATTATCTTGTCTCATTAAATAACCGACTCAATCCTTGGTTTAGCAGACAGGTCACAGACAATGCGCACTGGTTGACTAGATGACCTCAACTCAGTGCATGTCAGACTGGATGGAACATTGCATTCACTTTGCTTTCAGCCAGCCGAAAGCACCCGTGAGCAAATGTGTGCTCTGAACAGCACAGTGGAAGGGCCTGCCAGGGGCCATAAATACACACTGACTACATCCCATCAGCCAGCACTGATGTCTCGGGTTCAAACAGGTAGACACCTACTGAGGTTGGAGGGCGGCTAAGGGGTTTCTCGTCAGTCTGGCTGTCGACGGGCGGCGGTGGCGAGGACCAATTATCGACCGGAGATGAGCGCTGAGGTTCCCGCCCCTCGTCTGTGGCTCCGCCTCCTCTGGCCATCTCCTCCTCCTCCTGCTTGATGCTGACGCCCACCATGGTCACATCACTGGCGTAGGGACGCACCGCGGGAGAGCTGGGCTCGCACATCCTGCACAGAAAGACAGAGAGAGAGAGAGAGAGACAGAGAGAGAGAGAGAGAGAGAGAGAGAGAGAGAGAGAGAGAGAGAGAATGCTATTGAAGTGACTGTAAATTTGATTGAAAAACAGCACAATGCAACGACAGCTGAATACAACAGTTATAGGTGGCACCTGGATCTATTGTAATCTTATAAATGCAAAAGAGGAGTTCAACAAGGACAATCACCAATCACATCAGCAGGTGTTAATCCTACAATAGCAGAGCAAACTCTCTCTTGTTTCTGCGGTCTACCTGGTCTGTTATCTTATCTAATAAAGAGGGCCTGTCCTTCCTGACACAGACTCCTACAGGGTTGAGATTCACAGGCACTGCTTTGCATGGAGGATAAAAGGACTGTAAATAAAGGACAATAGCAGTTCCTAGTCAGAGTGCTTTCAAGGAACAGTAGACTGAAGAAGAGCAGAAGTCTAAATAGACAGCTGTTGAGTCTATACAGTGCACAGTACAGTATAGTCATTGGCATCAGATCGGATTGGATCAAAAGGATTTTAAGTAACACCAGATTTATGAGTACTTCACAGAGGAAGAACAACGTACTGAGGAAAAAACAGCAAATACATTCAAAACGCTATCAGGTGTTAGTAACTCCCCACCACAACACCACACTTGCACACAGGCACACAGAGTAGGAGGAAAGAAAACAAGCCTGAACAAGGGAAAAAAATTCAACCACACACACACACACACACACATTATATATATATACATACATATATGTGTGTAATAAGAAAAAAAAAAGACAAAAAAAAAAAGAGAAATCCATTGTTGCCGAGAGGGAACAAAGGAAGCGTTGAACAATGGGCATGAGGGGGAGAGTGGTGGCCGGCCACAGGAAGCTGGCCGGGTTAACAATGTGTGCGGAATGTGCCGGCAGAACGCTGCCTCATGGCTCAGACCGCCAGCAGTGAGCCCCGCACTCCCAACTATTTATTTGCCAACTTGCTTCTTAATCAGCACTTACTCCTCCCGCACTGAGAGCCCCAAGGGTCCAGGTCTCCACAGGGTTTCTCTCAGCGATTAAGGAGGATGAAGCACCTCTGTTATTTGGTTCTTGTCCAGATTCATGGAGGTCACTCATGCTGATGGACAGTGGTGATCCCGCATACCACTTTTGTTATCTTCAGACGAAAAGGATGTGTCCATTTGTAAAGCTATCGGATGTACCACACACACACACACTCACACACACACACACACACACACACACACACACACACACACAAGCCAGTGCTGCACGTCTGCAGAAGACAGGTGCCATTCCAGGACTTGGATTCCCCCTGAGGCCACTCAGAAATGATGGCGATGTGACCACCCACCAGCATCCACAGGTGGCCAAAATACGGTCTGAATGTCGGACACTCTAAGCGGCTGTGTTAACACAGCCTCGTAAAAATGATATTTGCAGACACTGCTGACATGACAGGTCAAACATAAAACAAATTCGGGCATACTTGGCATCCACCACTGACAGACAGAACGGTAAAACTAGAATTGTGAAGACAGCACACTGAAGCACTGAAGCCTGTGTAGCAGCCTGAAAAGCTGTGCTGTCTTGATTCTCGGTTGCCATCACTCCATCCTTGAACTCTAGAGGAGACTGACTGAAGAAACTGTTGAAGGCATCAGAGTTGCTTTAGATAAAAGCACCAGCCGAACATTATCACAAACCATAAATACATTTTAAAAAAGATAAGTGGTCAAAAAAGATAAGTGGTGAGACACAAGGATCACAGACACTATCCCCCATGCATGTCTTCTGATCACGAACACATGATGACTAAAGATGCCGGGCTGGATTTCCTTTTCGTGCATCTCTTGGCACTTGGTTTTTCAAAGTCTGATATGAAAGCAAGATAGACTACAATAGAAGCTGTTAGCAGGCAGAAATCGCACATCAGATTGTTTGATAGCATCTGATCCCGTAGCTGGTTATTTGTGAGCCAAAACAACTGACACTAGATACTTGCACTGTTGCTTAAGCAAAAACTTTTTTGGCTACCAAACAAGTTTTGATTTGATAACCCTGCATGTGGCCCAGAGGTGCAGTTAATACAAATTCTTACGGAGGATATGATTGATACCCTTCATCGTTGTAAGAGATACACTGATATCCCTGACTCTTGTTAACGAAAACAAAGAAAAATAAACATTTTCAAAGACATGGCTAAAAGCCGTCCTCTTGAACCCCAAAGCCCTTTTTCTTGATTCTAGTCACCAAAGAGCACACACATATAAAAACACTACCAAAGCTGACAAACAGCACCCCCCCTCTCTCTCCTCTCCCTCTCTCACACACACACACACACACACACACAGGGCCACAGCCCTTACCCACAAAACCCACCTGCCCCGACAGATTCACATATTGCGTGAGACACACACACACACACACACACACACACACACACACACACAGATTTTTTTCTACAAACCTGTAGAGTTTGTGCTCAGCACTAGTCCCACATGCAAAGCCCGTAGAGCTAATGGTTGACTGCCAAAGCTGGTAGCTGGGGATGCAGGTCATGCTGCTGTATAGTGCGAAGAAACAGAATGAGCCAACACACACACACACACACACACACCATCAGACACACATAGACTGCTTTGGTAGTGGCATGCGCCATCAGTGTCTGTGCTGGACTACAAACACTGGTGTTAAGTGAATGCTTTTGTAGGCTATAGCAGAAGTATTTGCATACAAAATAAGCCAGATGCGGAAGGCCTTTGGTATAATGAAGAGCCAGCAGGATTACACTGTACTCAACAAGCTTGTGGTTTTCTAATACAAACAAAATATGGGGTGCTGATATTTCAGACTTCTTCAGAAGAGCCATGGTGGTTTGTACAGGAGTAGTACTCATGTAATGAACACAATGATGATTGACACATCTACAGGGCCACAAATCTAGAACTCCATTATCTCCCATTAGAAGCATGCTGGAAAGCTGTTAGTCAAATGTACATGTCAAAATGGAGTAAGACCTTTATACAAACGCCTTTGTTTGGTTGTATTGATTTTACATAAAAGGTGCAGTATTGTTGATTACTGTGATAGATGATCTAGTATTGGTCTTATACAGACTATAATCTGCTGTTAGAATATTTTTGACAGAATATGTAGCTAAATTTCAAACTTTATAATTTCACAATTTTGACCTAATAAATAAATGTTCAAGCAAGCTACCCATCTTAGATAATATCAGATTCATAAGCATCCAACCAAAAGCAATTGACAGTGAGAAAACTACTTGCTTAAATCCATCATAACTAACACTGCATCACATAACATACACTGAGCACAGAGGGAGAGAGTTCATCTGGCCTTCCCATAATTACAATCTACAGTATCACAAGCAATTTGAAGAAGATACCAAAAAAGTAAAATGACCTTAACCAGACACAAATAGGGTAGTGTGGTATAATATATAACAAATAGTAGTGTGACACCATGGATGTTGGAAACCAGTACAATATATAAACTTTTGTTAGCAACGCTAGTATGTTAACAATCAGGTATTTAAGTTTCACCCTTAGTCAATCAGCCACAAGTCTAATGTTCTGACCTCAAGTCTGTTTTACATGGTTTTATGATTGATATAGATTTGGTTGCAAAATTTGCCTGTAGAAATGCGTCCCTGCAAATAAGTATCAATCACACGATCATGTAATGTTTGGGGATGAAAGATATTGTCATTGGGGGATCTCCAAGAGAACCTGGAAATAAAACATAACCAGAGAGATGCAAAACCTTGTGAGGAGTGGGGCAACTGCAGACACAATACGCATACGGATCTTTCCGGCTCAAAACCTCAAAGCCGTGTTTGTGTTCTATACGGTTACTGACAACTGGTAAACTCCAGTGACATGCTTAGAGGATAGAGACAGCCCAGTGTTTCCAAGCTTTACCACACACACACACACACACACACACACACACACACACACACACACAC
>JAGFZM010002107.1:0-73998 GCA_017657215.1 Limnothrissa miodon | reverse complement strand
CACACACACACACACACACACACACACACACACACACACACACACACTAGTGATTAGTGATCCATGGTAAGAAGAGATGAGATAGACAAATGAGTGTTGTGTTGGTTCAGTATGGCACAGCGGAGACGCGGACAGTAATAATGGAGCCCTCTTTCTCTTGTTTGTTTCCTTGAAGGGGGGAACCCCCAACCCCCTCTAAACACTGCACCTATCTCAAAGAGGATTAAACAGCAGGAAGGCCAATGGCAAAATGAAAAATAAATATATATATTTGTACATCAGATGCAAATAGTGCAAGACAAGCAGGCTTTGCTGAGGGGCATCACCCTTTTGCAGCATGGAGCTGGGACATTACAATGGACCATGTGTTGGCTGCTTTTTTGCAGGGGGCGTAATGGCAACATTGTGAAATGCCTAAGAGCGGTAAGTTGTTTAGTGAAAACGATTGCAGGATGCAAGATACTCTGACCCAGAATGCCAAGAGCCATGGATTTGGGCTCACAGCTCAGTCCCCAGGAGAAGCACCGCTACAGCAGAGTCCACCAATCTGCTTTGTACGCAATTTGTGCATTTGTGTCCATTTAAATCAGAACAAAAATTTTAATTTAAAAAAAGTTATAAAATATATATATATATATATATATATATATATATATATATATATATATATATGCATGTGTGTATGTAAAACAAAAACAAAGATTCAGAATTTTTAAACTGTTACTACTAAAACTAGTAAATATGCTGTTGTATACTAAAAAATTGCTAAAGCATTTGAGCACCTGCTATTTTTGGCTATACAATGTGTATGAAAAAAAGTGTAATATTTCAATAATATTATGTTTGCTAATTTTCCAAAAAGTCAAGACCAAAAAAAGTTTTCACCCCCTTCATCTAGGATTAGAAAACTTTGCTTGCAGTCCAACATAATAAAAGTGAGTATAAAAGTGGCTAAGATGCAAGGAATTGTACATCAAAATCTTCAGCCAATCAAAATGTTTTGCCTGAACGTTTATCTACCACCTTCCTCATTAACTAAACAAGGTCTCAAGAAAGCAGCAAATGCAGCATTCAACTGGATCCATATGCTTGGCTGTCCACAGTGCAAGTCCCACATCATACACCCCCCCTCCTCCCAACACACACACACACACAAATGAGGGATCACATGGTCTTTAAAAGAGCTTCCCTAAATAAGATATCTGAATGAGCAAATGACACAACATGCTCTTCATGAAAAAGTAAAAAAAAAATGTGTGTGGGGGTTGGGATGGCAGAAGAAAGCTGTAGATCTGCTTGCGTTTTTTCTTCATCCCTTTTTTTCTCTTCTTCTCTTTTTTCCTCTTTCACCGCTTTTCAGAAACACAGGTTAAAAAGCAGCCTCCTTTTTATCCGGCGGCTGTGCGGGTCTGAAACAGCGGCGGCATTGTGCGGCCGACCGAAAGGCTACTGTGGTATTTATCTGCAACACAAGAGCAGCAAGACGAGGGGGCTGGCTGAATGGGGCGAGAGCACAAAACACACTTAGAATAAAGAAAATATAACAAGAGAGGAGGAATAAAAGATGTTTGTGAAGCAACCTCCCCCCCACCCTTATTCCTCTGCAAAAAGCACCCCCCCTCCCCCCCCTCATCCATGCCCCTCGAGGGACGAAACACAGAAGGCAAAGACATTAAAAAATAGGCAAAGGGTTTCTGAGGCCTCCACTGACACACTTCAAAGATCCAATCTGGATTTAGAGAGGAATCTTACTCTTATTGACATTGTGTGTGTGTTTGTGTGTGTGTGTGTGTGTGTGTGTGTGTGTGTGATAGTGTCTAAAAGCAATGCATAGACACAGCACTGGTGGAAAAAAAGGGTGAATATGGTGACGTTGCCATGACAATTCAGGCCATCTCCTTTTGTCCTAACAGGTGATTGTAAGGCGACCAGGGCAGTACTGCAGAACTGATCCCAATGGACAGAATGACAGGGATTAGACACCTTTAAGTCTCCAATACACTTAATTAAAAACCAACAGCTTTTGAGAATGAGGCCTTCCATTTAGCCAAACAGTCATCAACCAATGAGATACTTCTATAGGAGCCTGGTTCACCAAATGCACAGAAGACCACAACCACCTTCTGAATAAATACATTTTGGCGTCATTCAGGTATTCTTTGTATGTCGCATACAGACAACTCATTTGTACGGTACATGGTGCCATCAGAACACTTTACCAGAGAACTAGTCATTCTTTCCAGCCCATCAATCACCCAACAGAGTGCAAAGATTCTGTCAGGCAAGTTCTTTGAAAAGAAAAGCAACTTCACACTGATGTTTTAAGAGCAGGACACAAACATGAGCAGCTGCCAAAAAAGGCTACGGATGAACACACAACCGCAGAGTAGACACCATTATCTCCAGTCGCATATCATCTATTTACTTCTTCAGTCACATTTGAAACACACACACACACACACACACACACACACACGTGCACACAGCTGCTCAAGGTTATGGACACATGTACACACACACACAAACAATATGTTGTTTTACATAAAGCTTTCTTGTTAGTTGTTGTTATTCCTGTAATTAATTTGACACCGTACAACTGTAAATTTGAGACAGAGATATAGAGTGAATGAGAGAGAGAGAGAGAGAGAGAGAGAGAGAGAGAGAGAGAGAGAGAGAGAAAAAGGAGAGACAATGCATCTTGAAGTGTTTAACATAAAGTGTGTGAACACGGAAGGAAAGTGTGAAGGCCTTCAAATGCTCCAGAGCAGAAGTGTCGGCCCAGCGTAGAGCAAGAGCACAGCGGGAGGAAGAGGTCAGAGCCTTCACCTTTCAGGACATCCTGCAGCTCCGACACTCCTGCCCACCTCCGCCATCCACCTCACACATGGACGGACGGATGGAGGGACGGATGGACGGACACATGCACGCTTCTCGGGCACTCCCGGACCCGACCCTCACAAACAGGATACACACACACACACACACACTCTCACCACATGCATGGAGCTGAGGTGGTAGAGGTCACAGAGGAGAAGGAGATAGAGTGACGGTGAAAGAGAATAGAGGGATGGGTTGGGACAGAGGGGATGGATGGAGCAAGAGAGAGAGAGAGAGAGAGCTCTGAAAGCGCCTGTCCAAGGATTTTTTTGTATAGAAGAGCAAACTTTCAAAAACATTTAAAGTCTTGCAAACATAAACACATGAACACGCTCATGAATATGTGATGAACAAAGATTTATGCGAGATCCAGGCCGCTTTCACATGGGTGTTTAGAGTCTCAGAAAGAAGCTACCTCTCTATAGGACTCTCAGAGGTGTTTGAAGATGATACCAAGGCTGAGAAAACAGAATGAGCAAATGAAGATGAGAGAGAGAGAGAGAGAGAGAGAGACAGAGATATGAGAATCAAAACCCATTCTGCTTGGGCTTCTTCCTGAGCACTTCATCTGCCGAGAGGAAGAGCAGTGCCTAATAACACACACACACACAATTATGTATAGCTTACATTTTCTGAGTTCATTTCCTCCCCACAGAGAGTACTCTCTCTATCAGATGTACTGCAGCCTAAC
The DNA here is from genome assembly GCA_017657215.1 of Limnothrissa miodon. Lineage (NCBI taxonomy): Eukaryota > Metazoa > Chordata > Actinopteri > Clupeiformes > Clupeidae > Limnothrissa > Limnothrissa miodon. The sequence continues at coordinate 70,430 of JAGFZM010002107.1, read as the reverse complement.
CACAGTCCCCCCCCCCCCAAACCATCCCCATTTCTCTGCCTCAGGCAGGTGCAGGTTTAGGCTGGGAGGAGGGGGCAACACATTTAGCAACTTGATTTTACTATCATCCTTGAGGCATGTGTACACAACAACTGTATCTGCCTAATTCAATGATTCCATGCAGGTGAGCTTTGGCACGCGAGAAAACAAGCGAAGGAGGCGGCGGAAGCATTTCTCTAGCAACCGCAATGGTGCATGGAGAACATTCAATTGCCAAATGATAACTACAAGTGCAGGAGAACTTCTAAAGAAAGGTGCCTCTGCTACAGATTCTTTGCCAACGTCTTTTGTCTCAGTGGAAAGGGTGGGCCACCTGACAGTGAGAAAAGTGGCCAAACCTGTTCAGACTCTCACACTAAGGGTTCACTAAGGGCATTCCTAAATGTAAGGAACGCACTCTCAGACACAAAGGCCTGTTTTCAATGGTTCAAAAATGGCAAAATGACATGTTTATATAGTGCCAGTCAAGTTTAGACACACCTACTCATTCATGATTTCTTAGTGATTTTTTTGTTGTGATTTGGATTGTTTTTCACATTGTAGAACAATACTGACGGTGAGAACTGGGACATAGCTAAAGGATTTGGCAAAGTGTTGTTAGATGTAAATAAAGGCAAATGATGGTATATTTTAGATTTGTTACACACACACACACACACACACACCACAGAGTACATGGCCTCTAAAAAACATCAACAAACAACAAAAACAAAAACAAGCAAAATACTCTTCAACCATATCTAAAACAGTTTAACCGCACAACCAGTTTGGACTAAACGAGCACAATGTGTAAACAGCAGAGTAAGGTTGAGTGAAAGACATTTTGAGTCTGTAGCATATTGTGTTTTATTAAAGATGTGAGGTGAAGCTATGCAAATACGTGGCAAAATGTTTCCTCGTTTGTATGCCCGTGTGTGAATGCCACAGTTGTCTTGGCGGAGACTGTTGTGAATTAGGTGTTCCTTTTACAGTGTACGTTTGTGTGGGAAGAAGAAGTGAATAAACAAATAACTGGATTATGGCTGGTGAGTGCTGTCAGACAACGCAAATGAAGTTCAAACAAATCCAGGAGGAATGTTTAATCATTAATATAAATTATTAAAAGCCCAGTTTGTCTTTATCTCCATGATCCTCTATAAACAATGACCACAGAACGCAGCAATGAGGTCTCAATGAAAAAAAGAGTTACTCTGCCAAAACAAGAACTTTGTTGTCAAGTCAGGTGTCGATAAATAAACAGGCTTGTTGCACACTGAGCTTCAAATGGCCCTGCAGGCCAGAATGTGCCAATATCACCCGTAGGCTTGGGACTATAAATGTGCTAAATATATATACCCAAGAACCCTCGGCTAATCATTTCACCATCAGTTCAAATCTACCTTGTGCATATAAATACAAATAATGTTCAATCTCACAAAAATCTGCCATGGATAATATTTTTCATCATTGCTTTTTTAGATGGCAGTGTTTTTTTTAGTTATTTTTGTATTATATATATATATATATATATTTATTTATTTTTTTACAAAACTGGCATTCACACAATAAAGCGTAAAATTAATCTTGCCAATTCTTTCTCTCAGAATAATGCATAATTTGCGGTAAAATTCTAAATAACAATAAATAAATTAAAAATGCTATTCTGAGAAATTCTACAAATTGTAGCCTGCATGCTGAAACCAGCCCTTAACTCTTAAGTTCTCCTCTCCTATACCAACGGTGTCTGCTGAACACTGACCAATAGTTCAATAGTTCTACTGCTTAACTAAGCTGTGGAAGACTAATGTCAGAAAAACATCCACACCTTAGTAGTGCTACCTACTGTATCTGTGTCCTATGTCATTCATGGCAATAGCCCAGTTTTGCTGTGCTCAATTAACATAGTGGTCAAGCACAGTTCAGACAAAAACAAGGACATTGAGCTACAGATTTCATCTCAATTTCATGTAGATGTAAGTGAGAAATTTAATGTGGCATCTGTTCAAGGACAATTATAGTACCGGAAAGTGTTCTAGATACAACACCATTGGGATACTACATATTTTACAAAAACACTGTTGTTGCCATACAGATTGCACAAAGTATAACTTCAAGACAGTAATTTGATCTTTGGTCAATTATTTCCTTTTTTATAGAAATAAATAACAACTTACTACAACTACTAAATAATAACAATAACAATAACAATAATAATAATAATACAGTCTAGATATCATAGAAACTGAAAAGAGTAGCACTAAAAGTCTGCACTGCAACACTGTCCATAAATGTTCAATGAAAGTCTTATCTTTAAGCTAACAGTTTGAGGACAAATTTGAGCAGCTTACCTCACAAGACTAACAGCAAATAGAATAATGAGGACTGTTGCTTCGTTTGTTCTCCTCTCGTCACTGAATGCGCCTCCGTGAACTTGTGGCCCATTCTTACATCAGATAGGACTGTTTTTCCACAGTACCCTAGAAGGCAGTAAGGTGGGTTCGTCTTGAACGTGGGCAGGTGGAACAGTGAGGAGTGGAAGGGTATTATATAAAGATCTCCCAGAATTAATGGTAAACCCCACAGAATCACGTCTAACAACGGAAGGAAAGTAGAATCCATTTAGACATAGCCACTCTCAAAGGGGCAACTCTCAAATGCTCTGACTGATGAAAATGAAAATGTGTGTTAATGATTTGAATGAGAGGAGATTCTAGACAATTTAAGGATGAGTGATGTGTCCAAAACTACAATTAACAGGTAGTACTTATCCATCATGATCAATTCAACAATCTGCACAAACAAAAACAAAAGCACTACAGATGGACCACGCAGAGAATATAGACCTACTCCTTTTTCAAGAATTGAAATTGTGCCAATTATTGTATTTTTTCCACACCACAAACACACACTCCTCTGCGTTGGCCTTTAATTCAACCTGTAACAATGGGATCATTCTGAGTCGCCTACCAGGGCCGGTGTTGTAGCAATAATAAACAATAAAATGTTGTTTCCTGTCTAAGGTACTCATTTTAATCAGATAATTAAGCAGGATATGAAATACAGAAATCACTCAATCATACACATTGATAACCCATACATTGCATTTCTTACAAATACATACTTTTTGTTTTGAAAAAGCTATACTATAACAAAATTACGAAATTCCTCTATTTTAATTTTAGACAAGCTAGCCACAACAGCCGGATTATATGAACAGAGTTACATTACGTCGTCTGTGTGGCAATGAAGGTCTCTACACAATCTGGTGTGGTCAAGTTTGAGGTCACCTCAGCAGGTGGATGGTTCTGTCTAATTCAAATGCCTATGAACTAGGCCTATGCCAGCTCAACACACATGACTTTAATGAACTTATCCACACAGCTCGTGTTGCACTATACATCTAATAATTCACCAATTTGTTGTTAAGGTTGGTTATAAAGGATTCAATTTGCCCCCTTTCAGAGATTACAAACTCTGCTTCCAAAACCAGTGAGTAATCATGTAATCAAGTAGTCATTATTTTAATACTGGCCAAAATAGTCATGATTATGATTTCTGCTGTAATTAAGCTACCCTAATGTCAACCTTATCAGAGAGCCAAATCACAGAAATCAGCACATGGTGGTAACACGGGCAGTCCCAACATCAGCCAAAGCCTCAGTTCTCATCTGCACAACAGCAGCTCCACATAACCAGAGGAAAAATAAACATCTGTTGGTCATAAGCTGGTCATGCTACGTATATAGAGTGACAGCGCACACAGGTTGAACTGAGTCACTTGGGAGGAGGCGCCTTCCTGTGTCCCCACGGACCTGTGTCTTCCATGCCGACAGGCCTATTCACCCATCGAGTAAGGACAAGGCCCAGGCCTGCCCCACATAGACCTACAATGGGTGTGTGTGTGCGAGTTTGTTTGTGTGTGGGGGGGTAGGGGTGGAGGATCATTTAAAAAGACAGAAAGAGAGAAAGAAAAAAATTGTGACTCAACACAGAGACAGAGTTTGGAGAGAGAGAGAGAGGAAGAGAGAGGGAGAGAGAGTCTCTTGACGTAGACGACTCTCGAGATGACAGAAAGCTTTGTGCGGATTCAGACAGTGTGAAGCGACACATTCAGGGCCACTTTTGCCAAAGTTCCCCTTTATGGAGCCGTTAGTCCGACCAGTGGGTGAGCTTCAGGTGTTGGATGCAGCAGCTGATCTACAACCAAAGAAGGGGCTTTGAGATACAACTCACCATCATCCAGACGCCAGCCCCCTCTCTCTCTCACACCAACATCTATCACCACAGTCTTCAGCATCAGCAGAAGACATATTTTTCACAACAAACTATACCACTATCTCTGATCACCATGTCCTAATGAACAGGGCTCATGAAAGACAGATCCTGAAACAGGCCTTGAAGGATACATCATTGTGTTTGGTTACAAATCTGTTGTCATATTTAATGTCAAACAAACTCAGGTGAAGATGGATAAGGGGAGAGTCAAGTTAAAGAAGTAAAACTTTTGGACTGCCTTGACCTAGTCTTAGATTGGGGCACTCATTAGTCATAGCCATACGTCATTGTCTGGTATAACATAAGATGTAATTTTTGTTGTGACCAACGTTGGACACACACAATCCCATCCAAAAGCCGTGTGTCTGTGCGCATGGAGTTTCCAACTCTGCTGGCGAATGGATTGCCTGCCTGTCAAACAGCGCAGGTTCCTGTCAACGCGCCAGACATGAACTTCCCCCAAAAGCTGACTTTCTATAACCATCCAACGCCGAACGTTGATGTTTTTTTTATTTAGTTTAACACAGCTCCCATAATAATAAACAATAATAGACAGGCTAGGTGGCTGCGAGTCCAAATGTGAAAAACAAACTATTAGGCTAAATAATGTAGGCTAATACATCGTAATAAAACCTATAACGTTCTATTCTATAATGCTAAATAGTAGGCTACCTTATTATTACATGTTACGACTTTTTGGTTGCTTAGTGTGTAGTCTATAGTATCAATGACTATTGTGCAGAGGTTGAAGCGCATGTTGTAGGAATCGAATACAAATCTCCAGGTCTCGCACTAGTCTACAGATTTAAATGAAAATGACAAACAAACAGCTTCCAACGAGATAGGCAAACAAACGAGGGTCAGAAAACTTGACTACAATCCTCGATTGTTTAGACTTACCACTCCAGAGAGAATCGTGCTGCCCAAACTTCTGCCGTCCCTCCAGTCTCTCAGCCACATGCAAATCGTGGACCACTGCAAATCTAACCACCGCGAGCCAAGCTAACTGTCGCTTATAATATTAAGCGAAGGCAACTGGACAGACGCTGACTGATCTCTTCTTAGACAACTCCACTCTTACATCGCTCCTTGGTTCCTGTTTCTCCCCAGACTGCGAGTGACTTTCTCATGTACTGTTCCCAACATTTTCAGGCTCCTGCCACTCACCTCCCTCTTAAAGGGAAAGCACAGCATAATTCGACTGTGGAGACACCTAAGGCTTCCTCGGGTGTGCAGGATTTATAAACGAGTGGGATGCATGACAATTATTTATGGTAGTCTAAGCCCGTTGTAAGTTAGAATTTCACACAGCTTTGCAGGCAGACAGTCAAAACTATTGGGCTCATTCCGTGCAAACCAAATTAGTTTCTCATTAAAATAATTAGAATGTTTGTGGAAGCCTACATGGCATTTTGTAGCATCTTTATCGCTGTTCTTGGTGAGATTGAGCGTCTTGTATTTTTATTTTGAAGAGAAATGAAAGAAAATAGTTAAAGTTAAGGCACCAATAGAACCTGAGCTACAAGTCCAGCAAAAGCTCCAAAAGTGTAGGCTACTGATGTACTGAAGTAAGACTCTTCCAGTAGCATGCTATGACAATACAAGCAGTCGTGATATGAAATAGAGGGCTCTGGCTTCCAAAGTGTTAAGGTTGGTGTTTTTATGTCTCTTTTCCTCTACCTCTCCCCCCTGTGCTCACAGCGAGCCACTGGCTCTCGGGGTGAGGGCCCAAAGCCGATGTGCCATTCCTAATCCCCTCTGTTCCTGCCTTTGTGTTGGGGCCCAGCAGGAAGTGAGTGCCGGGCAGACAACAATTAACAAAAGAGCTGTGAAGAATACAATTAGCCATCAATAGGAAACCACAGGCCTTTGTGCCTGTTTCCATGGAGATGCTTGACTAACCACTATTCCAGGATTACAGAGCCCCTTTCCACTTCTCCCTCTTCTTGCTGGTTGCCCTGTCTCTTTCTCTCTCTCTCACTCTCTCTATCTCTTCTTTTTCGTTGCTTTCTTGTCATTTCTTCTCTCCCCCCATCTCCCCCTGTGCACACACACCTCTTTATTTCTGTGTCAGCCTCTTGTCACTAAGCAACTCGGGAACCCTACCCTAGCACTTCCACCTTTGTTCCTCCGTACACTTTTCAGGTCTTCCACTTTTGTCTCTCCTGCTGAGCAGAGGTGAAGTTGCCAAGTTATCTCTGCCTCCCTCTCTCGTTCTCTCTCTCTCATTCTTCTCTCCTGGCCTCAACACCCCTCCCTACCTCACCACTACCCAACTGCCTGTTCTCTCTCTATCTCTCCCTCTTTCTTTCATTTGTCCTGAGCCCTGAGGATTAAATGAGCATGGGCTTTGTGCAGACCTGGGGAGAGAGAAGGAGAGCCGGCACCTCTCATGTTCCAGACACACAAGAGACACTCCCGTGGAGAAACCCTCATTGTCCGTTTTGTACACTCCACTATTTAATGGACACCCTTGAGCCCAGGGGACCTCAGCCAGAACTCATCGGCATCTCTAGCGATGAGGAATTGATCCCCCATTAAAAAGCAGAGGGGACACCACGTCAGAGAGACCATCAAAATGATCATGTTTGCATCCTTCACATTCCGAAAAAGGGATAAGTATGTCTGTTTGGTTGGGGTCAGAGTGGATGGGGTGGGGCTATCTAACTGTGTGTGTGTGTGTGTGTGTGTGTGTGTGTGTGTGTGTGTGTGTGTGAAGGGTCTTGTTTGAGTCAAGGTCACGTCTCAATCATACCTGTTTGACAGTGTGTGGTTGGCAAACTGTCATGCATAGCACACAGAAATGTCACAAAGGAGCATAAAGGAGTCAGTTCTAGGCTGTCTTTTCAGGCAGAAGCGCAGTCTACCATCATTTCCAAACTGACCACTATCAGACATCACAAGGCCTGGAAAGTGCCATTTATTAAGAAACAAGTGGAGTCCATATATGATGCATGACCCCCAGGTTACCCTATGAGAGTAGGAGTTGTTTGAGATCAGAAAGAGACCACTTGTTATGCTTAAAGGGTTCTGGACTGATGTTTGCAGTAGGCAAAAACATCAAAGCACCTTGGCATCATGTAATGCCAAAGAAATTCACTGGTCCAAATCAAAGTCTAAAATAAACAACTAAGTTGTAGTACAATAAACATAAAGAAACAGATGAAATTCACACAATTTGAGTGAATGTGCATTCACTCAAGACATTGACACTTGATAACGCAGATGTGTCGTTGCCTTCTCTTCCTGTTTCGATGTGACTCCCCATGTGTGCAGAGATGTCAGGCTCTTCCTTCACCACCGGGCCTGCTGGCACAGATCTTTATCAGACCACAGCTACTCTGTCATCATTATGAAAATAACTGTGGATTTTGAAAGCTGCTAATGAACTTACTTGGGCAGGAAATAGAGAGTTTTTTTTTTCACACAGGTTATACTTTTTCCATCAAAGCAAAAACCAAAAGAAGAAACAAACAAACAAATAGCCAACTCAGTAACAATTTTAATTTCATAGTTTTGGTTAAAAAGCAGTATATTGTTTATTAAGGTTTCTTTTATTCAATGAGTTCATTATAGGCCATCGAAAAACAAAAAGTGCTGGAATAAACGTGTTTTTGAACTGCACCTTAAATACGTCAGAACTAAAAAAGGGGGCTTTAAGATATTACGTATTACCTGTCTCAGAAGAGCTTCTTCTTGGGAAGGGCTCAGGATGCCACCCAACGCACTCTGAGTGCCCCTAAAAAGAAGAACACAGCCTGAAAAAAGTGGTGTGAGGTTTTTGCTTGCTTGGTGCAATTTGTGATGGCTGGGAAACCAATATGACACTTTTGCCCCTTGTGTGCATTTCAATGAAAACCAAAATGCAAAGGCAATCTGGAAACAGAGCTGAGGTGGATATGCTTGCCAACCGCAGAGAAGACATAGGTGATACAGAACAGCAAACACGACAAACCTAAACATGGGAACGCATACATGTGTGCTCCGATAACCGCCGCCATATTTTTTCTGAGAAGTGTCGGAAAACCTCAAAACGAACGCTCCCAATTCTATCTTCTCTTCCGGAGAGATACTGAAGGCCGCAAACATATCTGCTTTTCTGCGCTTAAAAAACTATAATTTCAAAATTTTTCATTTGCCTTTGCCGATATAGATCACAGCTAACTGTGGCTTTTTTTGTGTTGGAACAATCTACTTTCAATCAGAAAGGCACTAACAGCATTAATGCAAAATACTCTGATCTGCAGGCCTCATCTTGTGACAATGATGGCTAACATGACAAGTTTGCATAACAAAACCATAAACAAAATATGCACTATGTTAGGGATGTTAAGGAAGTTATTCTTCCTGGTCTCTGTCTTAAAGTCTTTGTAAGCTCACAGCTTTTTTCATTCCTGGCCTTCCGAACATGATCTCTTAAGTAGACCACATGTCTCAAACATGGTAGAAATACCATGGAGTTGCTTCCTTTCTGGTTCCAAAAGTGCATTCTGGGTTGCACTGTTTCATAAGCTAGGCTGTGCTACCCTGTGGCAGATTCTCTCACAGACTCACAACTAACAGACAATCTGTCCGACAGGGTGCCCACTGTTGAACCCAGCATATGAAAAGGTGAGGTGGTGCGGTCCTTGCGCACGCTGTGTAATAAGAAAAAAAGTAGTAAAAAGAGTGCAAAAGACATGGCAGACCCAACTAGGCTAATGTTTAAAGAGCCCACATGCATAGGCTATATAGCTACATTGGTTACATGTTTGAGGTCAGCAGGTGCTTGCAAAAAGAACATTCAAATTTGGTACAAAATAGACCAAAAAGCATATTGGTAGCTAAGGCTAACTGAATGGGGCATTTGGATGCAAGTTCACTATCTGGTCTATTCTGCACAATATTTCCTTGCACTCTGCAACCTCAAACAACAGGGCTTTGGGTTGCAATGATCTGAATGATTCATCTTCATAATTGGATGCTTCACTGGCTGGTTAGGGCCGTCACTGGGATAAGGCATTCTCAAGAGGTTCATGTACGCTTCAACACTGTTCTTCAGCAAGGAGCCCTGAATCATGGTGTTCATTATACAAAATCTGAGGGAATCCAAAATGGGTGCTTGGGCAGCACATCACGCTGTTAGATAGCACAAATGGTCAGTAGCCATGACGGTTTGTGCGTAAGGTGATTAAGGAACATGGCTGAGTAGTGGGATGGCGCTAATAGCAAGGTGCCTGAGCAGAGAGCTGGTCGCCAGGACCACAGCCATTACCACCCACACTATCTTATGTTTCCTTTTTCTGGCTGGGGAGAGAAGGTGGTAGTGGTGGTGGTGGTGGTGGCGAAGGGCTCGGGTGGAAAATAAACAGAAAGAGGAGAATAAAGGCTTCGCGGCAGGGGCTGGAGGGGAGGACCGACGGAGCCCCACACAAAGCCTGGCCCTGAAAATAGCCTCCTCGCACAATGTGACCTGCCACTCTCTCCATGAGATAATGTCTAATTGAAAACAGTGTGGCCATTGTGCCGCTGTCACCGGCTCTATTGTCCGGCTACCCCCCCCCCCTCCCCCTCCTCCTTTCTTTCCATTGACGCGGCGCGATTGTTCCCCTCCATTGTGGCTCGCTCGGCCCGCTCTCTCTCTCACTCTCCCTCTGTATTGTTATAATTTCATTAGTCGTTTGTTTTCTGTTCCCCTTCTCCTTTTGCTCCCCTGCAGATCTTTTGTTCCACCACATTTGCAGGCACTTCATATTGAGTCACCTCCGGGCGTGTGTGTGTGTGTGTGTGTGTGTATATGTGTGTCTGCGTGTTTAGTGTGTGTGTGTGTGTGTGTGTGCATGATGTTTATTTCATGGCGAGATAAACAGGACACAGACGTGGCTTATTTTCTTCTCTCTGAGTGGCTGATGAGGTTGCCGCGTGATGTATGCCAGGAGTCCTGGACTAGTTGACTCTTAGAGTGTCTCTCGGAGGTAATGCGCTGTTCTCAAACACTCTGCAGCCTCTGCCATGGCAGGAGAATTAGCCTGTTTGTTCACGCATATGTACGAGCAGGTTATCTGTAGTCTGTCACCTACAACTACAATGTAGACACCTGGCCCATATAACCTGTCCCAATCGTACACACATGCATACACACACGCACACCCATGTGTACAGTTCTTTGGCCAAGGAATTCAATGCAGCCATGTATCCTTGTTTTTACAGGCTTATTTTGTACAATAAAAGTTCTTATCGGAACCGGAGCATATTATTCAACCTGCTAATAGGTGAAAAATGAAGGCATTGTGCATCGTGCCTGCCCTGTTAAAACAAGATAAGAGCAATGATGTTCAGCTAAAAGAAAAAGGGAGAAAGAGAAAGAGAGAGAGAGAGAGAGAGAGAGAGAAGGAAAAGGAGAGAGCGATACTGATCCACTTTGCACGGCGCAGACCAGTAAAACACCAACAGGAGGTCACTGGAGTTTCCCTATTTTACCACTTTGAGGGCTGCGGTGTAAATTTGCTCAATTCCAATTATGGCAGAGAATCCTTCAGAGAAGAGCTAATGATGGACAGCTGCAGCAGACAAGAGAATATACGCGGGTCAGCACCTAGTAATTATTATCACTGCAATTATCATCACCATGACAGCACATTTTCCCATCAATAAATAGACGCCGGAGAAGATGATGATATTAGTGAACTGAAAGTAAAGAAGAACTGTAATGAAATGTTTATAAAGAAATATCAGCCACCACATGCCCTACATTAATTCTCTGTGCCATGTGTGAGGTATAAAAATATAAGCGGGTGCCATGTTAAATCGTTGACTCCACACAGACTAACTGAGAAGGTGCAGAAGGTCAGTGTCTGCATCTCCTGCATAATAGGCGTGCTTAAGGAGCGCAGTGTACAATGCACAGCTCTAAGAATACACAAGGCATATCACTTGCACCGCCATGAATGCGAAGCTATTAGTGGCAACCAGTATGAGCTGGCCTGAGAAAGTGCCAGGCAAGATCAACCAGAAGAAGAAGAAAAAAGCCAATGGCCTAAATGAACTGTGACTGACACTGTTATTTTTTCCATAACATGTATTTCAATTAAAGCATTGTGTCACCTACCTCTGTTTGTTGACTGTGTGGAAGGTGGTAAATCAGTTAGCGGGATACATTACACCGTTGTTTTTTGCTTGAGTGATTGCAGATAAAATAGTGGCATTCATGGAGCCTGAGCCCTGCTGCACTGTCTAAACAAAAACAAAAGGAAAGATGGTGAGGATTAACAAACACAATTGAGTAATGAAAATAGTATAATCACAAACCTGGGAGCTAAATAGATCCATATTTAGAGTGTGTGTGCCAGGGAGAGGTCAAGAGGTCAAAGGGCATGGCAGCGGTGTGGAGAACAAAGAGTCTTGGAGGAACAGGAAAGCTCCTGGGAGCCAGCCGATAGCAATCTGACCTGGGCAGTTTTTCCGCTGGCTTTCCATGGAGTGCCAGGGAGACAGGGAGAGAGGCAGAGAGGTGAGCCAGGCAGCCAGACAAACAGGGACAATAGTCAGGACTCTGGGATGGAAGTGAGGGCATACCTTAGCTGAAGGCCACCATGTGTTCGGCTTCTTGCACAACTTCCCTCCAAAACAAAGTTATAGGCAGGACTCCAAAATTGATGGAGTTCTCCATCGTTTAGAATCACTATAGGCAAGATTACCAACCTGATGGAGTTCTTCCTCTTTAGGATCTCTGTGAAAGTTTTTAAATCCAAGCATTCAAAACACTCACTATGGATGGTGGGTAAACTGGGGCTGTAGTTTTGTGAGCATGTGTTTGTGTATATGTGTTTCTCAACTTTTAATGTTAAGATCTCAAATGGAGTGTAGAAACAAATCCTTCTTAAAAACCCACCACTCTCCCACTACCTTCGACAACTTCACATTTGTATCAGAAAGAGGGTCTGTATGATATACAGAAATATAGCATTACAAAAGACAGACCAGCATAAAACAATGACTAGACCATACATTGTGAGGACAGGGACAGACTGACAAGAGACAAGACACAGTGACAGACAAGAGACGGTGCTAGGCCAGGGAAAATAAGCGAATACTGTTGGAGAAGTTGAAAATTGTACAGAAGAATCTTTACTCCAATTACTTAAAAATACTGTACTATAGCCTACAGATCTTTGGCCAGAAACAGGCTGAAGTTGAGCAACAAAGGCTAGCATATGCGCAGGAAGGAGAAAGAGCTATCGGTCACGTAACAACAAGCATCAGGCACATTAACATGTATTTGTTGTCTGCTCCATTAAATCAAATGTGTAAACAATTAATCATGAGATATGGTCACTCTATGGTAAGAAGAGCCACAAGTAAAAGGCCCGGTAAAAAAAAAAAAACACACATTTATGAAAACATTTAAGAGCTTCAATGAAGACAACAGAACATGATTTCTGTTTTCATGTCCATGTATAGGCACTATGATTTTATTATTTTCATTTTATTTGTAAGACAATTTGTTCAAAGCAGTTTAGAGAGGTTCGAAATCCTTGTTTGACTTCAGTCTTACCTAAATAAAATAGATCTGTAGGGTGGTCTAGATAAAGCCTATAAGTAATGGCAAATTAAAAACAAAAAAATATTTGTGGTATGCGGGCAGACAGCACAAGCGAGAGGTATAAGCACAGACAGGCTTACAATGGTAACGGTAACAGCAGGTGCGCAGCGCAATGGTCGTGGTAAACGTGCTCTGTTTGCAGCTAGTCAGCACCTGGTTTCCTGCAAGGAAGCGTGCGCAGGTCGCGTCCGTCGCAAGTGTGCTAGCGTCTGTGATTGAAGCGCTAGTTCCGCCACAGATTGATAGAGTTTCTTCCCGAGAGTCCCAACCCGCAGTTCCCCCACATCAGATTCAAGGCACCAACTCCACCACACCTTTTGCTCCCACATCCCCGGCATAAGCTCTTAGAACAAGAAAACGTAAAGGCACCCTTGTGAGAGGGGCGCCTGGTTCCTCTTGTCTTTAGATTTGAGTAGGCTAACTGGCATACGCTTTTATCCAAATTATGCAACTCCTCAAACATGCTCATTTGCTTTACCTGAACCATAGATTAAAACATTAAATCAGTTGTATTACAGGCCAGTAATATTTTATTGTCACTAATTTAAAATCCCAGCGCTACCATGCAGGTTAGATTGATTTATTATGTTAACGTTTTTTTTTATAATAATGACGTGAAAATAATAGGCCAATGCAAATAAACAAACAAACAACACACTTGTCCATCTCATGATGACATAAGGCTTTGAACTGAACTCCAACCTGGAGCAATCAAGAGCACAGAAAGGCACCACCCTCTTGTGACAGTACAGGGTCATTACAGCCACACAATATTGCAAAGTGGACAAAGCACAGGGCAAATCTGCAGCATCCCACATAAATGTGACTAAGTATACTTCTCTGAATGATTCCTGATGAAGTTTAAGACAACCCTAAATTTGTCTTAAGAATAGCTTATTGTTAAAGACTTCAAGATTGGCGTCAACAGAAGAGATCAACAGCTATTTGGTATACTATACATGGATAGATGAAAGAATTGTTCGCTTATGATATCAGATGGGGGATAAAGGAGACTAGTTAAGAGCATTGTTGTTAGAAGTGGTTTGTGTGTTGTCTGTGGGAAGAACCATCAGAAAACCTGACAACTGACCAAATAGTGATCCGACAGAGCATGGAGGTGACCCTAACAAAATTTTCTTCTTCTTTCGCCTTACAGTAGATTGTTTCACACCTGATTTGTCCTTCAGCGATACTCGGCCACCACACAGCCTCATCCTCTGACTAATGACCTTTACTAACAAAAAAAAGCTGTTAAAAACCCTGTTAATAGCAAGCATTTCATTTGTATGGCACTACAAACATACATGCATTAGACATATGTAAATGGCACACAGTCTGCATGCAAGCATGAACTACATGTTATGTGTAAATCCAAACACACAACGGGCATGCATGCTTAAAATATTTTCAACAGTTTTGGCTACAGAATTCCATCATTCAATAAAATCCAAGCATAAAAGACAACAATAAGAGACCAGCATTCTAAGAAACAAATGAAAGAATTTTATTGTTGCAGGGATTATCAAAAGGCTCCCACCAAAGGCGACGGTCACAAGTGTTCTCCATAAAAACACTAATGAAAAATGCAAACATAGTCATCATTACATTTCAGAGACAGACAATGGAAAAGAAAACAAAAATAAGCAAAACAAATGAAATTACACTATCCACATCAGGAGCAGGATTAGTTGGCTACGCTCTGTAGTAGGGTAATGTTGTCTCCTTTCAGCATTATTCGTCCTGTTGAAAACACACAACAAATTAAAAAGACTTGCATTTATTTGCCAGAATCTTTGTCAAAACTGTGCAGGTGGGGTTCTTTGTTATCTAATGACCAAACACATTCTTCTGCCAAGGAAGATGTTTTCAGATGATATACGTATATATGTATATATGATAAGCGTAGCGGGTTGGTAGCACAATCATGTCAATCGGATGTGTTTTGCGAAATTTGTCATTTATGATTTCATGCAAAAGTGCAAAAATGGCAGTGACTATGGCTAGATATTTTAGATTTTACCATTATACCATTTCACCATGACAGGGCAATGATTGTCTATAGACTGTGTAATGCTTATCAATTAAACTTTATATGTAGCGAGTGACAAATGTGTTGTGATTAGTCTGTTGTGTCTCAGAATTTAGGAGAAAATTGTGACCTTACCCAGAGGCTTCCTGTTCTTGGTCTTCATGTGCACTTCTTCAGCATCATCCAAAACCAGATTCATGTATTCATCAAAGCCCTGGAAAATGCAAGTTTGCATGAGCATGTTTGACTTGAAAACCTATTTCCCTGAAAGGATCATCAATTTATCCTTTTGACAGAGGAAATCTGTTGTGAATCAATCAAACATGTAAGATGTGAACATCAAACTGACTCAGTATTGTAACAGAATTCCTGAACTTACAATGATGCATCCTTCTATCCGCATGTTAACCTGTTCGTAGAGCCAGACTTGAATACGGGATCGCTAAAGTCACAAATGGCGTTATTAAATTAACATGACACAAAAGGAAAAACATCAAGAAGCTGTTAATAATTAATTATGTAACTGAGGCTGGAAAGAATGAACACTGCACAATTATTTTAAATAGGATTTTAGATGACTATGGTACAATTATGCATTTTGCAGATGCATTCATTTGAGAAATGGGTTTGAATTAACGTGCCTTACTCAAAAGCACAACTTCCAGGCTTTGAGCATGCCAACCAAATTCCTCAAGTAGATATCTGGCTTGCAAGACATGCTGCCCATAAATATGACATTACACTCCCTACAGAAACAAGATTCAAACGCACTCAAAATGTTTTCGCTTTACTTATGGTCTTTTTACTCCTATGCTGATATTGCTGTAAAAAGTGACATCACTTTTCTGCATTTAACGAAGGGGCAGCAATTAAGCAGTAGAGACACCATATCAGCCAGGTCATGTCACACTGGCCAAAAAGCACTGAGGCATAAAAGCAGCTACAAGCTCTGCAGATGAAGGGATTTCCCAAAAGGCTTAAATAAAAGGGAAACCATATCCATTTATACCAAATATACAACAAAGTGATCCTTTAACCGTCTCATTAGCACAATCACGTACAGCAAATAATAACATTAACGCTACTCAGCTCAACTTACAAAAATAATTACTAAAATTGCAATTTAGGCTACAATTAAGAATCATAACACTGTATGTTTGCTATTGTGGAACAAATATACAATTAAACTTACATTTTGAAGATACCTGAAAATTAGATTCTGTGGAGCTGGTTAAAGAAAACGTCATGTCAAGCTGGACATAATGCAGACTATCTGAATTAACGTTTTATCAGATAAAACTAAAGAGAATACATTCACCACACTAACGTTGACCATGCTAACCGGTTCTCGGGTTAAAAAAAAGTTAGCTGCTAAGCTAAACGAACTTACTCGTAATTGCTATAATTTACAACATGGGTTTCCGAACTACCTTCCACTCTCAGTTATTTAATATTAATAAAAACATACAATGACAAAAAAACCTTTGTTAAGAACATGCAGCATCGCTAGTCAGCTACGTTAAGTCGAATGCAAGTTTGAATGAAAGAAGACTCCGGTGAATACTGCCACATAAAAAAGGATACAATAGGCTGGACCATAACCTTCTGGACCTTTTGTCCTTGTCCTCGGTATGCCATTGTTTCTTATTTTTTTCCGTAAGCAAAAAAGGATTTTGTATTACTATATTGTACTATAGTTCGCGCGGCGACGACACCTTCACGTTGCTTTCAGAAATTAAGCACTTCCGGGCTAATCGGAACCGAAATAATTATGGGGCTATGGGTGTTCAGATCAGAAAAGCGCCTCCTGCAGGTTGGAGGCCAATTTTCTGTGGCACACTAGAGTATTGCACCTACTGCGTCAAATTTCATACAATAAAACTGTAATAACACTGTAGAAAGCAATAAACTACAAGTCATGACGGTTTCTGATATACTAAGATGTCGCCTGCATCATTGTTATCTTAATAGAAACTATTATCAAATGATCAGATTAGAACAACAGCATATTGCCAATATGTGGCAATTTTAGGCAATATAAGCTTTGAGAATTTTAGAAATGTTTACTTTGAGATGGATGTACTGGAGCAAGTACTAAATAGGTGACTTTTAGATTATATCTCTCTGTGCCATCAATGTGACTGACCAAACTCAAATGTTCTCATAAAAGATGTTTTAATTATTTACAAAGACTTATACAACAGCATTGAAGATGGGAACCAAAATAAGTGAACAGAGGCCGTTAACTCATATCTGGTATTAACAAATAAGTGGCAACAAATAAAATAAGAGAGCAGAAAATACATGTTGTCATAGGAAACAAAGGGTACCTGTTAATCAACCATCAGACAGCTCAAGAGTAGTCCCTGAGAGGAGGTTTTCAAGCCATAATTGTGACTGAAAAAGTAGATCCATGGTCCCTCAAAGTAAGACGTAAATAAAGAGCAAATGTCGGTGATAAGCTAACCAAACAAGCACAAGTGGACATCTCAAGGGACTGACCATAAACAAAAAGTATTATCGTCAAATGTTAAGGAACTTTATGGCTTCGAGCATCAGGAGGACATGTACATTTTACTCATCACATTTTCTTGGGTAAACAGACAGCAGAGAGCATTTCAATGTGAAAAAAGAAATGAGGGGACATACAACTTTGTACATGATTTAAAAACAGAAAGAGAGCAAAGGAAAGGTTCCTGGATGGTGCTAACGTCACGTTGTTGAGCCAGCCCTGTTCCATGTCTCTCAGACGCTTGATGTTTGCATACACAGTATACGGAATAAACCAACATGATTCTCCTCCTTGGGGAGTCGGTGGTCAACACTCTCCACCTCTACCCAGCAAGAGAGGCTGGGAGGATGGGCTTGCTTTCTCTACAAAGTTGAGCCAACAACAGCTAAGCAATAAGCAAATCAAAACTTTTTCCTTTTGAGAAAAAAAAGAGAAGCACTGGGAAAGTCTTAAAATTAACAGCACTAAAATATTAAAATAATCACATAGCAATGCACCCAACTCAAAATAAAAACTAACTGCGAAAGAGTTCAGTTTAAAATGAAAATGACTTTTAAAAAAAGAAATGTTCTTTCTTTCGCTATTAATGATGGCAGTAACAGTGTCATGGGTCAAGATGCGGGTGCATGGAGGGGCTCGTCTGGGGTATCTCGCTTCAGTTGCCAATCATCTCGGACAGCTCCAGCAAAATGTCATCTTCACCCTTGTCAGGGTCAAGGTCGACCTCGTCGTCCATCTCAAACTCGTTGATCAGTTCATCAAAGTCATCCACTGCAGAGGTGCTGGACGCTGCAGTAGCGGAGGCAGCTCGGGGGGTGGTGGTGCTTCCTCTGCGCGCCCTCACCTGACTGGGAGTCTTCGGCACAGAGGTGCTGGGGATAACAAAGCGCAGCTTAAATTGGAATTCACTAACAACATTAATGTGCAACAGATCCAATATAGAACATCTTGAAACAAGTTTACGAACAAACAAAATCAACATAGATTGACATAAAACAAAGATTGCACAATGAGTGGTCCTGTCTTTCCTAGTTCTGAATGCAAACCAAAATACAAACCTTTATAAACACTATGCACAGTGATAAAATAAAATTTTCATCTTTGCTGCACACTCATTCTAAAAATATATTTTTTTTTATTGATTGGAGTTGGAGTAGCTCTGCTCCACCCCACATACTCCCCTAATTAACTTTTTATTTATTGGGCTTCATTACATTTTGAGTCCAAATATGGTAGATCCAAATATTATTTTTTTTATCTGAATACATTATGAGATAGATGATTCTGTCTTTCCCCATTAATAAGGCCACAAGCTCAGGGCTGGAGGTGAAAGGTATGCAGGTAAAAGGTTGGACTTCTCACCTGTGAGGAACAGCCATGTGGTTTGCCACAGAGTTTGTTGTGGGAGTTACTGAGCTCTGCTCAAACACAGGAACCGTCTGGGGCTCGTCATTCAGCACTGTGTAGCTCTCCACAGCGGAGCTGCTCACTACCGGACCCTGGAGGGGACCCTGCATGGACACATGTGGACAGGAACTGGTGTAAGCCATTGATGAACATGCAATCAGCCTTAGACTAAACTTTAGTGGAATGATCCCTGTAACTTCACAATCATTAAATAATTGTCACTTGAGTGTTTTTTTTTGTCTCTATGTGCAGAAGTGGATATGTAAATATATGCATATATATTTTGTTATGGAAGCGACTGGATGCCTTAATTTCCACCGGCATGAATAAGTCCTCTATTAGTCCATCAATTGGTGGAGGTGTGCTGTCTAATAACAAAGCCTTCGAACTAGACGAAGGCTAAAGAGGAGGTACGCTGGCATATTTGAAGGCCAGGGACTGTGCTGCTAATTCTTTACCTCTGAGCGTTTGCAGGGCGGCTCTTGCAGGTCAGAGGCTTCTCCGCTGGCAGCGGCAGCTGCACTCAGGGGTTTCACTGCAGCTACGGCAGAGCCCTGGCCGGCTGCCGCCTTCCTCTTCTGGCCCGGCCGCACGTGTGCAGACGGCTTGACGGTGGAGGACTTCACCACGGGTTTCACATTCACCTTGGGCTTGACTGCAGGGAGGGGAATCACAGGGAGATGTCAATGATGGGGAGGTCTAAGGGTTACCCTAAATTGGTATGGTAGGAAGGCCACTTCTTGATCGTGTTGCTATCTTGATCGTGTTGCCCATGGCTATGTTTGTTACTACACCGTTTCACTAAATAATAGCACTACCAAGACTACGATGGAGGTTAGCAAAGGCAGTATTGCTCAGCATTGAACAAGCAAGCAAAAAAACCCAAAACAACAGCTTTTGTTTACCTTTATTCTCAGGGGACTTCTTGATTGGACTGGTCTCCAGTGTGGTGTCTGGTTGAGCCACGCCTAAGGCTGGGGCCTGAGGGACAGGCAGGGGAGTTGGAGCAGGGGCTGGTGCTGGAGCACTGGTAGCCTTTGGCTTTTTAGCCAAACTATCTGGGGTGTCAGGCTGAGCATGTACTTGCGCTATGCCCGAGACAGGCGTCTGTTGGAAAGGCAAAGGTGTAGCAGGTACCGGTGCTGAAACGGAAGCTGCAGCGGCTGCCGTATTGGGCTTTTTCGCCAAACTTATAGGCGTCTCCGGTGGAGCCGTGCTCGAGACAGGCGTCTGCTGGACAGGCAAGCTAATGGGGGCCGGGGCAGGTGTAGAGGTCTTCGGCTTCTTGGCCAAATTCTCCACAGGGTCTTGTTGCGTTGAGACCGGTATCTGCTGGACAGGCAAGGTGGGGGCAGGGCCAGAGGCAGGAGCAGGATCTGCAGCTGCAGTCGTCCTCTGCCTTTTCCCCAACCTCACAGGCACGTCTTCGGGACCCACATTTGCAACAACCGAGGGTTTAGTGGTGTGGGCGACAGAGACTGCCACGGCAGGTTTTGCGGGGTTCACCTTGGCCTTGACAGCGATGCGCTGGCGGGCTGGAACAAAAGTAGGCTGGCTGGGTGTGGGCATGGTGGCAGAAGCGGTGACGTTGACGGGCTGCTTCTGGGCAGCTGTGGTAGCCTGGGCCTCTTCCTGCTGCTTGCGCAGCTGCTTCTCCCGCATGATCTCCTCAAAAGTCTTCACCTTCACCGCACCCGAGCCAGAGTCCGCACACGCCTTCTCAACAGCGGGGGCTGTGGCTTTCCCATTGGCCACCGTCTAGGACAGACAGACAGACCACACGTTACGGCTCCCTCCTTAAAGACACATAGTCATATGGCACACAAGGAAATGCATCTTACCTCGCCACTGTCGGTGGTCTTCTCTGGCAGCCCAGTTGGTTTCTGCACTTTGGCATCAGATAACGATGCTGTAATAGCAATCAAAACCATCAAATCAAATAAACATTTTCATTCGCCATTGTTCCAGGTGTTACCACCAGTGATTCAGAACAGCTGAAAAGGTACTGCAGATAGATCTATATAGATTTAAATACATGTTAGGCTTACCAGGAGATGGTGTTTTACTGATGCGCAGGAGTCGCCTCTTGTTAGGGGCGTCTCCATCTTCAGACCCAGACGAAGAGCTCCAATTTGGGGCAGCGGGAGCACTCTGGGCCTGGGCTCCAAGCCTGGACGCCTTTTCCCGCCGGATCTCCTCCAGGGTCTTCACACGCACCTCGCTGCTTGACAGCACTGGAGCGGGAGGTTTGCTGTCTGGTGTGCCCGCTGGAGAGGCGACCTCTGGGGTCTCTGCAGCCTGTTGAGAGCTGCTGGTTTCAGTCACCACCCGCACCTTCCTCTTGAACGCTCCCTGCTGCTTCTTGGCGGGGAGCGTCTCGGCAGGGCCGGCGGGTGCCTTTGTGAGCATGACGCTGGGAGAGTCATCAGACGCCTGCGCTTGGGCCTTGGCAGCCTTTTCCTGTCTTATCTCCTCCAGGGTCTTGATACGGATCTCTCCGGAAGCTGCCGGCTGGATGGGGGCCGCAGGACTGGGAGCGCTGCCAGACTCAGTAGGCAGGCCCAGTCTCTCCCGCATTGACCGCACCCCTAAGAGACACAAAGCAATTAGCTTAGCAAAACTCAATATCCCAAACACTTGCACGAGTGGAAAGCACAGGCAGACATCCCAGGTTCAGAAGGTAAAAGTCCTACTGCATACTGCTTCCAACCTAGCATCTAAAGCATCTGATCCTATTAGCACAAGTCCCAAGCCAGGTACTGTAAGTATGCTAATTACTCTTACAGCATCATCATCTATTTTAAATGCACCGACACACCCACCTTCAACTAGAAGATTCTATTTGTGGTAAGACCAGGATACAGGGTGTGTCCCAATTCAGGGATGAGTTCTTCAAAGTATGCGTTCTACAAAGCACTGACCTTCTGGGGCCGCAAGAATTAGTACTTCTCTGACCAACGGTTTTATGAAATGGGACAGTACTAGCCTTCCACCGATCCAAAATGTGTCACAATTCATCCTGCCGTGAGCAGAGCCGTGAGGTTCAGCGTTGCTTAGCAACGGTAAACACTTGTGGAAAGACGGCTCTTTTTAACTCTACACATCGCGAAATAGCTCAAAGAAACAATAGTTTAAAAGATCGATAAACAAATAATTAGTTATGTTAAACAGTTTACTTTAATCTATTTAATTTAAACCAGATTTCATTTCATATTTTTGTAAATTATTTTAACATTTTCGTTCGTTAATAATAATTTTCGTATTAAATCATGGATTCAATTAATGAATCGTTTTTTTATATACTTGTTAACTGATGAAACGCAAGAAGATGAACTACTCCGCTGGAGAATAATCTTTTTTAAACGTGTCCTGAACGTCATCAACACGCAGTGAATTTTGGGATAGGTAGTACACAAAGGATCCATCGTTGGATCCTTCGCAGCGGGGGAAAAGAAGTGCGGGTTTGTCGGCCGGATTCGAAGTATCCTTCGAAATGGGACAGTACTAGTCGCGCTACTATGACGCATGTGGCCCACGAATCTGGCCTTAGAAGCATGCAGCCCCTGGAATGGGACACAGCCACAGTGTGTGGTGTGCCTGAAGAGTACATTCAACACCAGTCGTCCCCTTCCCACTATCCCCTTGCTTTTGCCAACATCCACTTACCCTGCTTGGACGGCTGATCCACATCGAGGTCCTCTTCCAAACCTCCCACTTTCCCACCCAAGCGCTGGGCCAGGCTTCGCTTCAGAGGCAGTTCCTCTTCTGTTGGCATCCCTGTAGAAAAACATGCGTAACTCCACATCATTGCCTAGAAACCCCCACATCATTGCCTAGAAACCCACCACTTGCTACCTACTCTAGCTACCTACTGGAGGTGGATCACCACAACATCAACACTGCACATAGTTACCTCAAGTAGTCACCTCCACCGAGGTCACTTCTATCAACAGTGCACAGAAGTCTAAGTGAGGAATGTATGCATATGCTTACCATCAACAAGTGTTCTTTTCTCAAGACGATCTGTCATTTGTAGCTTTCCTGCCACTTCTGGGCCTGTTGGAAGAAGGAATTCAGAGAGGCATGTTCACACAAGCATTCAACAAGAGGCAGTAATAGCTCACGTTGCCTGGATCAATGTGTGAACACTTACGGTTCTTGGTGGTGAAAAGTGCTGGGCGGTGGACAGAGCGCAAGTTCTCCTTCTCGCCAGTGCTGCCGTTGTTGTGCTGGCCTGGTACTGAGAACCCTGCGGCCTCTGGAAATACAAACACTTTCTTTGAGCAAGAGGGGTATGGGTTAAACGGAACATTCAGCTTTCGGTGCTTGTGACAGAAGGAAAACGTCCACAGTCTCAAATACCTGCTTTCTTCAGGCTGGCCTTTAAGGCTTTGCGTAGCCGGATTTCCTCCAGCGTCCGCACATTAAAGTTCAGAGTGTCATCTACATGTGAGAGAGAGTGATAAGTTAAGTTAAGTCTAAGGTTATTAACCCTTGTCAATTTCTCTACATATACTGGACATACAGAGGAATCGAAATTACGTTTCTAGTTATCCCACAGTGATGCGCACGGTCAGGAGAGCCAGAGGCCGCTGCGTCTCCACGCGCCGCCTGCTATGGCATTCACCCAATCACACACCCATTCACACACAGTCACACACCAGTGGAGGGGATTACCATGCAAGGCTCCAGCCTGCCACCAGGAGCAATTTGGGGATTCAGTGTCTTGCTCAAGGACACTTCGATGGGGTCAAGTAGAGTGGGGCTCGAACCTGCAACCTTGCGGTCACTGAACGGCTCCTCTACCACCTGCACCAACACCACCGATAAGCCTTACTCAGTGGCAGATGCCTTGGGGGGAAGCCCCATTTAATAACAGAATAATATTTACAGTATCTCTACCTTTGGGGCCCGTGATCAGCTTTCTTGGGGAGGCCATTTTGGACCTTTCTTCTCCTTCCTCTGAGAACTGATCTGCATAAGCCAAGCAGAGCTAATGTTAGACTTGTCTGAACAGCACAGCGGTTTCAGTAGTACTCGTAAGAAAATACCATAAGAAAGAAAGCCTACCGTCCTCATCTTCATCTTCATCATCAACAGGGTTGATGACCACTGGTGGATGGGTGGGGCTGGGCACATTCTCTTGAGTGTCTACCTTGATGACGCCACGGAGCTGGGGGTTGGGGGGGTTGGGGGCTGGTTCCTCTTGTGCAGGCTCCTCCTCGCCATCCTTCTTTACAACTGACAGGCCTAAGGAAGAGGAGAGCAAAGTTAGTTGTGTTTTTGATAAAGCTCTGACTCTGTGGACAAATCCCACCTTTCTATACTAAACTGAAGTCACATCACTATTACCTGCACAGCACTACTCATAAATTTCAGTGAAATTTAATTGCCTGAGAAATTGGGTGTGACATACTATTGCCTGTGAAATGTTCTTGTCTTTAAAGAGAGGCTAAGCAACATTCTGTTTTTCTCTCTCACGAGCTGCCTCTAAAGACCGCTGTATTGCATTGTATTGCACTGCATTCTATTGGAGGCGGACCGCGCTGCTGAACATTGCAAGTGCTGTATCTACCGGTATTGGCCACGGTGGCGCATTCTACACCGTTCGTTCGCCATGTAATGACTAATTTTAGCATCCTAAACAGTATTAAACGGATTAATTAAATGAAAAATGTTGCATAGTGGGCCTTTAATGGAAATGGATTTGAATTCATGGTGTTGACTGACCTTTATTAGCAGGAACAAAAACTCCGTCTATGAGACGAGATTTCTCATGGAAAAATGCACAGTGGGGTTTTTGGCAGCCTGAGGGCTGGTTCTCCCAGTAGCAAGGGATCTCCTTCCTGTTTTTCTGTTGGTAGGGTTTCAGACAGAACCATCAAACATAGCCAAGAAATCCCTTGGGTGTAAGTAATGACTCACAAGAACAATGTTGGTAGTTATTTCGTATTGACTGCTTACCTTAATCTCCATGTGGCGAAACTTGCACACCTTGCGGAAGCAGCGGTTTTCCTGCCAGAGGCTGCACACCATCTCGCTGCCCATGGCTGCTTCGCAATGTCTGAATGGGCAGCCGTCACCCTAGTCACCACAAAAAAGGGACAAAGCATTGTAACTCCTTGACAATACCTGTAAACCATTTTTTTAAGCTGCAAGAGATTAGAAGCTCACCTTAGTGCAGGTTGAGTAGTAGAAAAAATAGCAGTCATCACCGTGGTTGGTCATGCTGGATCCACTCACTGGCAGTCTCCTTCAGGGCCCAAGCTCTCCCTGACCAGACAAGACCACATATTGTTAAAGACCAGCACAACCCCAGTCAGACAGGCTTACGAAGAAACATATATACATGCAGAAAAGGCAGACTAATGTGTGACCTTCACCTGGAGCGGTTGAGAAGAATCCCCCTTGCTCTTCTCTTAAGTGCTGTGGTCCGAGGCGAGGCCGAAATCCTGAAGGAACACTTGATCCATGAGTAAAGAGTGTAAGCACGGCGAGACAGATCTTACTGCTCCCTTTAGCCTGATCAATTATTACTGATCCAGGGTGAAAGTCTTTTTTTTTTTGTTTTTATTAATAGTGGAAAAACGAAGACAATACAGGGGTGATAAGAGGGATGATGGTGGACGTAAAAAAAAAATCTTCTGGGTGAAGGTTTACCCGAGGAAGATAAAACGAAGGGAGGGCTTCAAAAATGTAATATATTACGTGAGAAAAAAGATCTTGTATCTTCTGACCACTGGCTTACTGAAGAAAAATGTGTCGAGAGGGATGGGGTTGAGGGTGGACTTTTCAAACATACATAAGATGTAACTGATGAAAGGTTAAAAAAGTATAGGGGGCAGAATACAGCACTCTTCAAGAAATATTATTCTTTTCTTCAAAAAAAAAAAAAAAAAAAAAAAAAATCCTTATTCCAAATCCACAAATCTTCAGGAATGAAGAAGCTTCTTCACCTAAATATAAGGAGAAAAGAAACACACTCCCCGACATACAGCAACAAATTCATTGCATATGTTTTATCTTTGATGTGATCTGGGCATAAAATATCCATAATAGTCTACCTGGGCCATGGCGCCACTTTTACTTAAAATGCATTTACATCTGCAGACACCAGAAAAAACAACTCATCTGATGCTGAGACTATTAGTCTACTTGTTAGGCAATCAGTCAATGAATAATCTTCATCCAAAGAGTAGGACTAAATTTGCCTAGATTTAACCCATCAGCACCATGTAATGTACTGATCTAGATGACTGAATCAAGCTATAGGACATTGGCAGGATGTTTCTGATTCAAGTATGGGGATTTCACATTTCAGTCATCCGTCATCATGTTACTTTCATAGACCCAACAAGCCAGCTATTCCTAGTTATGGAAAGCAATGGCATGAGAAACTTGTTGAAAACACTGGATGGCATAGTAGATGCAGAAAGTGTGGCTCTACACATCTTAGAGCAGCTTAACACTAACTGGCAATAATTATCACAATACATGGATTATCGTTTAGCGCCAGATCTTTTTAACTACAGGCCACAGCAATTTCACAGTACATACAAGCAATGAGACTGTTTATTTTACCAGAATTACTTGGAGAACGCGGTGTTCATCTTCGGTTGGTACTACTGCAACAAAAGGTTGGTCAACGTTAGCTAGCTTTACGCCCGTGTATTTTACTGCCACAACCTAGTGCAGGTAATTCTATAAATATATCGTTAACTTGTCACGACTCCATGGGGTGTTTCGAAATGTTACGAAACGTGTTAGCTAACCCTTCAGCCTTACCGCCATTTGATTTCCAACGATGGTTTACGTACCACCAAACCTACATTTGTCTGCTTCATAGAAATATCTGAACGCCACCAAATACGGGTGCATTTGAGAGGTTCAGGTAAATAACATTACATTTAAATCAAGATTAAATATGGATACCCTTTATCCGTTAACGTTAGCTGTTCAGATGCAGAATAACGTTAGCATTACAGAAGGCCTCCTATTCGAGATGGATTCCTAAACACCAGTATTTTGCCGCTATCACATCCACATAAGATTAACACAATTTCCACTAGCTGTCTTTTACTTTGCAGACATAAACCATGTTTTCGTGTTACATTACTCACTAGCCTCGTTAGCAAGCGAGTTAACGCTAGTTAGCTAATGATAGCTACATTAGCAAGATATATGATACCTAGCATAACGAACACAAATGTTACACAAATTCTGACGTTAGTTCGCAGTAGTTAACTTCGACTGAATGACAATAGGAAACCTTTCAGATTATCTAAGTAATCACCCATGAACTAAATAAAAGTATAAACTAACGTTATCTGTTCTTTAATTGTCGACCTCCACTCCTCAGTCCTGCTCCTCAGTAGGTTTCTTTCTACAAGAAAGATGGCGACGGCTAGACAGTCCTCTCGTTACAGTAAACACCATAGACATATCAATCTACCGTTCCCATGCGGAAAACTTACATTGATATAGAAATCCCTCTTTAAATGTGATATTACATGAAATGATCGAGGAACGACGAAAACATGGCTAACTCAGGCTGGCGAGTCAATAGATCTGTATTAAAATTCTAGATTTCGAATTATGTGACGTCACACTCTAGAATGGGTCACCAACCTTGGGACAAGCTGGGTGGGGGTGGAGGAGTGTGTCATTCTTTTGACGCACTTTTCCTGTGATGTGTGTTGTTTATGGATACGTAGAATTCAGATAATACTATAACTGCTATTATTAATCGCACAATAATAGCATAAGAGACTGATAGCAACAGTAATGTTGTTTTAATTAAGTAGCTCAGTATGTGTAATGCAGACTAATAGGCATTGCAAAAGTAAAAAATACCAAAATAAATGGGTAAATGAATGAATTAATGAAAAGGGGCAGGTGATATCAGATGCGTGCGCAGTAAATCTATAGGCCTATATAGTACATAGTAGTGTATATAGTATATAGTAAGAGGAGTGAGTAAAGAGTGTAAGCACAGCGAGACAGATCTTACTGCTCCATTTAGGCCTGATCAATTATTACTGATCCAGAGTGAAAGTCTTTTTTTTTTTTTAAATAGTGGAAAAACGAAGACAATACACGGTTGATAAGAGGAATGATGGTGGACGTAAAAAAAAATTCTTCTGGGTGAAGGTTTTCCCGAGGAAGATAAAACGAAGGGAGGGCTTCAAAAATGTAATATATTACGTGAGAAAAAAGATCTTGTATCTTCTGACCACTGGCTTACTGAAGAAAAATGTGTCGAGAGGGATGGGGTTGAGGGTGGACTTTTCAAACATACATAAGATGTAACTGATGAAAGGTTAAAAAAGTATAGGGGGCAGAATACAGCAATACAAAGAGGAGTCTTTAAATGTTTTTTTTTTTTTTAAACAACCATAAGAACATACGCCTGTAGGCTATATAATTTATCCCACCACTAAGGCACCACAAAAGAGTTTTAACTGAGGCCTTTGGCCTTTTTGTGTGCCTGTTATTCCTTCATAAATCAGGTACAAATGGTGACAACACAAGCAAATTTTAATCAAGATTACCGGTAAATAGCTTAGTCTCAGGGTTTACTTTACTCAACTATGTAATAATGTGTGTTGTTACGGCCCGGCTCGTTTTAGACCATAACATAAAAGGGACACAACAATAATATTAAATCAAATATTAATCTATTTTCTCACATGGTCAAAGCATAATAAAGTTTTAATGAACAAAATCTGTTTCAACAATGCCTATTACACATAAATACCCTGAACAAAAATATGAGGGTGAAATAAATAATTTTTGCTATTTTTTTTTGTGATTACACCACTTGACAATTTAATGAAATGTTTTCTTTTTGGCTGAAAACATAATTATTATATGAAATAATATGAAACCAACACAAATACAAAATATATAGAAACATACATGTGCACAGATATACACAAACCATGGGTGTGTGATTCCTTTAAAGTTAAAACATTTTGTCAATGACCAATCAACAAATCAGTCGATATCAATTGTTATATAATAAAATAATAATGCAAATGAGTTTCTCAGCCACATTTGTTGCTGTGTTTTGGTGCTGATTTGCTATTCAGTGTTGTATCAATGTTTTTTTTCTTTGTCCCTGACCGCACTTAACTCTGAATGATAGCACTTGATTCCCAATGGATTGCTATAGTATTATACTGTGCCTTCTCTGATGTTTAAAGTGAATATATTTAACTTTGATTCACCAA
The DNA here is from genome assembly GCA_017657215.1 of Limnothrissa miodon. NCBI lineage: Eukaryota > Metazoa > Chordata > Actinopteri > Clupeiformes > Clupeidae > Limnothrissa > Limnothrissa miodon. The sequence goes on along the minus strand of JAGFZM010002107.1, from coordinate 41,376 downwards.
AAAAATGCTACAAGCCAGATTACATTTAGGCCGAAGCTGCACCTCCTTTCCATTTTGTTATTTCTATACAGAACCCAATCGTCCAACAAATTTTAATGTTTCTAATTCTTACCAGTCCCCCATAAAGAAATCTCCTGGATTCTGTTGGCAGGTATGATTTAAGATTAAGATTGCAACATAGGCTCCCTCAACCATAAGCGAACCACAACTTATTTAGTACAAATGATATCACATGTAGGCTTGTTTTAATATGCATAATATGATTTCATATATTTTATATATGCCTAATAATATTTTATTAGTGGTTATTTCTTCAAGTTATAACAAAGACCATGCTTTCTGTTCATGCCATGTTCATGTTCTGACCATGTATTAACTCTCCCAGTTTAAAAAGGCCATGGTGTAATGGTTTGTCATTTGATCTCCTCTTTCTGTAATATGAATCTTTTTTTGAGACTTTTTGCCATGACAGAACCAATGAATTATGGACTCCATTAAACCTGTTACATAGGCATTGTTTGATTAGTGTAATCATCTGTTTGCCCAGGCACTCAAGACTAGGGATGAAATTCCTGCCAATATGATGCTTATTTTTTGTGAAGGATTTATCTGGCCCGCAATGTTATGACCTGCATCATCAGGGCACCATGCTAAATGTGTGATGCCATCAGCACACTGGAACATGGAGGCTGGCTTGCTGGGTTCTAAGTAGAATCCATTGGGTTTGTCAATACAGAAATGGTTTGAAGAGATTGCAATTGTGAGGGGTTCACATGTAACTGAATAGGTTTCTATGGCAGTTAAGGTGGTGTGAACGAGAGGTGTGACGTTTTTAGGGGTCTCCGTTGTGGGCTGATTGCTGGTTAGGTTTATTACAGTGAGTGTTGTCACTTCAGTTGTAGATGGTAGCTGCACTCCTATGTGGGAAAATGATATATTAGTAATCCTTAAAAAGCCAATTCAACATTTTATATGTGTACCTGTTTTGGAAGGTGCAGGTTTCTTTTATCATTTCAAAGTGCAGTCACATACAACACAAAAAAAACAAGTAGGCCTAATAGTATTAGTAGGCCTAAACCATTGTTGCATCCTGGTCACAGAACCATTGGGAACAATATATTGTGTGGATGATAAAAGTTTTGGGATGGGACATTTGCCATTCGCTATATCCTCATGCTTAGTCTATATCCATGGCCTATTTCAATTCCAATATGAAATGTGTCTTACCATTTTCCAGCTGAGTTTTCAGATATCTTATTAAAGGTGAGCTCCCCTGACCACAGAATACTCCAGAAAAATCATCCATGTCAAGTGTCCAAACAACAGCTCCCCCATGTTTATGTTCTGTTAGGTACTGAACCTATAAAAATAAGTTCCTCGATAAAATACCAATACTGCATCAAACAAATGACAGGCCAATACTGCATCAGAAGGTAAGATCAATATTTAAATAGCCTACCTTGTAATAATAACTAGTCTGGTTGTCAAAACCCACCCACCCACGGCCCTTCAGAGCAAATGGAACTTTCTGTTTATCAAGCCATTCTACTGTTGCACCCTGCAGGAAGGAACAAATCTGAAGAAAAAAACAGAATATTCAGTTTAGAATCGAATCTAATGCCCGAATACAGGAATCTGCATAACATTCTACATAATAATTGGTTTGTTATGTACCCTCACCTCATAGTGAGACCAGAGGCCCATCTCTTGAGTGTAAGGTCCAGCAGCTGCAAATCTACTGGTAGGGGCTCCAAGCCCACTATTGTTGGAAATGAGAAGAAACGAGCGTCCAAATGTAGGAAAACCCATTAGAAGCTTTTCCTTTGGGGCCCCCTGTTCTTCCCAGTATGACATGGCGGAGTTCTACAGGCCAAAGTAAAGGATACACGAAGATAATTGCCATCAGTCAAAAATACAGAAGATTTTAGCTGTGTTGAGCTATAAAGTTATGAAGTTGAATTTGATTTTAAAAATTCTTCTTTACACAAAATAACCTAATGCTGCTGATCTCAGCACTGGCCTGTTTCTCCCTGCATGTCATTCCTTGATAGGGGTCATTGTGAAAAGAATTTGTTTACAATCCATTGTCCATTAGCCCATTTCATTGTGCACGTCAGTGTATTTCACTGCATGGTGATCTATTTTGTGCTGACACCTGCATCTACTTTCAGTGCATAGCAAGCAAAAATATCATATTTGGATAGACTCACTACATTATAATGTCTGCTCTCTCCTGTCTGATGATCCCCAGTATATAATGCACTGTGGTGATTGGTCAAACTCTCATGACTTTGGTGAAAGTCAAACGTCATAACGCTGATGAAGTCCAAGTACCTAAAAGTAAATCTGCAGTGAATGAGACATCAGTAGCCAAATTGTGCTCAAACTGTCATTTGTTTGTATGAAATGTTCATCTGACTCACTTTGATATTTGTGGGATGTCATAGTTTGTGTAAATGATGTTTCTTTTTGCTGCCACCGCAGCAGTGAGCAGCAGTCCCTGGGACCCGCTGGCTTTGCTCTCAGCTTTAAATGCCTCCACAAGCTCCTGGGCACAGTAGGACATGAACCAATAGATAAAGGTAATGTAGTCAGTCATTGGATATCATGATGACTACATACCTCCAGGCTAACCAGCACTTTCAAGAGACATCATCAACAACATATTCTCTGAAACAAGAGCATGAGTGACAATACACACTCCCGATTTTGCATGATGTAGGGACATTATGTGCTGTATATTGTATTTTGTTAATATACAACAAACTTGTACAATCATGTATGTAACAATATAGCAGGAAATGTGTGGTGGAAACATCTGTCAAGCTGTATTTCTTTCCCCCCCTAGTTTTCCCCTCCACCTTGCATAGTAGCGTAAATCTCTTCCTGTCCTCTGGAGGGCTGTCTTGAGCTGTGGGGCCTTCCCAGGCCAGGTCCAATCCATCAAAGCCGTACGTTCGCACAAGTGTGACAGAGGACTGTATAAACTGCTGCCTTGTGGAGGATGAGGACATCATTTGAGAAAATCGTCTAAAATATGAATTGGCATGGAACATGGTGAAGGTTGAATTGGGTTAATAGTCATAAACCATAAGGTCAAAGACAAGAAAACACCTTTATCTACTGTTGACCTAGTACTAAAAGGAAATATATTTAAATATATATAATTAAATCTGTAATTTAATAATAATTACATCTGAAGATCCTAGCAAGAACTTCAGCCAACCCTCAGAGTATGAAACCCTCTCAATAATTATATTTTAAAATGCATGTTAGATCCAACAATAAAACAAGAGACATACTTAGCTGAATCAATTCCTCGTCCTTTCACAGACAACAAAGTCTTTAACTCTGGGTTTCTGCAGAGAGCAGCCACAATCAGCCAAAATTCCACCCCAAACATTCATATAAATCCTTTAAATTAGTAGAAATGGATCTTGGAACTGACCGGCTCTTCAAGGCATTGATGGATTTATACAGTGTTTCATCATTCCAGTCAGAGGCCACCAGCTCATTGCCATAGCTTATAATGGCAAAGGCAAAAATGAGATGGGTGCACAGATGGGGATCCACATTGTCTGGCAAAAATCTGGCAGGCCCATCTCTGTACTGCGACCAGTTTGTGAAGTAGCACACAAGTTTGAAAGTGGTGGCTGGATATAGAAAATGGTCAATTTTTTAAACAGCAATAAACAGAATACACTTCCGTGTGATATTATGTTCATATCAAACATCATAATCAAGGCATTAAAGCGGCTCAAAATGATTAGTTAGCTAAAGAAAACATATGCAAATAGTAATAATGGTGATAATAATAATAAACATATTTTGTTGCTTACCAAAGTGAAAGAGGAGATTTAGACCTTGAATTATGTCAGAAAAAAACATACTTTTACAAATTCTGTAATAAACACATATTCCATTCTATTTTGATAAAGACTAATAGTCAAGCATAAAACAACTCTGATATTTCATGATGTGTATCAGACCTGTTAAACAAGCAATTCCCCGGTTCATCTTGGATGCGGCTACATCTCCTTTCAGCTGCTCTTTGGAAACTCCCTCTGCATGTCCATAAGCAGACTGTGCTGCAGGACCAAAGCCAGAGCAACGCAACACAAAAAAGTTCTCAAATGACATTCATCTGAGACCCATCCCAGCCAACACTATAGAAATAGAAAGGTGTCCAATACAATGCCACTCACAATGACTGGTTTGGATTAAAAAGGTGTGGTGAATTGACTTCTTCACAGTTCAGTTCCAACGAGTAGCAGACAGCTGTATAACACCAGTTGTAGCAGCAAATTCACTGACGAACAATATAAAATGTTGTAATTTTTTTTTTTTCATTTAGGAAATGGATACTTGGTTATGGACACTAAAAGCCGTATGCTGAAAATAGAATGCAAGCACATGACCTATTTTAACATAACCTTGAGCAGTGTTTTGTGGAGATTGTGCTGCACAGGTGATGTTTTAGTGTAACTTAAAGCCCAGTGTCTTAATGTCCCTGTTGCTGTCATCGAGAATCTGATATGTTTTGCAGAGGCCTGCTGTTTAGTTTGTGGCGAAGTCACTGAAACATTTGGAGGCCCTAAGGTGCCTGCAACTGCCAACACACAGGAGGTGTGATTTTGTCAGGGTGGGCATTGAAATTGAATTGTTCCTCAAAAAGACAGGCCTGGGCAGTTTATCTGTGTGAGATGACCTTAAGATCTGGTTAGAGTCAAGGGGGACAAACTCCTGGGTGGGTGAGACAGTGAGCAAGTGAGTGATTTGAGAGGTATGCCTGTGTAAGTCAGTAGTAAAGCCAGCTTTATTTCAGTAAACTAGTCTATAGTTATATTTTTCTGAAACGAGCCTCATTCACAATCTCATTCTCACATTAGTTAAATGATCCCATTTTAAATTTGAATTTAAAACCTTGATGTTTCACAGCAGCAGAATTTATGAAAATGCAACAAAATCTGGCACGTACGAGGCACTTGGAAAACATTGATGTCAAGACTTTCTCACTTTAGGAATGTCAAGAAAGTAGTTTTCCTTATATTAATGGTACATGGCAAACATTGTCCAATTAAATTTAAGAGGATATGCATATTTTAGATTGGGTGTTCTCATTTCATATCATTCTTGGTAATCACAGGAAAACCTAAATGTTTTTACTTTTATTTCTTTTTTTTTTATTTTATTTCTTATTATTTTTTCTCAAATACAGCTCTTAAATGTACAGTTTTTAAAAATACACCCATGATGGACAATTGATGGACAGTTCATTTAGACATAATGAGACCACAAACATAAACATGACGAATTCTACATCGAATTTTACAACTTTACACCTAATATCACAACCAGATGAGCAGCACCTAACACATGTGTTTTACACGAGAGTACATATTATCAAAGCAAGGTTGACATTACTCTTCAATTGTCCATCTCCAATGGCTTTTAGGGCCAGTTGCAACATTTGCACCTTTCATCATAAACGGTGCCAGCTGCACAGTCCTTCTTGTAGGTCTCCCCATGAAGGCATTCATAGAAGCAGGAGGGGTTGGTTGGATCAGGGTAGAAGCCATCAGGTTTGCTGTTGCACCACCCAGGGCTGGGTTTATGTGTGGTGGTGGTGGTGGTGGTAGTGGTCGTTTTTGTGGAGGCTCCAGGCTCAAGTGTGGTGGTGGGTGGAGGAGGAGGATACTCTATATGATTGTGAAGAAAAGAAAATGTTTAGGGAAACCATTTCAAAAGTAGATATTGTGGATTTTTGGCATGGCAAAGAAAGAAAAGTCTTACTGATTTCCAAGAGCTTGTTCAGGTGCATCATAAGAGGATATTTTCCCTGTCCACAGAACTCTCCATTGAAATCATCCAGATCGAGGGCCCATACAAAAGCACCACCAAACTTCTGCTCCTTCAGATATGCAACCTATGAGGCAGAAAAGGATGCAATTACTTTTACCTTCTGAACAGGAACGTAAGTGCCAATGTTTGACCACTTAGAAACAACCCTACCTTGATGTCATAGCTCTCCTTTGTGTCAAATCCAACCCATTCATTGCCTTTCACAGCATAGGGAACCTTCTGATCTTCAATCCAGTTAGAAGAGGCGCCATTCAGGAAACCACAGATCTGGGAAAAAAGGTTAAACATTCTAAACCTTTCTGCATGACTACGATTCAATCGGTTTCAGAAAACAAAACTCTGACACATTTGAACTCATAGCCCTGTTGTCTGAAGGTCCCAAGTGTTTACCAGTGAAGAAAAGAGAGAGACCTGAGTAACAGAACAGCTGCTAAAGAGAGAGCGAGGGGGAGCGAGAGGTACAGTGCCTTTGAGTCCCTCCTGCCTAAATAGACAGGAGGGACTCAAAGGCCTGCACTTGATGTATACAATTTCTTAACTTCTGAGGAAAACAGGGCCAGCATTTCCTTTGTATGGCTCCGGGCTTATGAAGGCATGCACAGTGCCTTTGATTACATGAAATAGTTTACACTAAAAAAAGATTTATAGAATATTTAGAATGTCTCAAATTTAATATTTAATAATTTTAACATCATTGGCGTTTACCTCATAGTAAGACCAGAAGCCAGCCTCACGGGTGTATGTGCCGGCTGATGCTGCACCACTTGCTGGTGCGCCTACGTCAGTGTCGGTGGAGGTCAGGCGGAAGGTGCGCCCGTATGTGGCAAAGCCCATTCTGAGCTTCTCCACAGGGGTGCCTTGGTCTCTCCAGTAGGTCATTGCATAGTCCTGTGAGCGGGGCAAAAAGTGGACATGTCAGAAACTTTAGATCTCAAAGCACTGACTAGCCATCTATTAATCATAAAGATGTAGGCATCACTTGCAGTGTTAAAGTAGATAATTTCATCCTTATCTTCTGAGCCGCGGTAGAGTGGGCTGTTGTGGCCTGTGTAAGTTGACCAGGCACCGTTGAAATCATAGGTCATGATATTGATAAAGTCCAGAGACCTATAAATAAAAGGTCATAGGTCAGATCTGACATGAGGGGAATAAAGGGACATTGTGAAGTACGCTGCTTGGCAGCATTGCGTCTTCTCATTCCATTGCCTTCACTGCAGCTAACCATATTGCCTACTTTGAACAAGAAATAAAATGGTGACTAACTTGGCAACTTCTGCGATTTCATAACCAGCATCAATGGTGGCTTTTCCAGCGGCTACTGCAGCACTGAGCATTAGCCTGGGCTGTCCAGTGGCCTTGCCCTCTGCCTCGTAAGCTTGAACAATTTCCTGTTAAATTGGCAGGGGCAGCAGCCCAGGAGGTAAGACACAGAGAGGGGACAGGGAATTGAGAGAAAGAGTGACAATAAGTCAGTACTGATAATGCTGGTCATGATTTTACAGACAGATAGTCAGAGACAGAACTGAGAGCACTTTGATGTATCACACTCACCCTGAGCAGGAGTGTGAATCTCTGCTTGTCCTCTGGGGGGCTCCCTCGAGAGCCAGGGTACTCCCAGTCCAGATCCATGCCATCAAAGCCGTACTTCCTCAAGAAGCTGATGCTAGATTGAATGAACTTTTGGCGATTGCTAGGGGTGGACACCATGATGGAGAACCTGAAAGAGAAGCGGTTGGCTTAGTTCACATGTTCTGTCATGTCTAAAATGGCCTCTTCAAAGAGGAGGTGAGGAGGATGCCTTACTGTGATGATCCAAAATTCCATCCTCCAACCGCCAGCAGAGTCTTGATAGATGGGTTGCTGCAGAGAAAAGAAGCAAATACACTTATACCATTTATTGTTTCACTGAGTAATTTGTGCTTCCAATTAGCTTTGTGTGTGGCTGTTTATAATGTGCACATAATTCAAGTAGATTTGTCAAAAGGCTTTGTAACTTGGACAAAACTATCTCCTGAAAGCACTGATTAGGTGCATTAACATACATGGTCTTGAGGTTGTTGAAAGCTGCGTAAAGTGTCTCATCGTTCCACTCGTAAGTCACAAGCTCATTGGCATGGTTGATCATGGCAAAAGCATAGAACAGGTGGGTGCAGAGATATGGGTCCACATTAGCAGGCATGTATTTCCCAGTCCCTGGTCTGTACTGGGACCAGTTGGTGAAATAACAGCCCATGTCCATGGATGCTCCTGTAGACAAACAACAGTACTGGAGTAAGCCTACACGTAATCTATCAAAACAACTAGGCTAATTGCGTTTTGGCCTATAAGGTACTATACTTACCCATGTGACAGAGCACCAGGCACAAACCTGTAAGGATGAATAACCAATCTTTAAAGCAAAACTACAGAGGAACTGATGTTCTAGCCAGCATATATAGTCCTAAAATGAACCAAAACGGTCATGAACCTACTCAATCAAAACTTTGACACTTTGCAGTATGACACGTTTAGAGTGCACAATGGCAAACACAGGCACTTCATTCTGCCTGATTGTAAGTTGATGTAGGAATTGAGAATGTGTTTGAAAATGGTTCATAGGTTGAAAAAAATGAATTGCTGTTAATTTATAAGAGTAAAGGAGATAGTTATATGAGAGAACTAGTTTATCAACTGTACCTGCAAGTATGGTGAGTCTCATGCTGCTTCTTCTCTGTTCCTTGTAGATCTTTTATCTGTTTTAAAAAATAAAAATATCAATGCAATAGCTAATGTCAGATGTCAATGATGGTAGTTTTAGATCAACTACAAAATCTTACAGAATGTATACAATAAGTAAATTCTGACCTTACTTTGGGCAGTACCTAACTAGTTGGGGAGCCAACGATCAACAATCAACGACTGACTTTTATATGGTGATGGACAAAGAAGTTCCACCTCAGTCAACCTCTAAACCTAATAACCAATGGAAAATGTTATATGGTCCCAGATGATAAGATAACAGCCCAGAACTCTGAAGTGTTGACCCATGTGTTTTCTTTTTTACAACCTGCAGGACATGCAGCCATGGACACAGGTCTTATTTAATCTTTCTACATGCTAATACACTACATGTACTAAAAATAAAAAAACAAACAAACAGACAAATAAACGTATATATGTATATAACAAATATGTATATAACAACTATTAAAACAACGTATTGATAAGGGCATGTGGCATTTGACAGTTTTGTGGGTCAGTGTAACACCATTAGTTTCAGATCAAATGGCACTCAGAAGGTAAACAAATAATCTGCTATAAACTGCATATAAATTCCAGATAAAGACATAGCTAGAACTTAAACCAATCTCTGCTCTGCTCATGCTTATTACTATGAATACAAAGATCCAGCAAACTTTTGAAAAAAATAATTATTTTTTTTAGATATTTTAGATTGAGATATGTCATATAATTAAATTATTGTTAATTATTGTTGAATTATAATAGTTATATTATAGTTGAATATATAGTTAAAATACTAGTATTATCTTACTGACCTGGAATATTTTATTTGATACTCAAGAACAGGTTGATTCAGAAATGGATTCAGACAAAATCATATAACTGATACGCTTTTGAACACAGCTATAAACCACTTTGTTGTATATGCACTTTATATTCTTGGTTGAACAATGAAAACAATGAAAAATAAAAGAAGGTGATGAAAAATATACTTTCATAAAAATATTTACAAATATAGATATATGTAAAAGAAAATTGGCAATATACACAACTGAAACAAACAGAAAACAAGAATAATCAAGTATCTACAGTTATCTCAATCCACTGTTCTTAACTGCGTAGAAAGGCCCTTGAAAATATGGCCTAAATAGATTCCGTATAGAGACATGGTTTCTGCCATGTCAAAGGAGAAAGGGAGGCTTTTCCATTTAAATGTTATAATGATGCTATATGTTTCAATATCAAGTAATTCTGGGAAATGTCTTGGGTAAAAAATATATATTATGCATTTCTTAAACAATATTTTCACAGACAAAATGTTCCAAAATTAAATTACATGTTTCATTTTATATGTATACCTTATATATATATATACATATATATATACCTTTGTGTCATTTTACTGTGGGGTGCCAATAATGGTCAAGGACACACTCAATAAGGACCCCAAATGTACAGATATTTCTTTATCTCTATTGGCAGGCCAGTAGTTAGTTTGAAGCTTAGGGTCTGACTGTGGCTAATAAATGCCACGTAGACTCCCAGTTATGTCATCCAATGATCACAGGTAATAAATCAGTTGTCAGCGTTTTGAAAAGTATGGCTTCAGCTTTATCAGGTGGGCTTTATCAGGGTGCCATGTTCTATGCCAAGAATGTTGTATCCTATTGATTTCTCTCTATTTCAACCTATCATCTAAGCCATAAAGACGGTGTACAAACGTCTCATGATAGAGTTCTAGAATGCAGCTGTCAGACTCTGAGTGGGATAGCAATAATCCGCTAGCAGATAAAACACCTTTCAACATGGACTTTCATCTTTTGTATTATCATTTATTAGTCATGTACCGAATACTGTATGTCTTGTTTGAGTCAGCTGGCTGTTCATGTACACTTGAACATGAGGTTGTCAAAATGCTGCAAAACCGAAATGAGTTTTGCAAGACTCTCTTTCACCATGACTTGTTACCTAACCTTCTATTGTGATAATAATCATCAATCATCATAATCAACACATAGGAAATGCTGTCATGAAATTCATTTCTACTCTGCTGTAGTTCCTCCTGTTTTATTAATGTATTTAGTATCATCTGTCAATACAAAATACCTTATAATCAAAATATAAATATTGTACTTGGACCAAAGCCTTGTTCTAAACTCACCTGTCTACCAACCACAGTTCACACTTTGTGGTATAAAAAATTAGAATTAGCTCATGATTTATAAAAAGTATAGGGGAAAAGAATTACATTAGATGCCACAATGTATAGCCCATGACCACCATTTTTATCTGACATCAGTTTTCAATCATCAGTTCTGTGCAAAACATTTTTTGTTTATTTGTTCAGGTGGCTTGCTTAATGGTAATTGTGTGACAAGTAGGGGATGTTGCCACCACCTTCTCCGTCAACCTGCTGCCCCAGAAGCAAATCACAAACAGCCATTAAGGACCAGAAGCACCATGACCAACAACTCAGGAGCAATCAGAATCCATTGACAACCTCTCAGGTAAACCATGGGTAGCAAATTTGCAGCTAGGTATACCTGGTCAAATTAGCCAAGATGCATTTCATTATTAATCCTACTGGATCTAAGTGCTGCTTTCGACACTATTGATCACAGCATCCTACTACATAGACTTGAGCATATGATTGGCATCAAAGATTCTGCATTAGCCTGGCTCAGGTCATACCTTACTGGACGTTACCAGTTTGTACATGCACATAATGAAGCATCATGCCACACTGAAGTCAAGTATGGTGTGCCCCAAGGATCAGTACTGGGACCTCTGCTATTCTCCCTTTACATGCTACCTTTGGGATCTGTTATTAGAAAACATGGCATTACTTTCCACTCTTACGCAGATGATACCCAACTATACCTTTCAATGAAGCCTAATGATTGTACGCCAGTAACAAAACTTGTTGCCTGCCTCAGTGACATCAAAAACTGGATGACTAATAATTTCCTTTGCTTAAACTCTGATAAGACTGAAGTCATGTTGATTGGCCCTAAAAATCTGACCAACACTTTACCCCATCATCAGAGCTTACTTAGTGACCTTTCACTCACACCTAACACAAAGGTCAAGAACCTTGGGGTGTATATTGATCAAGACCTCTCTTTAAATAGTCATGTAAAGCATATCTCCAAAACCTCATTCTTTCATTTACGCAACATTGCTAAGGTCAGAAAATTCCTTTCTTTTGAGGATGCAGAAAAACTAATACATGCATTTGTTACCTCCAGACTTGACTATTGCAATGCACTGTTCTCTGGATGTGGTACTAGCTGCATCAAAAACCTTCAACTAATACAAAATGCTGCAGCACGAGCACTCACTCGGACAAAAAAATATGAACATATCACACCTGTCCTTGCTTCCTTACATTGGCTTCCTGTTAAAAGCCGAATTGATTTTAAAATACTTCTCCTAACATGTAAAGCCCTTAATGGCCTTGCTCCAGCATATATTAAAGACTTACTTGTTCCCTACCACCCTTCTAGACCCCTAAGGTCACAGAATGCTGGTCTCCTAGTAATTCCTAGAATATCAAAATCAACAATGGGAGGAAGAGCTTTCTGCCATCGTGCGCCTGTCCTGTGGAACAAACTCCCTTCTAACATTCGTCAAGCGGACACTCTCAACACCTTTAAGTCTAGACTCAAAACCTTTCTATTTACTGACCCCTTTAGTTAGGGATGGTGTATGGTAAGCCACATCTCCTCAGGGTTTTATTGGAAAGGACTGCCTCTGCTGTAAGCTCCTGTCCAGGGCTTGGTGGCCACTGACCATTTCCTTTGGTGGTGTTGGCTTGTTATACATCATACCTTAGTTATGCTGCTATAGTTTAATGCCGCCACAATCCACCCATCTGTTAAACCGTACAATTTCCACTCTGTCTTTCTCCTCCTCTCTTTTCCTCTCCACTTACTTCTCTCTCTTCACTTAGCCAACATCTGTATATGGTTTCGCATGCAATATGGCTCACATTCTCTGAAATCTGATGGAGACTGTTCTAACTCATCTCCTCTCTGATTTTCCATGCCATTACCACCCTGCCGTGAGTCATCACTGCCTTCCACTGCCTGCGCCTGCACCTCCTGGGTTCTCCTGGGACCTTCTTCCAACGTGATCCGGCGGCACTCCTGAATGGTCCTCAACCCACTCCACTGTCCATGCCACTGCCTCCCTGCTGAGGGTCACCCCTGCCCTCCACTGCCTGATCCTGCATCTCTCTCCTGGGCGGTCTGCCTTCAGCTTCACAGATGACCCTGACATGATCGATACAGCCTCTAGCTGGCCCCTGGCTTGACTGCGCCTAATGACATGGGACTATATCCTGGGATTCTAATGGGAATCCTATATTACTTTATTTACCAAAATTTTCTTGTAATGTGTATCTAATGGAATAATAGTGGACTATCCGCCATCTGAGAGACTGAAAACCTGCCCTAAGCAGTTGGGTTAGCCCCTTGAGCCGTCGGAACTGCCCAAGGTTTCTTCCTCTACCATAACAAGTAAAAACAAAAAACGCTGCAAGGGAGTTTTTCCTTGCCCCTGTTGCTCATTGGGCCTCTTGTGTTAAGCGCTTTGTGACATGCCTTTTGTAAAAATGCGCTATATAAATAAAATTGAATTGAATTGAATAATTAGTAAAATACAGTCATAGCATGACACACTTATGAAGGTTGGCAATGAGTCACACATTATCCTTTAATCATGGACTTTGTTCACGCTAACTATTACACACACATTGCGTCACTACAGTGTGAAAAAAGGCCAAGCTACAGGAGAACCAAATGGGCATCATTGTTGAGATGAGTGGAAGTAAAAGAGGCTTGAGGATAGAGAAGAGTGGCCGGGTGCTGGATCAGAGGTTGGGAGAACAATACTGCTGAAAGAGGAGGGAGGGCCAAATGAGAACTGTGTAGACAGGACCAGACAACATAGAACATGGCACATGACACTGAGTGAGATGACCCCTGTGTAGACGGGACCAAACTACATAGAACGTAGAACATCATGGAACATGACCACTGAGTGAGATGACCCCTCTGACATCCAATGTCAGTTTCTGCCATTGCATTTTTCTCTACCCAATACAGCCTTCAACAGACAGCCATCTCATTACTGTATGTCATCATGTTATTTTTTCATTTGCACAAAATGTGATAGAATCGCAAGTAGACCATTATAGCTTTTGACCTTCTTAACTATCTTATATTAATACAATGTTGTAGCAGTTTCTGCAGTTAGACCTTGTTTTGTCTGTGTGCACAAAGCCTGTATCAGCAGTCATGCCATTTCAACATACTAACTGACAAAAGCATTGAGATCAGCTATTCCCTGATGTCTATGAGATATAAGATTGATCTACAAAATTGACTTTTTTCCTGTACTGCACATCAGGAGTCACAAGAGTTTCACTTCATTGACTAGTTCACCTCACAATCACACACAACACTCTTTTTTGTTTCAGGGAGACCCGTCTTAAACCGATCATAGCAAAATCCTTCAATCAAGAGTTAATTTTTTTAAGCTTTGAGGGAGCAATGTTCCTCATACCTGTGTATCTCAAGTTGCAGGTTACTAAATGTACACCAGACCAGGCTGACAGCTGTCAACATCAAATTTAAAATTCAATTCAATTCAATTTTATTTATATAGCGCATTTTTACAAAAGGCATGTCACAAAGCTCTTAACACAAGAGGCCCAATGAGCAACAGGGGCAAGGAAAAACTCCCTAGCAGCATTTTTTGTTTTTACTTGTTATTGTAGAGGAAGAAATGCACATGGACATGAATACAATACCTCTGTTTCAAGAGTTGGAATTTTCTTTGCGCTACTTCCATTTTTACCAATTTTTGCTAGCAGGTTTTAAAAAAAAAATCACAATTTTTATTGACATTTTTTCAGTCCCAACTTTGTAATTGGTTTATATTAAACACGTGTACATTATAGTTAAAGAATAAGACATTTAATGTTATATAAAATATATGGCACCCCAGTATTCCATACACCAATTCCAATATTTGCACAGACTGTTAACAACACTGTAATAAACCTAGTAATATAATAACAAAAGACCTCTCAGTCTTTGTCTCAATGTCAAATTGTCAATTGTTCTGTAGATCATAACATAGTCATTGGCTGTTGACCTTTGAGTGTGATAAATAGATCACAGAATGCCATAAGGCAATTAAATCAAGTTCAAAGACTAAGGAGTTTCCACGCAGTAGATTGTGTAAGACATTTGGGTCAGAATAAAACATTCAGTTTCTCCTACAGTAACTTTCAGTTAGATTTACTTTACTTAGATTTGTTTACTTTACACAACTACACAACTAACATTGTATTTAGACTACTAATGATTTTTGGGGGCCAAAAAACTCTGCATTTTCTTAAGGCCAGTCACAGCACTTGCAGGAATCAACATACACTAGACCAGGCTGACAGCTGTACAAATAAGTGTTTCCACGGAAACATTGGAAGTAGGTGGTGGCATCAGCGGTGTTGGGGTAAAGACCATCAGGTCGGCCAACACAAAAGCTGAGGACGGGGTCTGGTGTGGTTGTGGGCGCCTTAGTAGTGGTTGGTTTGGGTGGGAAACCTGGAGGAACAACATGTATTTTGAGAGAAAGCACTAGCAAAAAACAGGCCATTGATACAGCAGGATGGTATCATTGTTGGTCTTTTGAGTCTGTTGAGTAGTGTGAATAAATATATTTACCCAGTGAGTTCCGCAGGTGGTTGACCAGAGGGTATGCACCATCAGCACAAAAGGATCCTCCGAAGTCATCAAGGTCAAGAGTCCAGACAGATGCCCCACCCAGATTCTTCCCTCTTAGCCACTGGACCTAAGATGGACAAAGCAGAATGTTTAATATTTGGATTTATGCATTTAGCAGCCACTTTTATTCTAAGTGATAAACATGCAAGATGCAACACAATTAAAAAACCCACAAAGTGTCTTTGAAATGAAATGAAATGAATGGTGTGTGTGTGTGTGTGTGTGTGTGGGGTGTGTGTGTGTGTGTGTGGGTTGTGGGGGGGGGTGGGGGGAGGGGGGGGGGGGTAGTTTTAAGGAAAGGAATACTCTCAGAATAGCTGGGTCAAAGAAAATAAGCTAAAGTACCACTCTACTAATCTAACTGCCTGGGGATTTTTAGTCCTGGAGTTAGAGGGTTAAGGGTAGTTGGGCACATAGTGGTTGTTGGAATGGTTTACCACCCAAATCACAGAGAAAATAAATGATAACATTGAATTGGTTGTCTCTTTTTGAGTATCACCCTCTTCATGCCCATATATTTTTACTGTATATTATCACTGAATAATGAGCCAAAGTTGAGCTGCGTTTTTTTGCAATAATACCATATACTACATTAACAGGCAAATAAAAGACGCAAAGCTAGACTGAATGCAGTGCTATCACATATTGTCTAAGTCCTGAGTGGCACATATTGCCCAAAAACACACAGAGACTTTCTGCTTTTCTGGGGTCTCGATGTTCCAAATGTGGGTGTCATGCTTAGGGTCTGATTCTGTTATGCTGTAGACACACTGACTGGCTCATTCATGGGCAGTGTACCTTTGCAGCATAGCTCTCTTTGTTGTCATAGCCAACCCAGGAGCTGCCGTGGGTTGCATAGGGAACCTTCTGCTCTGTGATCCATTCCACTGTGGCACTGGTTGTGAAGGAGCAAACCTGGAGGAGAAATGAAGGGATGACTTGAGCACGCTGGGACTGCTGGAAGCGGATACACTGTGGCAGTCATTCGCTTTTGATTTTGTTGTTGTTTTTCATGTGCTGTTGGTGGAGTGGAGAAGGGTGAATGCCTCACCTCATAGTAAGACCAAAAGCCAGCATCACGGGTGTAGGGGCCGGGGTCAGCTGCACCATTTGAGGGAGCGCCCAGGCCTGTGGCTGAGGTGGTTAAGCGGAAGGTTCGGCCGTATGTGGGGAAGCTCATTAGAAGCTTGTCGGCATCAGCGCCCTTATCCAGCCAGTAGTCCACAGTAGCCTCCTAACAAAAGAAAGCAAATGGAAAGTCAGAACAGTGATTCAGTGTAGGTCTGGTATTGTTATGGAAGTGAAAGGTTGTCATTGACATCAGGAACTATTCTGTGAGCCAGGGAGGACCAAAAGAGCCATTATCTCTTAAAGCTATAAAGATCTTTATCTTTATTCATTATTAACAATAAAATAAGTTCATTACCCCTACCCCACCTAACTAACGTAGTTCTATGCTACCCTAGGTAATCCATATGTATTCTCAACATTACATGAGGGTGTCAACATAAGAGTTACATGAGTATGTCATATACTACACAGGTTGTCATAAACATTATTTGAACTTAATTAAAGTTTTTTTTGCCTGTTTCCATTAAGTGTGCTTTGCTTTTATAATGCTTGCATCAAACTGTGTAAACTTTACAATACAAAAATGAAATGACACCTCCTGACAACAGTCATTAACATATAAAAAAGGCCATTCATGATTATGATAAGTGATGTGTCATGTCATGTGATGTCACACAGTCGACACCCTCAAGTAAAGTGTTAAGTGAAGTGCCTGATCTTTTTTTTCTAGTCCTGTTAAGACTTGGATATCATCTTACGATGTTGTGGTAAACATGGGATCCCTTGTCGTGTGCCGCGGCATGGAGAGGGCTGTTGTGTCCAGTCGTTTTCTCCCAGGCGCCATGATAGTCATAGTTCATGATGCTAATGAAATCCACTTGGCTAGACAGATAGAAAAATCCGATTTAGAGTAAAACACTATGCACAGTTAGGGGCCCATTCATGCATTCGCACATTGCCACCCTGTAACTACCTTGACATTTCAGGAACCTCATAAGCATATTCAATTGTGCTCCTCAGAGCTCCAACTTTGACAGACAGCAGAAGGGGGGGCTTCTTGTTATCCACGGCTTCTTCTCCGATGGCCTTTCGTAGCTCCTGTACATGGGCAAAGGGCAAAACAATGTTTCAGAGCTGTGGAGATTATTTAAGTCTAAACATTTGTTTTTCATTTTTTTGATGCTGCGATGGAAATTTGGTCTCTGCTGTCAACCCATCAGTGACACATCCCACATTGAGAACATGCAGTGAAGGGAGAGCATTGTTCAGTCACTTCCCTCAGCCCACATTTTTCTGCTGGTAGGGGATCAAACCCCATATTCAATTTTGTGTCCTGTAATAAAACTAATAAGATCTCTTCTCTAGGCACGCGTGTCTTCTCACTCACCTCGAGCAGGGAAGTAAACCTCATCTTGTCATCCAGTGGACTGCCATTTTGTCCAGGAAACTCCCAGGCCAAGTCCAGACCATCAAAGTTATAAGTTCGCAGGAAAGTCAAGGCAGAGCGGATGAATGTCATGCGACCCTCTGGTGTAAATACCATGGACACAAACCTGCAATCAGGAACCAGCAGGAGAATTACATAGGTACTTATACATAGGTACCTTCTATGTTGTGTTTTACAGTGTTTTTCATTGTAGGTTTAATTGTACATAATTTTGCTTGGTTTATTCAATTTCACATTGGTCTTGTTTTGAACTTACGGACTGACTCCATTGACCAAGCCTCCAACAGACAGAAGTGTTTTCAAGTCGGGATTACTAAAAAAAAAAAGTACAACATTTTATTATGATGATTATTGTTGTTTTGTGCCTTTGCCTCTCATTTACTGTTTTTTATAGTAAGTCAGTTGTGACATTGATTATGATCTCAATGAGCTCTACAAAGTTCTGCTCAGTAATTGGGCTGACTGAAGCAGAACATTGGTAGAACAGAACAATAGAAATGTATGTAAGACTTATTAGGAGTTATTAAACTTTAACGTCTGGCAAGCTGATGAAGGATTCAGATGCATGCATGATAATGACCACCTTACAGAATTACATCATGCTTATTACACAACATGACTACAAATAATTGTTTATCATGGATTCCACAGTCCTTTTAATTATAATACTGAACAAGTATTTAATATTATAATAGGTAATAGGTTTAATTATTATAATATGTAAAGCAAGAAACAAAAAACACTCTGTCAACTTACAATTTAGTACAGATATAGAATATATAAAAACACTTACGTCAGCTTTAGGTCGTTGAGTTGTTTGTACATGTCCTCATCATTCCATTCCACTGTGATTAACTTGTTATCAGGGCTGATGGTGGCCAGAGTGTAGACCACATGGGTGCAGAGGAAAGGGTCCACATTAGCAGGAGTAAACTTGCCCGTGCCAGGTCTGTACTGGGACCAGTTGGTGAAGTAGCAAACCAGCTTGGTGGAATTCACTGGGAGGCAGTCAGGTTAAAAAAGACTAGTTAAGTTGTGATAAAAATGTATGTTATAGATATACATAACTTTTGAATATATAGATATGAATGAATGAATGAATGAATGAATGTCCTTTATTGTCATTGTCACAGGTACAATGAAATTGAGAGATGTCTCTGGTCAGTGCATCATCACATAAAATAAATAATTAAAAGAATATAATAAATATCATTGAAATATCATATAGTTATATCAACACCTACCCAAGTGCAGGGTGAGCAGCACCCCCAAAGCTGAGAAGAGAGAGAGAGAGAGAGCATTTAAATAATTGCAAGCATTGAAATATTGTTGCACATTAATGAAACGTCAACTATTATGCTGGCTTTTAGAACCTACCTGTCAGAATAACAAGTCGTCCCATTGTCATATTTCTGTAAAGAGAATTTGTATTTACAAAATATATCAGAAAATAAATTAGTCTTCACTTCCTTACAAACCAAGAAAAATAATGCATTAAGTTGTTAAATTGTTAAATGTCCTGAGAAAAAACAGTGATTTACCTGCGTCACCTCTTGTAATGACAA
Source organism: Limnothrissa miodon (assembly GCA_017657215.1). Lineage (NCBI taxonomy): Eukaryota > Metazoa > Chordata > Actinopteri > Clupeiformes > Clupeidae > Limnothrissa > Limnothrissa miodon. The sequence continues at coordinate 21,916 of JAGFZM010002107.1, read as the reverse complement.
ATCAGTAAGGACCCAATGACGCTCATTTATAGTCAGACCCTAATAATGGGTAACAAAGTACACTGATAAGTCAACCAGGAAATCCTTTTTGGGGGTTGGACATGGAACTCCTTTTGTGACTTAAGGTTTGAAATCATAGATGCACACTGACAGCTAATATTAACTGAATGGGACATAGGAATAGTCTTTGTATGAAATATTCTTGTTCTTTTGACCACCAATAGCAGTGGCCCCATAGAACAGTGGTGTGGTGTAGTGTATTGTGGTGTAGTGTAGTTTGGTGTAGTGTGGTGTAGTGTGGTGTAGTGTAGTTTGGTGTAGTGTACTGTAGGGTAGTGTGGTGTAGTGTTGTGTAATGCAGTGTAGTGTGGTGTAATGTAGCGTTGTGTGGTGTAGTGTAGTGTACTGTAGAGTGATGTGGTGTTGTGTAGTGTAGGGTAGGATGGTGTAGTGTAGGATGGTGGAGTGTAGTGTGGTGTGGTGTATTGTGGTGTAGTGTGGTGTAGTGTAGTGTAACTTGGTGTAGTATAGTGTGGTGTGGTTTAGTGTAGTGTAATGTAGTGTGGTGTAGCCGTACCCAGTCTCACCTTTTACCATTACTAGTTTGCCCTCCCAGCTGGCTCCCCTGTGTATGGCGTGTGAACAGTGCCAGAAACGTCCCATCCAACCATCCGATAGATCTACCGAACGTCATCTTACTTGATGACCAAATGTCATGACTTGATGACTGAACGTCATCCTACTTGACGACCGAACGCCTTAATGACCGGGAAGTTTGTTTACGCCAGTGCAAGTCAATGTAGGCTGCTTCAACTAACCAACTTATTTGGCATGTAGTCATTATTTTGGTGAGGTTTTGCATTTTGTCGGCCTGTTTGATTTTAAACAAAAAGTTAATCGGTTTCATCAGAGAATGCAGCAGAGCTAGGCTACTGATAATAGACCTACTTTGCAATACCTGTATGTGAAATCCCATAGGCCTATTACACTCACTGTCATATCCACCACTTATTACACAATGTTATTGTGCAACTATGCAAATAAAAAGAACCATTTATTATTTAGGGTAGCCCTGGCACGCTTGCATGCATAAGATTACTGAATGTAAATAATGTGTTTAAATTTGTCTCAGTTTCTCAGCCTATTGTGCAGGGGTGGTGGGAATGGGCAGATGGAAGAAACCTTGGGCAGGCCCAAAGCCCATGGGGCTAACCCAGTGCTTGGGGTTGTGCTGAGCCTGATGGAGGGAGTGTATGTGTGTTGACCTATGCCCATCCTAAAAACCTAAGGATAGGCATTGGTGAAGTCTAGGGTAGAGTGGGGTTGGGACACTTACAGTTTGTATCGGGGGAATGGGGGTTATGGTAAAAGCACAGGTGAAGTGATGTGTGCTCTGTATGTGTAGGGCGTCCTAGAAGCATATTAAGTATATTTTTTAACTTTCAAGCCCCTCCACAAGCTGCCCACTGATTTTTCATGGAATTTAACCCCTCTGCTGTCTCCTATACCATCCCTGTTTATTTTGTGAATTCAGTGTCAAGATCTGGCACCACTCTCCTTTCCTCTACCTGATTCATTGTTTTTGCTGAACAGACATTTGGCCAAAATTGGTTAATGTAAGAAAACGTTATTTTCTAACCAGGAATTTATTACTGATCAGGCATACCAGGCCCAAGACCAAGTTTTAGAGCGTCAAAAAGTATACTATACATTGAATAGCCTATTATTAACTGCAATAATAACAGTAGCAGCATATTGCCTAATAGCCTAATAATTGCATCTGGATTTACGAATGTACATTTCAAAATGATTGACAAAGCTTAATTGTAACAGGGAATTATTGAATCAGAAAAACAAGAGGTTGGAAATGTGTAAAGCCTATTCTAATACTGGCCTATTGTTATTTTTCATTGGGTATGGTAATATTGGAATTTCATAGAAAAATAGGCCTAGAAAAGTATGGCTCTCTGGCTCGGTTTATGGACACACAAAATATTTTTTTCAGAATCTGGAGAAATTTGTTGGTATCATGTATCATAGACAACATTACAGGTAAATTAATTAAGTTAATATAATCTTTTATCTTTATAAATTATATGTTGTGACATAACGCGACACGCCCACGGAAGGTTTTTGGCACGAATCACCCGCCATAAATGAGCGCCCTCCCTTCCCATCTCTGGTATGAGTGAAGGTTATTTTAGAGCAATCCATAGGGCAATGGCCTTCGCTTAACTTGTTGTGGTCCATGTTGTAGGCCTATATATTTTGTCCAAATGTAGTAAAACATTATCAAAGTGTAGTCGCCATAAAGAATAGGCTAGCAATAAACACTATCATGAAAATGAATACCTCGGTTGGCCGGCGGGCCTAATCTTACCTTACGCTACATAAAAATGCAACCAACAGTAAGCTAGTTCTAAGTGCCCGTTTAATATGGCGCGTGGACGATGCCAAAAACGTCCCATACAACCATCCGATAGATCTACCGAATGTCATCCTACTTGATGACCAGACGTCATGAGTGTATCAACCATACATTGAATAGCCTTACAGATGCAATAATAACACTAGCAGCATGTTGCCAATAATAACGGCATCTGTATGTACATTTTAAAATAATTGACAAAGTTTAATTTGTCATTTAAAGGGAATTATTGAACCAGAAAAACAAGAGTTTGGAAATGTGTAAAGCCTATTAGCCTATTCTAATATTGGCCTATTGTTATTTTTCATTAGGTTTGGTAACATTGGAATTAGAGAGGCCTATGCCTCTCTAGCTCGGTTTATGGACACACAAAATAGTTTTTTTTCCCGAATCTGGAGAGGTTTGTTGGTATCATGTATCATAGACAACATTACAGGTAAATTAATTGAGTTAATATCATCTTAAACTTTTATCCTAATAAATTATTTGTTGTGACATAAAGCGACACGCCACTTAGGCTATGCCGACCGAAACTATTCACGTTTACTGCACAGATAATAATAATAAAAAAAAAAACATAAAATAATTTCAGACTTGGCGTGAGATTTCTTTCTTGATTTTGAGATTAGAGGTGGCAGCTGATTTGATGGATAGTTTTATTAATCATGCCATTACGTTGTAAAATGGTAAATTAGGATAGATTTCATGAAGTTTCCTCACTCCCACGTGTTCTTACAAGACGCTTCACGTAGGCCTACCACCACGTTCCTACAAAATGAGCACGTGTTGTACCAATTCTGCCACATGTTGGGGAACACGTAAGTTCACATAGGTCCAGGTGGCCTGCTTATGACAAAAAGGAATTATTCATGTATATGTCAGTTAGGCGGGTGGTATGACGTTCAGTTGGTGTACGGTCGGAAGATTTTTGGCACGAATTACCCGCCATACCTATGTATCCCTACAGACAGGTTCCCCCCGCTTCACTCCTTCCATCCTCTGGCAGTTGGGTTGGCCCCTTGAGTCGTGGTTCTACCCAAGGTTTCTTCCTTAAAAGGGAGTTTTTCCTTGCCTCTGTTGCACTTGGGACACTTGGGATTGGGAGTAGTAGTTATGACATAACTGTTGCCTCTCCACTCTTACTTTCAGGCTAGTGGTCGGCGGCCCGCGGGCCATAATTGGCCCGCCGTCAATATCTGGCCCGCCAGATGAGATTGATTAAAATAAAAACGTATAATATTGCAATTCAACAGATTTCATTACACTATCACTTCCTTAATAACCTCTGCGTCAGTAGCCTGTTGTTGTGAAAATCCATGCTGCGTTGAGGGACGCATTTGTAACTTTTTGCTGCGCTTAAGTGCCCGAACCAGGATCTTGCAGCTCTGTGTATATCCAGCCGTCAGCGCTTCAATTAAATTCTAACTTTACTAATGCATAGCCAAATCATTAGCTAGTCAGGTTGCTAGGCCTATCTGTTGAATGACGGATGACAGGAGCAGTAGCAGTCATTTTAAATGAATGTAATTTTTTTTTTCATTTTGTTGCCTATAGCTAATGATATAAATAGAGTAACATATAGGCCTATGATATAATATATATATTTTTTTTCAGTAGGGAAGCATGGTTTGCCTGATGATGATGGCCCGATTGAATTGTCAAAAAAAAAAATTGGCCCGGGTCCAAACTTATTTGCCGACCCCTGTAGGCCAAGTATGTGACAAATAAATCATTGAATCCTTGAATCCTATGGATCAAACCACACTAGATAGACATAAGCAAACTGGCAAAGACCATCAGTCAGTAGTAGCATGTGAATAGCTCAAATAACAAAAAAAAAATAGGGATTTCAATGTACCATCAAAATTGCTGATCAAAATTGCATGGGTTGGGTTTGGGTTTGTTATGTCTTTTACAATGCTTGTGGCTTTTGACAGACAATAGATGTAGATGTCAGAAAGGGCAAGCGGAAGGCCCCAGTGATCTGTTCAGCTGCTGGGCTGAAGATGCTCATTTCTCCGTAGAAGGATCAAGAAGGGGAGGTGCACAGCTTCAGATGAAGGGGAACGTGTTGACTACAGAACTGTGGCCCTGACTTCAGTTGGCAGTCCAGTATGCTTGGATCTGTCTCACCTCAAAAGCATCACAGACCACACGCTTATGCTTATCAAAGTCACCAAAGTTGGGTCATCAGCAAAGTTGATGATGTGGTGGAATCTGAAGTGTGTGTATCTGGACAGTCATGGGTAAGACGTATGGGCAAGCAGCCTTAAGGAGCTCCATCTGCAAGATGAGGTCCCTTTTCCTATCCTGACTGCCTGTGTTCTTACATACCAGGAAGTCCAGGGTGGGGTACCAAGATTACCAAGATTACATGCAGGCTTTATAAGACTGTGAGAAAAATTCTTGCACTGCAAAGCTCTTCATACTGTATCAGTACTGTTTCCTGTGTATGTGTACTGTTTCCCATCCCTTTACAGATCCGTCCACTGAATATTGGATCAAAAGAGCCCATAAAACACCACTTAAGGTAGAGTTGAGCCCTGTGTGCTTTCTCCTAATCTAATAAGGTCATCTTGATTGTCTCATCGGAAGGGAATAAAAACCTGCCATATTTAGAGAACATATTGTGGGTCATTTGTCATGGACATTGACAGTTCACCTCGGTAAATTATAGGTGAGCTCTGCTTTTGTTACCATGACACCCACAAATAGCTGGCATAAACATTGGCACATAATCTCTGCCCATCATTCAAGATTTATATCAATGAACCTTTTGACAATTGATTTTCAGATAATATCTAATGACTGCCAATGAGAGAATCATTGGCTTACTTTTCTAATTTTGATATGTTGGCTTACTGTTTTAATTTTGAAATAAATGTTTTACAGTTATTTGGTGAGCATGTTACAAGTCAAATCAAGTTTATCGTCATTTACCTAAGAAACTAAATGTTACATAATTAGAGACCTTTAGGTGCCAGCTGGTTATTCAGTTATACATTTTAATATGGCTATGCAATTAAAGTGTACCCCATTTGATAATGGATAAAAAAAACACGTCATGGGCTTTTTCAACACAGTCCCCATACATTTATTGAAGGTTATTTACAAGTGCCATTTTCACATTGTCACATCTTCCTGCTGAGAGCCACCTAAGAGAGCTAAGTAAGCATGCTTAGGACACACTTACATACTCACACTCTTTCTTTCGAATTGGAGTCTCTCAGGAAGCTGCTAGATGAGACGACAAAGGTAACACTTCATTTTATGTGTACCTAATTAGGTATAGTGGCACAACCTGTGTAACGAGACATAGTACCATGGGCTAGTTATTGGCCTTACATAATGTATTTTTGTGAAACATACAGCTGTTACAGTGTAATATGAGGTGCTTTTTAAAACAATTTGCCAAAGTTCTAAATTCTTCGTCTGACCTGCTTCAGTATTAGAGTGCACTGAGCCTTGGGCAAAGGCTATAACATGCACTTCATATTGCACTGTTACAACAGTATGTAGACACGTAGACAAGTACAACACTAGTACATGTTGTTACACATGTTGTCCCACTGAAACTAATCAGGTAGATACTGTCCTTTGTAACAGCAACATTGTAAAAAAGTGTTACCCTGACAGAAGCTCAGAAGTTGGACATTAAAATGCCCACCATCTGTGTGCTGACTGAAAAGTTACACTCGTGTGGTATGCAGATCTCACCTGACGGAATGCATCGTGACTCCAAAAGAAAAACTCATAGGGCACACCTTAGTCACTGTTGCAAAAAAAAAGAAAGAAAAAGAAAACCCTAACATATTTACACATATCTTCTGTCATGGGTGTCTTTATGTCCTAAGGAGAGAAGGTGACAGACCACAAGCAAACTGAAAAACAAAACCTACGACTATTCACAGTAGTACAAAAGGCAATGCGAGTGGCCATATTTCAATCATCACATTTTTAGTGAATATTTCTCCTTAAGAAACAACTAAATAACCCAAGAGGCCAGACATTCGTGGTTTAAGTTTGAGCTGCCTCTATCTTAATGTTAATCACATACAAAAACTGTTGTCATCAATATTACAAAAAAGGGCACAACTGACTTGGATAGAAAATCACCCTGTGTTTCTCTAGGCACAGAGTTAATACTGTTGTACAAGTTTACATTGGTATCAAGAATGTCTTGGTCTTGAGAAGTCATAGCACAAGAGATGAAATGCATCCTTTGCTGAGTACTTTGCTTATCTTGGTCCAACAGCATCCCACAGGATACAGAGGAATACACAAAAGTACACAAAATCATCTGGCAATGATGACATGACTGAAACACTTGTCTCCCTGCAGTAGTGACACACACACACACACACACACACACACACACAATCAAGCTTCAGTTCTAAAAAGGGCCAATTTAAAACTTTAAAGGTCATTCATGGTGCTGCTTTTGTAGATAACAAACTGGATGGTGGCCATCTTTTTCATCCTCTCCTTTCCTGGAGCTGGCCCTACAAGACCAGCAATGCTATCTGCTTGTTTTGATTTCAGCAGTTTCATTATATTTTTTGCCTCTATTAAGGCAAGAGTGCATTGGATAAGAACCAAATGCAATCTAAACTGTTATCGGTGTGGTACAAAGGCAATTAAGCTAAACTGCTAATCTTTAAAAGGAATATTACACAACATGTAACAAAACAGGTCTGTTGAGGCAAAAATATGCTGAGTAATGACGACACTTTCCAGAAAATGTCAAATATGTAAAAAGAAAAACACTTTTAACAGTGCTTATTTTGAAGCACATTGTGGTAAATAACTATCTAAAATATCTTATTATAATACAACAATTGTAAACTATCCAATTACTTGTTTCAAGTGATCATGATATACCGCTCACTGGGAAGTGGAATTAATAAGAACACAGTATGATATTAAGTTACACTGTATTACATGCAACCGATTTCAATGTTACTGAATTAGAAGAATTCAACAGCCTGGGCTTATACCAAGTTTCAATAAATCATATCATGTATAATACAAAATTAAGTACAGTATAAACAAGTAATAAATAGAAAACAAATACAAACATCAAACAATGAGCAATGATTTTCTTGAAAGATACGGTATGACCATGGCAACATTACGTAGCCTTAGGTTTCCTTGTAACATCTTCACAGTGAGACTGTGTTGCTAAAAAAACAACATGAGCATGAGAGGAACCAGGGGAGGGGAGGGTACGTTTCAGTGGGGTAAAAAGAAAATACACACACCTGATTGGTTTCCATAAGGCAATATCCTACAGACAGTATGTATAAGCAGTGCACAAAGTCACTTCACCTTCCTAAACCCAGTGTAGTCATTGGTTTGTGTAACTAATTCTAGATTTTTTGTTATATGCAAAAAAAAAAAAAACAATAAAAACCTGCCAACCACTACCTTTCTTTGGATCCCCAGGTCCAATGCAACGGGATGATTCCAATACATTTTGTCATGATACAGGATTAGAGACTGTTAGACTTGAGACAGGTAAAAAGGAGACCAAAAACACAACAAAAGAAAATAAATGAAATCAGTGTTCTAGAATCATTATGAAAAAAAGTCCCCATAATGCAGCAGCTGTGATGAGAAGCAAAGGATTCTGGGATTTAAACAGGCCTGCTCTGTTCTGTACCATCATTCCAGTTCCTGGAGGGAAAACACACACAGACACAGACCCACCCACCAACACACACACACACACACACACACACTGATTAAATATAAAAAAAACATATCCTATCCAATCCTGTCTCTGAAGGGAGGAAGGTCTTACAGAACAGAATGCACTGCCAGATGTACAGTAAGACAAACATGTGTTATCTTTTGCACACCTCCAGATACTATTATCTATTACCCATTCAGCAAGCAATCTTTTTATCACTTTTTGGTCAATGGACTTACTGGGAAATAAACTGATAAATTTTGATTGACTGAAACCTGATGAAGGTTCATTGACCAAAACATTGTAACAAAGAAGTTGCTTAATGGGCAGTTAGCTGGAGTGTATTTTCATGTACAGTTGGGCTACAGTCAGTGAATACATGTATCCTCCTGATGTGGCTGGCTTGAATTATAATCTTGTGTCAGAGTTAGCCCTTTGTGGAGAGCAGCTAAACTCTATTGGCTAGCAGGTTTACCTGAGTCCCGAGACACAATGGTCTCATGGGCCGCACCATCTCCACCATCACCCCATGACCGCACCTCCAGGACAACGTAGCCATTGTCTTTGGGTAGCGGTAGCTTGATTGATGTCTGACCTTTGTCTAGCACTTTCAGAGCCGACTGGCCCTCGTGTTTGTACAGCACCTATGTGGGAAGCACAGACATGACAGGGAAGTTTTTTTTGTGCTTAGGCACCATGAATAATAAATATTAAAATTAAACTTGCATATATGTATAATGATAAACTTTGAGATACAACTATCTCTTTGTGTGAGATGGTGGTGGAATTAATAAAACTGAATTATGCCCCAGGAGTGTGAATTTCAATGCCATATGTGCAGTGTTGCTGAAACTGATAACAAGTAAGTCTTTTTCTACAGCAATAAATTGTATTACTCTTCTTATAAATCTTTTAAGAGATAAATCTTCTATTTTTCTGACATTCAGGTAAACAGACAAACATGACAAGTAAACAACACATAGGATAAAGTACAACCAGGGATTTTTTAAAGAAAAAATAAACATTTAAAGGAGAACATACACACAGACACACACACACACACACGCACATAGTGCACTTGCAAAAATTCAACATAAAAAAAGTGTAGATAATACTGTACATAGGCCTGTCAGTCACCTTGTAGCCCAACACTGCTGATTCATTGTCCAAGGCCATCACTGGATCCCACCTCACTGTTACCCATGATCCATCTGTCTTCCAGGAGATGTTGCCAGGTGGACGGTTTGGGGCTGCAAGTGAGTGAAGGTTGAATGATTCAGTGTTTCATCTGAGCCAAACAATCTCACGCTGCATATTTAGCAGGTCCACAATGTGATTTTGTGTGTGTCAGAGCTCCTGGTGTTCTCACAAAATATTCTTACTTTTCCTCACAAATTCTTACACAAAATGCCCTTACCATTAGTTTCTATTCCCCAAACCAGAAAAAAACAAGACACAAGCTTTGAGATTACCTTCCTTTTCTGTAAGTCATTCACCCTAGCATGGATGCTTTATGCATTTTTGTCTTTCCGTTAAAGCCTATTTGTTTCAAAGCAGTGTTCTATTTCAAATTGAATGTCTGCGGAAACAAAACAAAGTCGCCCAAGCCTCTGGGGGATAGAATCTTTTCCTGTAACTTGCTGCACTCAGCAGCAGACCAAATACCAATCTGACAAACACAGCTGAAAAAAAACTACTGTGAGTTTTAAAGGCAACTGATATCAGGGAACTTCATTGCTCTGGGGCTAAAAACAATAGTCTGTCACTCAAAATAGTCAAGTGATCCACCATGGGAATGAGACCACACCCTTCCACTGGTGACTACACTCTCATTTACCCCTTCCAGGGACACAGATGACAGAACCATGACACCAGAAACCCATGGGAGGCTCAAACCAGGCTATTGCTGTTAGCGTGTTAATTACCTGTTAGCGTGTTAGCTTTGTTGTCTTGTCAGATGTTAGCGTGTTAGCTGTGTTATCTTGTCAACTGTTAGCTTGTTAGCTGTGTTGTGTCCTGTAAGCTGTTAGCATGTTAGCTGTGTTGTCTTGTCAGCTGTTAGCGGGCTAGCTGTGTTGTCTTACGGGGTTTGCGTGTAATGATGGTGGTCCTGGGGGAGGCCGGTCCAGTGCCAGCGCTGTTGTAGGCCAGCACAGTGACGTGGTAGAGAGTGCTGGGCCTCAGACCGGCCACACGGGCACTGGTCTCCAGTCCGGCCGTCCGCACGCGGTCTGCCGCTGCTTCCCGCTCATGCTGCCGCCAGTAGCGGATCTGGAGACGGAAACATTTGGCAGGTCACACAGACAGAATTTAATAATTCTTCCCATTGTCTGATAGACTGGCTATGAAGGACAGTGGGAAAAATACTGACAATGCAAATAGCCCTTTAACCTATATCTGACAACTAGCAGCACAATACCGGCAGCACAATGCAATTCTCTAAGAATTGTAACACTGCTGTAAAACACGCAAGTGCATCTTAAACAAAGTCATAGAATGCGCAGAAATAGAATTTTACAAAAAATCGAGTACTTTGTACTTGGCACCAGTGCCTGGCGTTCAGTTAATCATCAAAATCTAATGACACAGAGTGGACTTTATTACCCTGAAAAAACATGTATGGCTACCTTGCCTATCACATATCTTTTAGGACATTGCTCCAAAAGCAAAATTTCAAACGTATATGTGAAGCTCACAGGCAGCGGAATACATCTGAGGAGAGATAATGAGGTCTTATATCAAAGCATTAGGGCAGAGGGAGAAATCATAAAGAATCATTTGACCAGTTTCCAGATAACTCATGGAGAAATTGGCCAATCCACATAAAGGGTACATATGGATGTGGCATTCTACAGCACTATGCATAGAGGCACTTGGCTGCTGTGTGGCGTCACATGGCAACCCCTTGCCAGAGTCATGGGTTACCTCATAGCCCCTGAGGATGCCGTTGGAGGCCAGCTGCTGGACTGGGTCCCAGGACACTTTCATCTCAAAGGCAGACAGAGCCTCTGCATTCACCCTGCGGGGGGAGACTGTGGGTTCTGGAGAGAGAGAGAGAAAGAGAGAGAGGCAAGCATATTTCATTATATACATCACTCAAACACATGATCTGTTCTATTATCCATAATTCCTGTAGTTCCTATGCTTTGTTTGAGTACATAGTGTGTTCCGTATAATTATGACGAAAATAAGTGTACCTAAGGACCCTTATGGTGCCCTCATAACAGTCAAAACTTTGAGTGTGGAACAATGTACACTCAATGACGCACTTAATGACCACCATCTTAGCTACATAGTGGAATAGGTAGTGCTAAGCAGACCTACAGTAACTCATCTTAAACATTTTGTTGTCATATTAATATTCTTTTCTTAATAGTTTCTTCAAATAATTTATCATGTATTAACACTGCCCCTGTGGATACAGTTGTTGTTTCTTTCAGCATGCTGCAGCTTGTGATCTGCAAGCAGCTAGCTAGATAGCGGTATTGTGATGGTCATTTCTGGTAGGAGTAGCATGGAGTATCCGATTTAAAACAACACTGACCAGCTGAAATCTGCCCATTAGTAAAATGTAATCATGTAAGTATGGCTATTGGAACACTCCAAAAGAGAGAGAGTAAGAGAGAGATAGAGAGAGAGAGAGAGAAAGAGAGGGAGAGAGAGACCGACCTTAAGCCCTCTACAAGAGCAGTATTTAAATGTATTGCAGACAGAGCAAATAGGTCACTAAAACTCAAAAAGAGGCACTGCTTTCAGACTAATACAGCTTTTAATTCTTAATGGCTTAACACGCACACACCACTAACGCACCACTAACCCTTTGGCCATGGTCAATAGAAGGTGTGCTCTGCGCTAAAACAAAGGAGCCCAGTCTACCAAAGTTAACATGCTAGTAGTGTAATACACAGATTTACAGTGACATGGGCCAGATGAAATACTGCTCTTATTTGGACAGAGTTTGGTACCTTCTTCAGCTGAGTACACCAGAGCCACCTGGCTGTAGGGGCCCTCGCCCATCCTGTTGAAGGCCTTGATCTTCACCTCAAATGGGCTGTAGGGCACTAGGGTCTGGTTGGTGTAGACAAAGCGCGAGGAGTCCACCCCCGGCACCCCCACAATGGTCCAGCGCTGGTCCATGGTGTCGCGCTGCCGGAAGGCCAGGATGTAGCCAAAGTCGTCTCCGTTCTGGTACTCCCTGGCCATGGGCTACGAGCCCAGCAGGAGATGGAGAGGCGTGTCAGACGAGGCTTAACAGGGCGTATGGATTTCTATACAAAGACACTGATGTCTAACGTGTCCTCTCCTGGATTACACATGTCAGATGACATATAAACACACCTCTCTATATCTCACATACATTGGTGTACACTGGGAACGCTCTATATTGTTCTGTGAAGGATATACCACTAGAATTCCCTAATGAGAATAAAAATTGTGATTCACAATTGTGTGTCACTTCATACAGTACATGTTGTTATTGATGACATGTTGATACGTGATATACAAGGGCAGCATACGTGATGTCAAACATAGTGGAATGTAGAATTTACACAATGGACAAAGAAAAGCAATGCAGTGCAGTGTTGCAGTGTTTGTTTTTTTGGTGTGTTTGTGGGTGAAACCTCACCGTCCATGTGATGATTAGCTCATAGCGATCTCCACCCCCGCCTCCTAGTCCACTGGGGGCCACCGTGGGAGCTGCAGAGGAACTACACTCATCAACACCAACAGCCTTACAGCCTCACCTCCACACACATTGCACACCCTGCACATTGACACGATTTGTGTGTGTGTCTGTGTGTGTGTGTGTGTGCGTGCACGTAAGTGTGTGCACACGATGTATAGATGACACAAAATACTTATCAACAGCCTAAATCACAGCTTGAGTTTCGCAGTTATAGAGGACAATAATGCCCTTTGCGTGACTAAATCAACAGTCTTATCTTATCTCGTGAGATTCAGTAATGATTCACACATGACCAGTATATAAAACAAACCATCTATTCCCAGAAACAAATTTAAAGTGAGTTATACATATTTGGAGACAATCTACTGGCCAGTTTTCCAAAACATGAATCTGGATCGAAGTGATCCGAAATGGGAAGTCTTGATGTTTTGCTGTGTGTAATCAAGGATTACTTTTCAACAACTGTTCCCTGGTCAAAATAAAATAATGGGATCTCCAAATCTGGATCACTTTATCCATATTAAACTGCTTTGAAAAAAATGGGCTCGGGTGTTCAGGTATTTTGCAGTTCAATTATAATGTTTTGAGTAATGTTTGAGGAACTTCTCTAAAGGTACCAGGAACTATGAACTGAAAGCATTGCAACTGTAACTGACTCAGACATAGTGAACCAAATACTATGGGCCTGCGTGGGCACTGATCATGATCATTTCTGCAGTTCTGACCTGCCTGCTTGGTCTGGATGGTCTGGGAGGGCATGCTGGGCTCGCCGCTGCCCAAGATGTTGCTGGCGATGACCTGGAACTCATAGTTCATCCATGGCCGGAGGCCAATCACACGCGCTGACTCTGCGTTCCCCTCAATGTTCTGCGGATCTGTAGAACATTTAATGAATTAAAGATCTATTTTTGGTCTTTTTGCCTTTAATGATGAACAGTGGAGAGAATGAAAGGAAATGATTGGGAGAGAGATGGGTTAGGATTGGGAAATGACCTCAGGTTGGCATGGCGTCTCAGCCAATTAAGCCACGGCACCCCCGCATTTAATCAAATTTCACTTTGTAGTCTGCACTGCCTAGGTAGTGTTCCTGTAATATGGACTTAGAGTTTGATCATTGGTGTAGTGTTGCATGTGATCACTGGTGTCGTGTTGCAGCCACCTGTCCTCATCCTCTTCCAGGGGCCTGAGGGCTCCGAGCGACTCATGATGATGTATTTGCCAATGGGGCTGTGGTTGTCATAGCCACGACTCCAGCTCAGCTCCACCGATGTCTCATCCACATTCTTTACCACCAGGCCTCCAGGGGGACCCGGGGGGCCTAAGAAAGAGAGAGAGAGAAAGAGAGAGAGAGAGAGAGAGAGAGAGAGAGAGAGAGAGAGAGAGATATGTAGGACACAATGAGGAATGGAGACAGAAGAGATGGTAAATTACCCTTTGAAACTATGTAACCTAGTAACAACTTTATTGGGTCAATTTAGTGCAATCAGATGAAGAGCTATTCAAACATGCTTTTATCTTCAAACAATTATCTAACCCTTGCTGGTATTGAGATATGGCGGCCAGCCTACCTCTGACCACTAATTTGGCAGTTGCGATGGCTGTGTCCACAACTGTCTGTGCTGCGCAGGTGTAGATGCCAGCGTGGCTCAGCTGTCCGTTCACTATAATCAAGTCTCCAATGGTCTCCTTCTGCTTGGGCACAACGCAGGCACATGTGAAATAAAACACTCGCCACATTGAGGCTGAGGATTAGGAATGTTTTACGCACAGTTAGGACAATGAAGACATTTTTGGGAAAAAAAACTGTCAGTCTAAATGAAAATCAGCATTTGACAGCCAGCTTCTAATGCTTATGCTGCGTATGAACTGTGTTGTTGATGGTGTCATGTTAGTTAGTTACATTAAACTGGAATCATCTAGACAAGTAAGAAATAGGGCTGGATAAGTGTTAAAATGTCCTCACTCCTTCCGCGCGCTGGTAATGTCCACTGCGGTCCTCCAAGTCCAGAGGCACGCCATTATGGGACCAGGTGAAGGTCAGGTCCATGGTAGGGTCATGGAAGGCGTGGCACTGCAGGGTCACATTCTCACCCTGGTTGATGTCCTGGTTCGATGGAGCCAGGGTGATCTTAGTGGCATCTCGTGGGCAGACAGAGGAAAAGGGACCTATTTATAGCATCTGAAACTGACAGACATGCAGGCAGGCTGACAAGGAATCAGACAGGCAGGCAAGTAGGACAGACAGCCAGACAGTCAGGAGGGGGAGCAAGGAGACAGACCTTATTCAGACAGACAAGCGAGGGAGACGCAGGCAAGCAGACAGACAGATGGCGTGCTCTACCTCGAACGGAAAGATGTCCTGTGCTGTTAGCCTTTCCCAAAGAGTTTTCTGCGAAGCAGGTGTATTTGCCCTCATCCGCACGGCTGATGTTGAAGATGTAGAGCACCCCATCTGGAGTAACCGTTATTCTGTGCAGTGATCACATCCATATGCGTTACATGTACAGCGCACGTGGCGCAGGAACAAGCTATGTCATGCGCTTTCCGTAATAGAAGAAGTATGTTCACAATCTGACACCAGATGTTTTTTTTTAATAGCTGCACCCTGCAGGAGTTGCTCCTTGTGCAATCTCCTCTCTCTACTTTCAAAAAAAAAAAGTTTCCTCAGCATGCACAGTAGAACTTTCTGAATAAATTCTGATGAAACTGTTATTTCTCTGACAAGGCTAGTGTTTTCAACAGTTTCAAGCGCCAAGTGCCGATTTGATGAAGTGCTTTGTCTGCAGGTTCACCGCGAGCAGGTACGAACCCCAAGGGGGATTGTGTGTGTGTGTGTGTGTGTGTGTGTGTGATGGGGGGGGGTTGGGGTGCACCTGTCTAAGCTGAGATGATTCACACCCATCCGCCCAGACTGATGCAATAGACATCTTCTGTGGTCTTTCACTGAAGCTACTCTACAACTGCAGCAAACATGATTTATACTGCACATATATACCACACATGTCTCTTCCTATGAGTCAGTGGTTCCTCTGAAGCATGAGAATAAAAAATGCAAAATATAGCATGTATATGCTACTGTACATCCAGTCTATACATTGTGTTGCCGTCACTCCTATGCAGTATTCATAGCAAGACACTGGTTTATTAATGACTATTCTATTGTAAACAAAAACTGCTGGATCTTGTAAAGAAATCAGAAGCTAAATGCAACAACACTATCAGCGTAAACTGATACCAATTTAGAATTCAATCACTTGTGATGAACTGTGTCAGGCACGTAATTAGCTGTGATACTAATTGACTTTATAGGCACCCAGGCTTTGTGTTTTTTGTCTGACTGCTCCAATAAATAGCAAGAGAAAGCAAAAAAGAAGACAGTAGCAAAGGTGGGAAATAAGCCAAGGAGCACTCCTTAAGAAAGCAGGTCTGATTGCTAGTGTCACTTAAAGGTGTGGAAGGGCAGCGCACCCCGCTGGAAGGCTGAGGTAATACTAAAACATCTGGTCCTGTTGTACCACATTCTAAAGAAGCATCTGTGTGCTGCGGTGGTTCAGTGGACTGATACTGACTCTGTGTTACTGTATGTCAATAGTGAGTGGATGTGGTGGCAAATGAGATTCAACACCCACTTGGGTTTACAGTGAGCCTGTGTTGTTTTTATTTTCTGTATGTGTAGGTGTAGCTGTGACTGCCCTAGTAAACAACAAAACTATGTCCTGCTGTTTAGAGGCCATATTCTGCCTAAATTTACTGTGAACCTGCTGTGAACCACCAGTGCTCGGTTACAAAGCCTACTTATGCCTTGTCGTTGTTGTTTGTACATACACACAATATAGTAACAAGAAAATGTTTTATATATATACTGTTTATATACATATACATATATATATATATCTACATATATACATCCACTTGTCTTGTCCAGACATTGTCTCACCTGCTGCTGTTAACAAGCAGCTCAGTGCCGCGGCTCCAGAAGAGTGTGGGTTTGGGCGCCGCACGCGGCTTGCACTCTATCCGCACCTGACCACCACGTGCTGCCGGCACCAGCCTCCGGACAGGATTCAGCCGGAAGTCGGGGCCCTGGACTAAAAAAAAGGAAGGGAAGGAAGGAAGAGGAGAAAAGGGAGAAGGGAGAGGCAGAGGAGTGGGATGTGACAAACACAGAGACCCTCTGGAGCTGACAGTGCTACACCTCAGAGCTAGTTCTTGGGCTACAGGACTGTTGGGGGGAGAGTGAGGTATGGAGGTGGGGGAGCTACTGGGAGGGTAAAGCAGACTTGACTGGACAGATCTGAAGAGAAAACAAAACAGTTCAATACAAAAATTGAATCAATCAAAATAAATTAAATAGAAATTACAAAATGAATTAAAATTAAACTACACTTCATCTGAAAGTTAATCTGAAAGTTTTACAAAACAGAATCATGAATAAGTTAAAGCACAGGAATGATCTAAAAGGGCCCAACATGTTGAACTTTGACCTCTCACCTTGAACCCTGAGTTCTGCATTGGAGTAAATGGTACCGTGTTTGTTCTCGGCCACACACTGATACATCCCAGAATCCTCCAGGGCCAGGTTGCTGATCTTGAGCTGTCCATTGTTCACCTGGACTCTGGCCTGACGTCAGAAGGAAAATCACTCAGAAAAACAGCATATACAATTTACTCAGGCTGCACTGTCACACACTGTGAGCCTTCAATGTCCTTTTTTTACACAGGGGCAAACATAAATGTATGTTAAGCTATGACAATAGTAATATAGAAATATGTTACTGTGTAGTGTGTGTGTGTGTGTGTGTGTGTATGTGTGTGTAGTGTGTGTGTGTGTGTGTGTGTGTGTGTGTGTGAGAACATGTAGTTTAGAATCTGTTGTGTGTCAGAGGTCAGTGTCAGTGGTGTAAAATGGAATGAATCACACCTTTGAGAAACCAATTTTCTCCTGTGTCATTCAACGCAATTGAACACAACAATTGCACAAGTGCAAACTGATGCGGTGCAGTTAGTTTGTGTTGATGTGTGCATGCGTGTGTGTGTTTGTGTGTGTGTGTGCGTGTGTGTGTGTGTGTACCTGTGTGCTGAGTGGCTTTCCGTTGCGGAGCCAGCGGATGGATGGTCGGGGTTTGCCTGCGGCCAGACAGCTCCACTGGAGTTCTGAGCTGATCTCCACCTCAGAGTCACTCATCACCTGCAACCACTCTGGCTGGGCTGTACACACACGCGCACACACACACACACACACACACACACTTTACATTCAATTCAGATCTTTTATATTTAAAAGTAACAGTACAAGACCTCCCATAGATTTTCTTGTCAATTCACATATGTGTCACAGATAGCAGCCAAATAAGCACAAAATATACTTATATTGGATTAAGTTATATAACTGATGATAAAGCATGAAAGCATTTTAATGTATGTGTTTCCTATGCATTTAAATGTGATTTGGCGATTTCTGCTTCTTCTGATGTGAAGGCATTGGCACCTGCCTTGTACAGAGATCCGACCCTGGTAGGTGTCTTTGCCCTCAGAGTTGTAGGCCTCACATTCATACATCCCCTCGTCCTCAAAGCCCAGCTCAGGCAGCAGCAGGATGGGGCTCTCCGAGCTGACCAGAGCCTTCACCGGCAGCACACCATCCACCTTTCTCCAGCGCAGCTTAGGGACAGGGCTGAAGAAATGCACAGCGGAGAAATGTAGAAAGAGAGAGAGAGAGAGAGAGGAAGAAGAAAGAATGCAGAAAGGAAGAGTGAGGTTTGAAGGAACAGATGAACAGAGAGGAGAAGAGGAAGTGAAGAGAAATAAAGGAGAGAGGTAGGGGTGTAGAGCAGAGAAGAAACAGATCATTAGGTAAGTAGTTGGCAATACAGTAACTGTGAAAGCAGAGACGCTTAGCAAATACTTCACTACGGTACTCAAGGATGCCGTGTATCTTAACCTAAGTTGCTCAAATCTGTCATCTATTTCACTATACAGTAGATGAATTAATGACTATTTTTGAATTATAGATTACCTATAGATACGATACACATACGATATATATCTTTAATATAGAGATTATATTATGGTTTACATCTTGTACTTAAAGGCTATGCAACATTTTTCATTTAATTAATCAGTTTCATACTGTTTAGGATGGTAAAATTAGTCATTACACGGAGAACGAATAGTGTAGAATGCGCCACCGTGGCCAATAGCGGTAGACACAGCACTTGCAATGTTCAGCAGCGCGGACCGCCTCCAATAGAATGCAGTGCAATACAATGCAATACAGCGGTCTTTAGAGGGAGCTCGTGACAGAGAAAAACAGAATGTTGCTTAGCCCCTCTTTAAGTACAGTAAATGTATGAAGCTAAGCTATAGATCAGTATAAATCTTCGTGAATGTGTTTCAAATGCTTTAATACTGGGGTCGTGGAAAGTGTTACCGCAGTTCTTTTGTATGGCATGTGTACTTTTATTAAAGTAGGATTTTCATATACTTTATACAACACAGTGTGAAGAAATAACAAAGCGTAAGGAAGAAAGAGATAGATAGAGAGAAAGAGAATGAGAGAGAGAGAGAGAGAGAGAGAGATTGCAGTGTAAAAATTCCGCTGACTTACTTGCCGTAGGCGAAGCACTCCAGCTGGGTGGTGTGCCCGGCCAGAGCGTAGGTCTCAGCAGGGAAACGAACGCGGATGCTGGGGGCCGATTTCCTGGGGTTTGCTGCAGGTGCACACAACATCAGACAGCACTCTCTTAAACAGAGTAGGGAACTAGGGTTCCATTCACCTCAGTTATAATTCACTGAACATTAGAACATCCTGCACGAGACTATAAGATATGAATTATTAATATTTATAGGCCTTTAGAAACCTGTGCAGTGATGAATAGACTGAAGTTTGACATTAAAAGCAGACTATTTAAATCTCAGCATTGGCAGCTCAAGTCAAGGCAGCGTCCCAGGAGGAGAGACCCAGAAGCGGAGGCTTACGGTCGGGCTGCACTGTCAGCGGCACAGCCTTGCTGAAGATGCTCTTGGTGCTGATGTCCATGTTGATGGTGGTGAAGCAGAAGTAGTTGCCACTGTCGTTGGCCTGGGTCTTGGCCACGTGAAGGTCGCCCGTCACCTGTGAGACGAAGAAGCGGCTGCCGTCCGACAACACAAAGCTGGGAAACTCGTTGAGGAACCAACGGTAGGACAGGGCTACAGGCATGGACATGGGTAGAGAGAAGAAAAAACTCAAAATAAACAAACAAAAAAAGACATAGAAATATTTTGTGTAAAAGATATACATATTTTGAGACCAAAAAGACTTGCGAGGACTTTTATGTAAGGTAAAGACTGTCATGAGGTTCACAATTCTAAACTCTCATAAGAGAGAGAGAAAGAAAGAGAGAAAGAAAAGAGAGGGGAGGGGGTTGGAGAGAGAGAGAGAAATGGAGTAAGAGATAGCTAACTAACTTTACAGCAAATTGGGAGAAAACCTGCTGTGAACACATTCCACAGCACACTCCCTCCGCAGCAGTTTCAACAGATTTCACAGACATGCCTCACTGTCAGAAGTCTGTCTTCACAATTCTTCTTCATCTCTACACAGTGCAGGCTGTGAACACCCCTCCAGTGGACTACTTTGCTTTTTTTACCAAGAGAGGCAGACCAAAAGCCCTCGCATGGAGAAGCAGCCACCGGGGGTTTTACGTCTGAGACGGCCAATTTGTTGCTAATGAAGTCACAGTCCTCTCTGGTTCTACAGGCTGGGATGTGCTGTCCCAGGGGGGGGGAGACGTGCACTGTACCTGGGTAGTGGGCAGAAGCCTGGCAGGCGATGGAGGCCCCAGCTCCCTCGTGGGCCGTCTGTGGAGTCCTGTTCTGTGGTGGGAAGTCGTGCAGGTCTGTAAACGTGTGCAGAAGAAAAAGTCCATATTTGTATTTATAGTTGTTTTCAATTTATGTTGATTCGCAGAAGTTTTATAGCTTTATTACTGGATGACAGAGAAGGGAGAGAGCGAGAGAATGAAAGAGAGAGGGAGAGAGAAAGAAAGAAAGAAAGATGAAGAAAGAAAAGAAAAAAAGGGGCAGTTGCTCACAGCCAAACTTGAGGTTGGCTGCACGGCTGATGATGGTGCCACATCTGTTGAAGGCCAGGCACTGGTAGGAGCCGGCGTCACGCTCATGCTGTGGGTTTGTGATGACCAGGTTCCCTGCCACCAGCGTGTAGCGTGGCTCAGCACCCAGCACCACTTCACTGCCATTCACCTGCCACCTAGAGACACACACACACACACACACACATTGGAGGGTGTGTACAGTCATAGCTATGGACATAAGGACATTTTCTGAAAAGCACTGCACAGTCATCTTGTTTGTTTGCATGTTCTGTGCACAGCCCCAACAAAACACTGCACTGCTGCAGCGTGACAATACTTCAGTCAGAGGATGCGTTCATAAACTTCAAGGACGAGAGCCTAGCTCTCTAGTTAGTTACACACATGTAATCTGTTTTTGATCTTCAGGATTAATGTCTCTAGACGTTTCTATACCACTGGAGTTGTACAGTATGCAAATGTTCTTTTGAAGTAAGGTCCATAAGAATCTACAGCAGACACATTCATGCCAGCCGAGGAAACGAACCCGAGTCGTTGTTTTTTGGGTGAGTGATGTAACGGCAGCTTCACCAGCTTTGCATATCTACAGCAGTGAGAATGCTGATTTAGCTGATTATCAAGCATAATTATATAATTATGCTAGTTAGCTCGTGTATTTAGTGTAATGAGGTGGCTGGTGTGCATTGTGTCTGACTAGGCAGCAGGGGGCGTATCACCTGTAGGAGGCAGCCGGGCTGGCCCTGGCCTGGCAGCTTAGGGTCACCTTCCCTTCTGTCAGGCCCTCTGGGAAGATCAGGCTTACTGGCTGCTCTTCAAACACTGGCCCACTGTCATGGCCCGACACACACATATCTCCACCTGCATGTGAGAGCACACACACACACACACACACACACACACACACACACACACATGTGTGAATGCATGCACATAAATACACTTAAAAACAAACTCCACACAGGCACGCATTTAAATGTGTGAGGACACACACACACACACACACACACACACACACA
>JAGFZM010002106.1:28995-39600 GCA_017657215.1 Limnothrissa miodon | reverse complement strand
GCACAGCAAAAAGCACAATGACGCACGCACACCGCAAAACAGCAATAACACCCACCAAGCCGATGCACACGCTACATCGTGGCATGATATGGCACAGTGCCATGGTAATGGCTGGCAGTTCTGCCCCAGATCTGGCTTGGAACAATACCTTGGCACAGAGTAGAAAGGTGGCTCACTCATTCTTGACACATCCAATGTTGCACATACAGTGCAGTCAAAGGGAGACGGGAGAGTAGAGAGTGAAGGGTGGAGAGTAGAGCCCCTGCCTTTCTTCAGGCAATACCGCGGGCCACCACAGTGATTCATCTCTTCAGGACCATGGACAGCAACAAGGCAGGCTTCACATTGGCTTTGCCTGCTCACTGGCTTTCCATGCTCAGCGAATGCCAGAATAGGAGACTTTGTTCAGCACCTTGGAGAGCAACTGGGGAGTAGCGCTTGCAACAGGCCCAGCCCAAGCAGGCCAGCCAATGTAAAGTACACCCTCCAAAAACATGTAATTGGTCAGGCACACATGACCTATCCCTCCACCCTCCTCAAAACCCCTGACACGAATGACATCACACAACAACAACACAAACAATAGATGGGGACCGCATGGAAAGACAGGGTGGTTGTTGCCCATCCACCTTCTGATGAGTTAGGGAGAGAGTGAGAGAGTGAGAGAGAGAGAGAGAGAGACAGAGAGAGAGACAGAGACAGAGAGAGAGAGAGAGAAAGAGAGAGAGAAAGAGAGGCAGAGAGCAAGAGAGAGAGAGAGAGAGCACAAGCGAGTACTGGTCTTCTCTCTTTTGCAGGTTCCCAGCAGATGCCAGCAATAAACAGGCAATTACTGGTGCGGTTTCACAGCAGCAGCTACTGAATACAGGCGGCTCAGATGATGTGCGGTGCAAGCACAGGTGCAGCGGGCCCATTTCAACCCCACCTTGGAGAGGGACGCTCTACAGCAGCCTGAAATGGATCGGACTGAAGCACTGACTGGAAGTGAGAGCACAGACGCTCTTTCGGAGCGACGTCACACTGGAGGCGGACATTTGTTCCAGTTTTGGTAAATAAGGTTGCGTACCTACCACTTAATTTCAACAGCTTTGACTTGGCTCTCGTTGAGGCAAACAAACATACTGGCAGTGTCTATAGATCAAACCAAACACAGGGATTTTTTTTTTTATTTAAAACTCCTGCCTATAAGTCTAGCTCATTACCAAATACCTGCGTCTGTGCTAACTGACAATGGCAGGTAATACAGTACCCTGTTAGCCGGCTATAGCGGTTTCCTGTAAAAAGTGCACATTACCTACTTATATAAAATTTAATGACAAACATACACTAGTCTGGTTTTCTACAACACCTTGGCTTGAGGTTGTGATCAGTCTGGCAACTTTCCCATCCTCTCTCATTTCCCTGAAATGGGGTTAATGGACATAAATCTAAAGGCTTTGAACAGACTTACATTAATCATTTCAATTATGTTTGCAGAGACAAGATAAGAGGGAAACCTGAATCAAGCACATAGATCAGTGAGTGTGTCCTCCTGGGTACATACAAACACCTCATGAGAGGAAATACATGAGGAAATGACAGGAAGGACTACAATAGCAAAGACAACTCGCAGTTTAAATGTTTTGTTAACGTTAATGAAATGTCACATGTTTTAGAAGAGTCCAAGAAGCCCTAATAAAGCACAGCTACTAATGTATGCCTTATTTGTAAATTGAACCGAATTGATTGATGAATTGATTTTCAACTGAATTGTTTTGAACACCACTAATTCAGTAACAGACTAAAGAAAAGATTTCATAACATTTCATAGTAATTTGGACAGTAATTTCCTGATCAAACTGATTTACACTCAACTCAGCAGTAGGTGTAAAGAGGACAGAACTCCCAATCAATCACTGTGAACCAAAACAGAAGGTTTGTCCAAATATATACTACCAATGATTTGTCTAACACACAAAACTCCACTAGAGCTGTCTCTGATTTCTGAAACCGACAGGACGCAGAGCAGATAAAAAAAAAATAGTAAAATACTTTTTGCATACTCTTTTGAACACTCGCAAAGAGGACCCAAGGTGCTTTACACTGCTTTCCGGCTCCGTGCAATATATTTCTAGATCTTACTGCAGTCGACAGCGATGCGTTAAACAGGCCTTGGCTTGCAGTTATGAGGTCAAGGTCACGTCTATACCATAAAACAACATGGCCTGAACACCTTTGACTTATGGATGTGTTTCTAAACATGGTGAAAAACCCATAAAAACCCACAAAAAAGCAACCCTTGTCTGCCAGGCAGAAAAGCAGTGGGATTTTTTAGCATGCCAAGGCATGACTTAATACTTGTGAAATGTACTGGAGCCGAACCCTGGATGTGGGCTGGAGATAGACAGAGTTCTGGGAATACGCTGGCTCGTTTTACAAGGTGGGCACAGAGAGCCTAGATGGGCAGGTGTACCCCAGGCCAGTAAGGGATTTTTTAACAGGCAATTCCAGTTGTCCTGACTCGACAGTATCAATAAGGGACTCTTTTACCCCCTGTCATGTCTTTGTTCTTTGTCTACCTCAAATCCCACAACCCCCCCCCCCCCACACACACACACACACACACAAGGGACAACAACAGAACAGCAAACCTGAATCACCCTGCTGACACATAGCGTATTCTCTGATCTGAATGTGCTGACCATCAGTAAGCCTCTCTCTCTCTTTCTCTCTGTGTGTGTGTGTGTGTGTGTGTGTGTTTGTGTTGTTAGATACACTGTTTATTTGTAACCATGACTGCAAATGTATGTGCTGCATTTACAAAAACATTTATTTCTGTGTATGAGTGGGCTTGATTATATGTAAGCAAGTGTGTGTGTGTGTGTGTGTGTGTGTGTGTTGGCTTGAGACTACCAAGCCCCTGTCACGCACTGCAGACATAAATAAAACATCAGAGCAGAGCATCAGCAGAGAACTTAGTCAGCACTCTCCACTATGGCCTAAGAGCACAGAGGATAACCCCCATCTCTCTCTCTCTCTCTCTCTCTCTCTCTATCCCTCTATATATTTCTCTCTCTATCACTATATCTCTTTACTTCTCTCTCTATCACTCTCTCTCTCTCTCTCTCTCTCTCAGTATCTCTCTCTATATCCCCCCCCAAACACACACACTCAACCATTAGAACACACGCACACACGCACACACACACACACGCAAAGAGAGAGAGAAAATAGAGACGGAGAAAGAGACAGTGATGGTGGGGTATGATGCACACTGTTCACCTGGTCTCGCCTTCATTCAAAATCTTGAGCAGTCATTAGCATGTACTGTTTGGCTGAGTAATCTTGGGTAAATCTTGGGTGTAAATCAAAAAGTTCTGCCAGTAACTCACTTTCAGTTTTGTTTTGCTATGCCCCATTCAGTGGTTAGTGGTCTGCTATTCGGTCTACGTTTCAGTAATTTTTCTGGTTCTTTTTACTACAGACGGCATTCAGTGACCTTGAACAACTGGGCTATTGACTAAACACACCAGATTTCTCCTTTAAGTAAAAGACCCATCTTCCTACCTTCTCCCGTCTCTCGCTCTCTTTTCCCTCTGTCTCTCTGCCTTTCTTTTCTCCTTTCTCTCTGCTCAACTGATGGGAGTAGATGGATATATACTGTACATGAGGTCTTTTATTATGTATGGATTTAAATATGTACACTATAAATATGGACTTAAAGTGAATGACTGATAGCTGCTTTAGATACCCCCAGACAGTGTTTCTCTGTCCTAAATAGAGAGGGTATGTGCTAAAGGTAATCGTGGATACAGTGAGGATGATATTTTTGATTGTGGCTGTTTCCCCTGGACTCAGGTGTAATCATTGGCTCTCTAGGGATAGTCTGCTGGAGAAGGATCTGTGAATATGGGCAACTCTAGTTTCAAAGAAATGCGTAACTACACATTGTGACACATGTAGTATCACACACACACAGACACACACACATACACACACACACACACACACACACACACACAGACATTCACACACACATGCACACACGATTAACTACTCTTGCATAATTCATCCAATAATTCCTAGTTATGTGTCTCCTCCACACACACACACACACACACACACACACACACACACACTGAAACAACTCTGTGAGCATAAACAAGTCCCAATAGTGTGCTCCTCCCTCTGAGGAATGAGGGTGGGGGGGAATTAACATTCAAAGTGAAAATTAGAGATCTCTCTCTTAGAGATTATCTCTCTCTCTCTCTCTCTCTCTCTCTCTCTCTCTGTCTCTCTCTCTCTGTAAGTGAGTGTGTGTTTTGGTGAATGGTTATCTAGTGAAGCTTAAGATCTGGACTTGCTATAACTATGTAATAAAGCTGCTATTGCAGCCACAAAAAGCCTTACTTATTTAGTCAAAGGATTTAAAGTGGATGAAAATGAAGCCTCAGAAGGAGACCAACATCAAGGATTCAAAGAATTGAGGTATCAAGGAAGTTTAATGTGACAGCCACAAGTGTAAAAATACAGTGAAATTGCGCCTGCATGAAAAGGGGACGGGGGGCTGTAGAAAGGAGAATGGCAAAAGCTATGAAGGGGGTAAATAAATAACACCCCTACACATTAATAAAGAGCAACCACAAGTGATGGGGCACAGGACTTGGAAGAGGCAGTTTGACATGTCTTGGACAACATTTTATGATGGACAATACAGTCACGAATAACATAACTTGCATTTTAAAGGTGATGGTTAGACTTCAAACGAAATTTAGGATGAAAATCAGAGGGCTGTCTAATCTTTTTATCTGAAGTGGATGCTATAGTATATTTTTATACCAGATCCACAGAGCTCTCCTTGATGATTCAGACACATGAGTCTAAATTAAGAAACAATCTTTATCTTCTGCATCAAGAAGCGTCCGCATCTGTGCACCTATGGCTGACATACTTCAAAGTGACCTATTTGTGGCGACTACATGGCTTTTTTTTTTTTGACGCATCTCTGGTGTGTTTGGTGGTTTTGCGCCGTTTGCTGGGGAGGTGGAAAGTACGTGCAGTCCTCCCACAGACCGAGCCTTGGCCATCTGGATCTGTTAATTAGTTTTAACTAACTGTTCACGCTAATAAAATGGTTGGCTGTACTGGTTGTACAAAAAAAAGACACACACACACACACACACACAGACATACAAAAACACACAGTAATTTCCACCTTCTAAACTTGCAACTGTATGCCTCCTACAGTTTTAAATAAAGAAAGGAGCGTTTGATCAATGGTGTCCATTTCTGCAGCATATTTCCCTGGTCAATAGGCGCGGCTCACTCCTCATCTAGCTCGTCTCACGGAGCACCAGTCCACATTACTGTCCGCTTAGTTCTGCTGACGTGGGGGGAAAAATACTGCCTCCACCCACCCCCACCCCCCCCCCCCCCCCCCCACTCACCGTTTCACATCCCCCCCACGGCACCACTTTTCCCCCCCCCCCCCCCTCTGCATTCCCCACCCCATTCCTGCTTTAATCTCATAAGACTTCAGAAGGCATTACTGTGCAGGGAGTGATCAGTAGGAAGGAAGAAGGGAAACAGGGAGAGGAAGGAAGGGAGGGAGAGAGAGAGAGAGGGAGAGGAAGAGAGAGAGAGAGGGGGAGAGAGAGAGAGGGAAGAGGAAGAGAGTACAGTATCATGGAGGCAATTGTGCCTTAAATGGATAGAGGAGGGATAGGAAAAAAGGGAGGAGAAGAAAATAAAGCCAAAAGAAGGGATAGAAGGAGAGGGAAAAAGAAAGAGAGGAGATTCCATCTAACCTGCCGCCGCCATCGATCGCTCCTCCATTGGAGCCTTGTTATGTGCTGGCAGTGCTCCATCCAAAGCCATTCAACCCTGACTTGCAGACAAGCAGTCAGGGTCAAAGGTCAAAATGTTACGGTCAAGGTTAGGCTCTGCTAATAAAAGGATAGCTAGTACTGGTTGTGGCTCCAATGCACACTATTAAAGCTAAACAAAGCGGAATAGACACTGGCAATGCTGTTTGTTGCTGCACAACTTACTTTGCTTGGCGCTTTAATGGCATGCTGACAATGCCACCAGTACACCAGTGGAACCTGATCAAGAGCCACAGTTGGACTTAGAACCGGAAGAGTATCTAGGGAACAACCACAAACAGGAAGCTAGCGGAAGTATAGTCTGGTTCAGGTCACCATTAGATGGGAAGGCAACATACAAAACATGCCTTATTAAATCACTAAGTGTACATCAGCGTGACATTTATCCATGTGAGCCTATCATTGGGGAGGGGGATCCCTTCGCTCAGAGAGGCACTAGAGTGTGCATGCAGATGGGGAGCAGCGGCACAGGGGACGGTGCACAGCCAGGCAGTGCGGAGCAGAGCGGACAGGAGGGGAAAATGGCTGACCTTTGTGTCTGCTGCTCAGACACGGCAACGCATCAAACTGCATTTCACGCACTTCCAGCTAGAACAGAGAGATACAAGCTGATCCCTCTGCTCAGATGAGGCCCCTGTCCTCTCTCCACACACACACACACACACACACACACACACACACACACACACACAGCACAAGGTAGAACAAACTTGGTGGTCTGCAAATGAAAAATAAGATGGACTCATAAAGAATAGTAATTTGCAAAGATATATTTGGTTAATAACTGACAACCCAAACAAACTACAGTATTTGCTCCATCGCTGAACATCTTTTTTTTTAGATTCCTTGCTATGACAGCTTTAAAAAGGACACAAGCTATTCAAGCCTCTCCAATCAGATCCATTGTATAAGGCCCTAGGATTAAAATTTGAATAATTATATAAACGCAAAGAATTTATCATTTTTTACATTTATTTTTCATTATTTTTAAAATTTTTACACTTAAAACCCAAGCCACTGACTTGCCGAATGTGACCAAAATGATTGCGCTCCAGGCTGTTATCACTGCGAATGTTTGTTCATTCTGTACCTGCATGGAATTTCTAAAGGAGTAGCCTATCTCCTGATAACACTTCTTTTTCTCAGAAAAACAAAACAAAATGTTTTCTTAATTTATCAGAAAATACTTCTTAAATTTGAGTCATAGTGTCACATGCCGTTAGATACTACATGTTTACCAGTACCTGTAGCAATACCGGTACCATTGAGAGAGTGTGCTCATCTGTGCAAAAGAAAGCAAAACTGCTCCAGCTGCCTTTAGTTATAAGTGCGATAACCATTAAACAATGTTTAAACATTGATAGGGATTATGCCAACTGTTACTGAATATTCTTGTCAGCATGGCATGTGAAAGGACTGACTGCTTTCCAATGGCTACAACTACTGTATGGCCAATTCACAATGTGTATCATTTTAGATCTGTATGGATAGACAAGGCTAGCCTATATTGGCTACGGGTTGAGAGAGGGACCCTCTTGGGTTGTGGATGGACCCTCTGTCCTAAACAACCTCTGATACTGTATGACTACAGCCTCAAGTCAAAAGATGTTTTAGAGACCCAAAATTCAAAATGTCAAAAAGTAATTCTGAGGATTGAAAATGTTATGGCCATACTGCATTCACATACTGCACAACATGTATTTTGTTAATTACATACAACTATACAAACCAACAACCAATAAATAAATAAATAAACAAATAAATAAATAAATAAATAAATAAATGCAAATGTCTACCTAGGAAAGACCGATAAGGGGGCAGGTCTTTGTGTGACTATCAGATGGCACCGATTACGTCCTTCCCAAGAGTTATCAGATGTTGAATCAAAGCCAATGCAGCCGAACTGCTGTTGTGAAGTGAGAAGGAGACTGCTGGCTGACAGCTTTGCATCAGTGAGGCACGATCTGTGTGTTGGCGGCTGGTTTGACTAGTGTGTGTGGTGTGAGTGTGTGTATGTGTGTGTGTGTGTGTGTGTGTGTGTGTGTGTGTGTGTGTTTTGATATCTGTTCTGGTGCTCTACAAGCATGTGTTTGTGTGTGTGAGTGTCTGTGCTGACATGTGTTTGAGGTTTGAGAGTGAGTGAATGTGTGTGTGTGTGTGTGTCTCGTTCTCTATGTGTCTGTGTGTGTGTGTGTGTCTGTGCCGGCATGTGTTTGAGAGTGAGTGAGTGAGTGTCTCTCTCTCTCTCTCTCTCTCTCTCTCTCCGTGCATGTGTGTGTGTGTGTGTGTGTGTGCCAGGCTCTGTTTATTCATTATGGTTCTACCCACAGCCCTGGCCTGGGGAGCAACTAACTCCTGCTGACTCTGGGAGGAGATCCTGTTGTGGGGGAACTGCATTCAGCCTCTCCTGTTTATTTCCCAAGATGGCATCTCTCTCTCTCTCTCTCTCTCTTCCATTCCTCCACCCCTATCTTTCTCTCCTTTGCTTTTCTCTTTCCACCTCTCTGCCTCTGTCTCTCCTTTTTCTCTCTCCATCCCTCCATCTTTTTTTCCACACCCCTCCCTCCCTCTTTGTGCCATAGGCAGTAACAGGAGCTCTAATGAAGCCGGCTGTAAGCAGCTACCTTCATTACATCCAATCCTCTGGACAGCGTCAGCACTTGCATTCCAACTTCCCACGGTTAGAACTACAACTGCAGATCTCTCTCACTCTTTCTCTTGCTCTCTCCATCCATGTCTCTCTCTCTCTCTTCCTTCATCTAAGTATCTTTCCTTCATCCCTCTTCTCACTGTTTGACTGACCTCTTCCTATCCTTATCCTCTCTGCCATCTTTTCGTCTACTTGCCTGCTCGGAAATGTCTGTTTTTCTGAAAGCTTTAATTCAGTGTTTTCCCTCACAACACAAACACACACACACACACACACACACGCACACACACACACACACACGCACAACTCTCTCTCTTTGGGGATGCCTGGCTCTTTCCCCTGAATGTGTTCTTTTTGTTCTTTTCTATCCTCCCCGTGCAACAGAGGCAACTAGAAATGCTGTTGAAGAAAGACAGAGAAGAAGAAGGATACAGAAGGAGGAAATAAGGAGGTGACAGGATTGGATGGTGGGGGGTAAGAACCAACTGAGGGAGGTTACACACAGAAGACAGGAAACTTCTCAGCGAGGGTAGAGCATCCACGGTCAGACAGCCCCCGCACGCTCCAACACAGGACGAGATGACAGCAGCTTTTTCCTCATCTCTCCTTCACACACATTTTCATAAACTGCCATTTTTGTGGGCACTTCTGTATTTTTTTTTTTTCAATTACGATTACCATTTACGACTAGTTAACTAATCCAACAACTAATTTTCTGATTAATCTGAGAAATAGTTTGGTAATTAACAATTACTTTCCATCACAGTTCTTCTCTACCAACCATCTCTGTTCCAATGACCATTGTCTCACTTACACAAGACTGTAGGCTGTAAGTCAACAAAACACAGACAAACAAGCATTTTGACCACAGGCTTTGGCCTGCCGGCCTACTATATGAAAAATGATGCAATCTCTTCGAGTATTCAAAATTGTTGGCCTAAGACAGACAGAAAACTATTTGCAAATCCTTGGAAAAGCTCCACTTTTAACTGTATATTTATGAATTCCAATGTCATGGTCGCCTTGAGAAAAGATCTGTTTTTTTTTGTGCCTAGCAGGTGTGTCGACCAATCGTGTTTGAGCATTCCACAACACCACAGGCTCATGAAGCGTGTATCATGGGGATGCGTTGCTTCTGAGAGGGGTGTCAACAACTGCAGCTCCAGGGCCAGTTTGAGCTCTGCTGTGTGAATAAAAAGACCAGCGGGGCCACACAGAGGAATCTGATTGTAGATC
Source organism: Limnothrissa miodon (assembly GCA_017657215.1). Taxonomy (NCBI): domain Eukaryota; kingdom Metazoa; phylum Chordata; class Actinopteri; order Clupeiformes; family Clupeidae; genus Limnothrissa; species Limnothrissa miodon. Next base: position 29,850 of record JAGFZM010002106.1, on the reverse strand, counting down.
AGTAGATGCGGGGCAACCTCACCCTAAGGGCTCCAAAAGAAAGAGAGGGAGGGAGAGAGAGAGAGAGAGAGAGAGAGGAGAGAGATGTGTAGAGCCAAAGGGGGGTATTAAGTTTTTATGCTGAGGTCGTATGATCTGAGAGGATTTTCTGGTTGCACATGGTGTGTGGGTGTGTGTGTGTGTGTGTGTGTGGGTTGGGGGCGGGGGGGTTGTGTGTAGGGCACAAAGAGAAAATGACGATGTTGAATTATTCACCTCCAAAAGTCACATACAACACACATGCGCACACACGCACACACACAAACACATGCACACACACACACACTCACAAAACACATACTGTACAACAGTATGGACCTGAGTGTCTGCACACGTACACACTCTCTTTCACACACACACACACCCGCACAGGCCTAGAGTGGCATCAGTCCCACTCATTAGCGAAAGGCCCATACCTCCATTATTCAAAAGCAGTGAGTGGAGGCAATGACTCATTTCAACACGTGTGCACATGACGAGAGAGGAAGCCAGAGTGGAGAGTGAGAGACAGAAGACGAAACAAGGAGAAACAAGGAGGATGCACATGGACACATGGGACACACATTTACAGCATGCAACCGCAGCTAGCTATAGGAGCACGTCCACTTTGCAAGCACAGTCAATTCATTAGGGTTATGTTTGTGTAGGTATAGGTGAGAATATCAAATAGGTCTACAGTTTACACAGTGTAAATAGCGTCCTCTTCTATGCTGTGGTAGCGTCCTCTTCTATGCTGTGGCTTAGCGTCCTCTTCTATGCTGTGGCTTAGCGTCCTCTTCTATGCTGTGGCTTAGCGTCCTCTTCTATGCTGTGGCT
>JAGFZM010002106.1:18393-28985 GCA_017657215.1 Limnothrissa miodon | reverse complement strand
CGTCCTCTTCTATGCTGTGGCTTAGCGTCCTCTTCTATGCTGTGGCTAGCGTCCTCTTCTATGCTGTGGCACGCTGGGGAGGAAGCACTAAGAAGAGGGATGCTGGGCGACTAGACAGGTTGATAAGGAAAGCTGGCTCTGTTGTGGGAGCTGAACTGGAGTGCATCACTTCAGTATCAGACAAAAGGACCCTGAACAAGCTACTCAACATCCTGGACAATGACTGTCATCCACTCCACAGCACTATCATGCAGTAGAAGAGCTTGATCGGCTGGAGACTACGCTCCCTGACATGCACAACAGACAGGAAGTCATTTGTACCCAGGGCCATACAACTCTACAATGCTTCACTGAAATCTATCTATCTATCTATCTATCTATCTATCTATCTATCTAAATAGGATTCTTATATTCCTGATACTCCATTAGTTTATTTGTTTATATACTGGAATATATTCTGGGTTATACTATTCATTGTGTTTTTTCATTTGATTTCCTCTTATCATTTAAGGCACTGCTACATTGATTTAGCTTTTGATTTAATTAGTTATAGGAGCATAAGAACATTAATTGAATTTAAACACTTTTAATTGATCATTTGCATGGTTATGTATGTGGGCCAAAATCAATAATATGTTTCTTGCTTTGCATTTCCAGAAATGTTGTTTTTTCCTCCAGATTACATAGTTTTCTTTGGGATCTTTGATATTTTACAGTATACAGTTGTGTAGAATGTGCAGACAAAGTGCTTTTAACGTATATTAATGGTAAAAAAGCACACCAACTCACAAAAGAACTAAACACATCCCAATATACATACATCCGACACACACACACACACACACACAGAGTGGTATGTATGGCCCTCCCTTATCATGGAGGAAATTGGGCTTAAAAAAAATCGGACTCAACCATTTTCCATCTCCGTTTGCCCCTCCCCTTCACTCTACCTTTCTCTATACTCTCTTCTGCATGCATCCCTCTATCCCTTCCCTCCGTTTCTCTCTTGCCATGGTTCCTCTATAGTTAAGGCCTGGGACTATACTCCTCCCATTTTAATGAAAGGCTATCCTTTGATATTGGATCTCACCATCAAACCTTCCCAATCCCTCTTTCCTCTCTCTTGCCTTTCATTTCCTCATCTGCAATCAAATTCACACACACACACACATGCACGCACACACACAGAGCTTCATATACACAGATACATAAGTCATAAACTGTCCCTACACACACACACACACACACACACACACACAAAACAGTGTGCACAGCACACACACATTTTTAAATGTGCGTGTACACACACACACACACACACACACACACAGATGGGAGAGAGAGAAACTGGAACCAGAGAGAAGTTGACGCAAATGAGACAGTGCCATATTTTTTTCTGAGATACAAAATAGAAGCACTGAACCAGATTTAACAGCTGATGCACCACTGCAACAGTCTGAGCACTATGCCTCTCTTTCACTCCCTCTCTCCATCCCTCCCTCTTTCTCTCTCTTCCTCTCCCCCTCCTCTCCCACCTCTTGTTTCATTGTTTTCTCATTTATTTCTAGGGCCAGCTTTGTCTCAACAAACTCCCTGTCCTCTCTTCATAATCAGAGGGATTGCTTTGGCAGAAATCAAATGTTAAAACCCACCAAATATCACCCACATCCCATCTCTCTCTCTCTCTCTCTCTCTCTCTCTCTGTGTTTATGCTCATGAGTGAGAATTCATCCCTAATTCAGATTCAGCATCCCTTCTGCAGCATACTATTCACACACACACACACACACACACACACACACACACACACACACATATACACACACACACACAATCACACTATTTTATGTACTATAAATAAACCTATACGCACAGTACATGATATACTGGCATGCAACTAACCCCCATCCCCGCCCATGGCATGTTATGATGGTAGGTTAGATTAGATAGTTTCTGTTGTCTTTCCAACTGTACTATGGGATCAGTCATCAAATCATTCCCATCAGATCAAATCAGACCCATCATCCAATCAGATAGGGTTCATTGAGATTCACTGAGTTGACTTGTATCTCATGGACTCTTTTTACCCAAAGGTTATAAAAAACAACCTCTGCCTTATAACGATGATGCACACTTTTTAGATATATTCTGCTCATATAGCAAAGAAGGAGCATTTTTGATTTTGTGATTTATTTTATCATTATTGTCTGTTGTCTTGATGCCCATCATGTGTCTACAGTACTTCCTGCTACTGAATGTACAGTATACTAATGGATGTCCCTGTTTGTTTAGAGAGCTAACACCTATCAAAGGCAAATTCATTGTACATGCAAGTGTACTTGGCCAATAAAAACCTGATTCTGATACTGACTTGGCAATGGCTTTCACATGATTTGTCTCCCAAATGAAAAACTCTCCACTAGCAAACCGAAAAGAGTTCCCACGTATGCCACGTTCACCACGTATAAATGAGGTTACATTGAACGAGAGCTCTGGGCAGCTGGTTCACACTGAGAACTTTCCCTGGTGTGAATGCACAGGCACACACGCACAACTGCTGCACACTGCAAAGGCACTGACTGACTGCTTGCTGAAGACGGGCTCCAGGCTAAGGGAGGGTGTCCTCGAGACTAAGGCACCAGGCCTGGAGCCATGGCCAGATTGGCCTGAACTTTAATAAGCTGATAAGTTTAACGGGAAGGAGTTTGACAGGGCATGCTATCTGGAACCGGCCTGTGTGACAGATGCCATTTTGCTGGCAGGACGTTCATTTGTCCCAATGAGCATCTTTACCGAGAGCATACTCATCCTCTATTACTCTCTCTTTCTGCCTCACACACACACACACACACACACATATGAACACACACACACACACAAAGATGAACACACATGCCCTGAAGCACACATCCCTGTGTCTTAATGAGGTCTGCACCCACCCATACTCACATACAAACGGTCAGACACATGCACAACAAATACACACAGGCCTACAAGCACCCAACCCAGAGTCTTAATGAGACACGTGTGCATGTGCGCGCACACACTCACACTCACTCTCACACACACACATAAATATTCATGTACAAATATGCACACTCGCAAACACATACAGTACACACTAACTCAAGTCCTGATGATCCTTCAGCAGTATTCATACACACACACACACACACACACACACACTTTTCTGTTGAGTTTCCCATGGGCCAGTGAGAGGCTCAGGCAATATGTGTGTGTGTGTGTGTGTGTGTGTGTGTGTGTACCCGTGTGTGCGTGTTTGTTCGTGTGGCTGAAAGGAAGCTTTTTTAGACCTTTGCGTGCAAGTGAAGTGGACAAAAAAAAAAAAGCACTATTTCTGGAATGCTGCGTCTGGGCTCTATTGTCAAAGAAAAAGGACAAGAGAAAAAAAAGACAACAAGAAACCAGAAAAGGTTTGTGTGGAACTGGGAGGGCATTTGGTGGAGGACCACAGTGTGGGAGGAAGGAGGCGGAAGGATAGTTTTCCCTAAGATGGCTGCCACACCTTTCCCCCAATGAGAAGATGGGTCTTTGTGCTTGAAAAGCAGATTCATGGATCAGTGCCCAAATACTCACAGCACACATGCACACAGAGATGCAACTGCAAACACTGGTGTGAGTACTTGGCCAGTGCACATTGCTGCTGCTATGTATAGCCCATTCACTTACAACTGTCTGAATCTGGGATTGAGTTTGATCTGGACGCTTCAACAGACATTGGCCTATAGGTACAATTCCTCTGCATTCGTTTGGATATACCTAACCTATCAGAACAATGATACCGAGGACGCTTGATGTGCCAAGACAGAGAGGGAAGTGATATTTATGAAAAGATAAAAAGAAAAAGAATGCAATACGCCTGTCTCAAGCGCATGAAAGCCTGTTTTATGATTGGATCTCAGGCACTCAAATAGAAACTGAAACCAGGCCTCGTGGCCAACCGGCAGAGCAAAATCAAATCTAGATTGCAGATTAGTATACGTGTGAACCAGGCTACATGGTTGGGGCTTGTCTTCATTGTGAATATCTTGGACAAAAGTTCTTTGGACATCTTCACTCCACAAGGACAGTTTGGACCTCCCCTGAGTGTCCCCTCACCAGCCGAGTACACACCTCACCCATGTGTGTGTGTGTGTGGATCTATAGTGACCAAATGGGGAAGACCACACAGCAATTAAAGCCTCACATATCAGGCTCTGGGACACAGTTAGATTAGCTGGAATTCACACACCACTGGCTACTCATTCAGTCTTTACTGACTTTTATTGTATTACTGGGGCCTCTCTGTGGCCCTACCTGAATATACTGCAGCTCAGTGTACTTTTCAGCCTACTGTTTTTAAGCATACTAACTGTTAGGCAAGTCGATGGTAGTTTGTTCATTTCGTAGCAAAATAATAAACTGCAGCCTTTTTTCTTTACAATATGACAACTACTGATTAAGATGGTTTAAATTAAATCATATGCTGATTTATCAGAGGTTATATTAGCTAGGCACAACTAATACAGACATTAAAAAAAATAGAGTTATGTACTACACCACAGCCAGACATACTGTAGACTCTCTCTCTCTCTCTCTCTCCCTCTCTCTCTCTCTCTCTCATTCCATGTCCTCTCTTCTACTTCTGCCTCCCAAAAACTACTATGGCCCAAACAGGGGATTGGAAATCTAACAACCTGACAGCTTGCTGCGGTCACAGCATGCCACCGCTGCCAATGTGCAGAGGCTAACAAGTCTGGGACAGGTTGCACAAACACACACACACACACACACTTGCACAGAAATGCATGCACACACATACACAAACACACACAGAAACAGACACACACAGTAAAACACACAGAAACATGTGCAGGTACACACATGTGTTGTTCTATAAAATCCATCTTATGGCTACATTAATGTGTGTAACCAAGTAAACCAAGTAAAACACACAGAATCCATTAAATGGAGCTCACTGCTTAGAAGGCAAAGACTCATAATAGATGCCAAATTTATCACACACATACAGATACAAGCATGCAGACACATAAATACACACACACACACACACACACAAACACACCAGCACACATTCCCGCATGCAGAAACACACATACATACATACATACATACATACACACACACACACACACACACACACAGACACACACACACACAAGCAAATAGTTTGTCCCGGGTGTGGATCCAGATGTTGTGAGTGGATTAACTCATGACGTGTTTTTTGCACATGTGTGTGTGTGTGTGTGTGTGTGTAAGGATGAGATTAGTTTCTCAGTGTGATGATGAGGATGCTGCCAGGTGTGAGGTAAAGGCTGACGCCAAAGCCGCCGGCTCTCGGATAGACATTGGGATGGCCACACGATGTGGATGATGACTGCGGTCAGTGCTAGTGAGACAAGGCAGAGGTAATGGGGAGGAGGAAGGTCAGAGCTGTGGCCTCTCTCTTTATTTGTCCCCATGGGACACACACACACACACGCCCTCACAGACACATATACAGTACATTACATATTAATGTATAACATGAATTCTGTGCTGATTGCAAGTTATACTGAATACGTAGGTCATTTATATAACATACATATATAAAGAAAGAGAGAGAGAGAGAGAGAGCAGAGAATGGAGTGCGGATGCTTCGGAAGCTCTGGTCTCCCAATCTACAGAGATTACACCAGAGGAGAGAAGAGGGGATTACAGAGATATGGAACTGCAATCTCTTCCACGGGCAAGAACAGAATCTGCCCAGCCGCCGGCAAGCGCACGCCTCCGCATACACACACAGAAACACACCCACACACACATACAGCACACAAAATGCTGACACTCAAACACACACACACACACACACACACACACAGAGCAGCTTCCATGCACTAACTACATAGAGAGGTGGATGGGGCTGCAAGGTTAGGGAGAATTCAATTACCCCACTTGCTCTATCAGGCAGGATAACTGCAGACAACAGCAGCCCAAGTAGGTAGAGGACTCCTCTCTAGGAGCACCAGTGCCTAATGTCAGAAGACCAATGCAACTACAACATGACCACAGCCATCAAACATACCTATGCATTAACACCACTGAACAAATGCATCTGAAAAAAACAAACAAAAACAAAACAAAAAAAGCAACACACAGTTATTGCATTATAGCCATATTAAACAACTGAACTACTTGTACCATCATTTCCTTTATCAGCAAACTCGTCTGTATATTTTAACAATTATACGGAAACTACACCTGCAAAGTCATCTGAAAACCTATGTAGTCATAATTTACAGGGTGACTTATAATTTACACTGGATGACTGTCTATTTAACCAGATCATAATTCAATAACAATATGAGTATGAATGTTCAAGAACGGGACAATGAATGTCACAACATCAACATACACAACATGGATCACACCATAGACCTACCCAACACAACACATCCATTTGAATATTGAGTAACAAAGATGTATTAAAGAATGAGAGATGATCAGAGATGATGAGGTGTAGAACCAGGTGTAGAAAAATAGGATAAGCATATTCAGCCAGTTGAAAATGGGAAGGATCTGACTGTTATACTCCAGGTAGTGAAAACTCAATGGAGAATTTGGCTACACATTTCTAATCTTAAAATACAAATTATAAGGAAACAAATGAAAAACACATTATTTAAGTACAGTACATGCAGGCCGATAATCTTTCTGATTAAAAAGTTCTGAGTAAAAAGCTAGAAAAAAAACATAGTAAGGCGTTAAAATCACAAAAAATCACAGTTGATAAAAGCAATGTTGCTAGACATAATTACAGATTTCCATCTCAAGTTAATTTGCCTCATATTTCAATTTAAGTCCTTGGGTGCAACTAAGCTACAGCAAATTCATTTGATGAGCTAACGCTAGCAAGATAGCTAGCTTGACTACTACAGTAGACGACAAAATGTCTAAAAATAGGAGTAATTGTCAGTACACACAAACAATGTGACTTAAACATCATTTTCCAATACAATAAAAAGACCCACATAATTATGTTTTTTTTTTGACTGACTACTTATCAAAAGGAAAAAGACGTTATGGTTTAGGCAGAGTGGAAGTGCATTCATATATCGACGAATATATCATGCTTTATATTGGGTTCTAAACTTATAACACACACACACACACACACACACAATGTACACACATATCCCTCGGGACATGGCAACACACATGTACATGTACATGTGTACACACACACACACACACACACACACACACATACACAGCAATACATGCCTATTAATTTTTGTGTGTGTCAGAGTTTGTATTTCTGCAGAAATGTGGAAAAAACACGGAGAGTTACAGACGTAATGGCAATGGCTAGGAAAATTTTTTCCACTTAATGGTTTGAACGGCATCAGCGCTAAATTTAGCTTGCCTTCCCAATTCTGTGCCGATTCCGCCCTCCCACCAAATCCCCTCCCTCCACACACACATACACACACACACACACACACACACACACACACTCCCACTCTTTTTCTGGCATGCATGTACGTTTGGAGCACCCACGCTATTCCAAGACGCCCACGGTTGCCGCGGTGAAAACCAAGGCGAAAGAGAATATAAAAAAGGAAGATGTTGTTAAGGATGGGGAAGGAGCGAGGGAGAAGAGATAAAAAGAGAAGAGAGAAAAAAAGACAGAGTGAGAAATACAGAAGAGGAAGAAAAGAGAGAGAGACGGAGAAAAAAAAACCTGTGATGTCTGTGGCAAAAAGTGGACCTCCAGCAGGGCTCTCACTGGCAGGCTGGCAGTACGTGGCTCCCTCTGTCTCTATTCCAAAGGACATCCAGCTGGAGAATGAGCAGGGAAACCTGAGCCTTACTCACCGACAGAGACACTCCACATGCACCAACCACGAACACTATGACTGTAGACAAGTACTACTACATACATGTGCCCCAGCCATAACGCTGGAATAATGCCAAGAAATGTCAGCCATAAACTTGGAATAAAACCTCTATATACCAGCCTGGAAGATGTACATATACCAGCTATACACAAAGTATAAGTTTAACATATGCTTAGCCATTTAACCAGATACATACACAAACCATCGATCTTGACTTACTGTACGTAAATCAACGATTAGACAATCATCAGGCCTATACACCAGCTATAAGTCAAACAGGACTGAAAAGTCCTTCTCTTATCGTTCACATCACACACAAACGTCAAGTTGTTTGTTCTTTAGATGAGAGAGGTTATCAAATTTTAATAGGCAGTGTATCTACAAGAGTTTCTATGTGTGGATGATGGAACATTTGCTGTCCCTTCTTTTGACTTTCCTAACTCTACACACGACACAACCCACTGACGGCATGTGTTCTAGAACCACTGACCAAATGAAGGGCAAAGTATGAATACACTATAAAGCATATACAGTGCATACTATTTGTAGATCCTACTCACAAAGACACTCACACACACACAGCAGTGAAAGAGGAGAGAGAGAGAGAAAGAGAGAGAGACTTATAAAAACCCATTTGAATGAATGCAATGTCAAAAAGCAAAGGATTTGCTTTGGGGTGGGTGATGTCCTTTAGAAATATAAACCACAGTGTTCAGCGTTCTTTATTTAGAGACTGAAGCCTCATGCAAAGGCACACTCCATTCCATGTTCTATTTCATATCAAGTTGCTGGACTTCCACAAGGCAAAAGCATGTACATGTAGTCAAGGGGGCATCCATTTTTTACCCAGTGGGAAAAGTCTGGTCGGAAAAGCTATAACACTGACGAAGCATCTGTCCAATCCCAACTGCAAATTTCTAGATGCTTCCATCTCCATTGCAACTCAATTACTATTCTGAATCCGCTCACATTGCCTCGTAGCAAACGGAGAATTACCTGTGGTGAAAGCAAAAGGGAAGATTCCCTCATGAAATTTGTTTTGGATCGAATAAAAAAAGAGAGAGAGAGAAGGAGACCTTGACGCTCAAAGCCTTCAACAACAGCAACAAAATGGCTATAGGACATCGGCTGAGAGAGAAGAAGGTGGTTGTGGGGGTGGTGGTGGTGGGGGGGGGGGCTTATCTGCAGAGGAGACGAAGCAAACCTTCCTTCCTACCATCCCTAAGGAGAATTGATCAGGGCACAACCTGATCTGCACTGATGCAGAGAACGAAGGAGAGAAGAAGAGAGAGAGAGAGAGAAAGACAGAAAAAAAGTGTGTGAGAAAGAGAAGAGAGACAACTGAGACACTACACACACCACACACACACACACACGCATCTCTGCCCTACACACCACACTGACATACAATTACACACCAGGTTGTATGGCTTGACTGGATTCCATGCCATTTCAATTCTCATTCACACCACTAACACCAACCCCACTCACGCCCACTAATAAGAAGACCAGAGGTGAGCAGAGAGGAGAAGGTGAAGGAGACACACACACACACACACACACACACACAGAGAGACACTTCCCTGGGAACCCATGGGAAAGCCCCCATGGTTCCAAGCATGGTTTGATTGAAAGCACAATCAGCCCTTTTTCTCTGCACGCTGTGTCTGTCGTCCTGCCTGTCCGCTCCTGGCCTGTCGCTGGTCACCAGGATTGAAATGGACAGCAGGGCTGTCCGACCACCCACCCTTCCCCCCCCCCCCCCCCCCCCCGCCCTCCACTCCAAACCTAATCTCATCCAGCCAACAAACAGTAAACCAACCCCCCCTTTCTCCGCACCCCTCGTCTCCTGTCCTGATCTCCTCACCATCGTTCATCCGTCTTGACAGGGAGCGTGTCCTGTTGTGCCAATGGTTTGGTCGCCGTGATGGAGCGGTGGCCATAGCTACAGTAGCAGCAGCCACAGCTCTACAGCTAGAGTACGGACCTGGCCGACAAAGACTGAGGAGGGGCACCCATGTGATTAGTGACCTCCAAACATGACAGACAGAGGAGGGGTGTGAATGGGTATGGTCTTGCACATATGTGTCACCTATGTGTGTGTTTGATTAAATATAGACATAAAAGAGATGGGATGTGTGTATGTTCATTCACGTGTATGGTGGTGGTGGTAGTGGGGTATGTTTTTAGCCATGTGCATGTATGCGTGTGTATGTGCGTGTGTGTGACTGTTTAGTGGGGGGAGGGGGGTAGTAAATATAGACAGAGAATAGAGGGACAGAAGCATATATCGTTTTATGACAAAGTACATTAATGTGTGTGTGTGTGTGTGTGTGTGTGTGTGTATGTGTGTGTGTTACTGGCCTGACTAATTTGGGATTTTGGTGTCACTACAGGTGTTCTGTGCTATGCTTATGCTATGCTATAATGTGCTGTGACGAGCAGGGCTGTGCTATTTTGTAATGTGCTGTGTTGTACTCGTGCTATGCTGGACCTATGCTATAATGTGTCATGTTGTGCTGTGTTATATTGTGCTGTGCTGTGCAATGCTGTAATGTGCTGTGCTTTGCTGTTCTATGCCATAATGTTCTATAATGTGCTATGCTATTCAATGCCATAATGTTCTGTGCTGTGCTATGATGTGATGTGCTGTGCTTTGCTGTTCAATGCCATAATGTTCTGTGCTGTGCT
>JAGFZM010002106.1:10000-18383 GCA_017657215.1 Limnothrissa miodon | reverse complement strand
ATGTGCTGTGCTTTGCTGTTCAATGCCATAATGTTCTGTGCTGTGCTGTGGTGTAATGTGCAGTGCCTTGCTGTGCTATGCTATAATGTGCCGTCCTATGCAATAATGTGCTGTGCTGTTCTATGCTATGCTGTAATGTGCTGTGCTGTACTCTTCTTGTGCTATGCTGTAGCGTACTGTGCTTGACCTATGCTATAACGTGCTGTGCTGTGCTGTAGCATGTTGAGCTGTGCTGAGGCAGAACAGCACAGGCTGCGAAGCACGCTTGGCTATTCCCTCTCGGCCAGGGCCAGCCAAATACTCCACTGGATGTGGAGGCTTTAAAGGTCAGGCGATGGCAAGGGGAGAATTTTTTCACTTTCTGATGTTTCTGTTTCAACCCGTGTTTACCATTCTGGATCCAGGATCTCACCTCTCCCTGCCTATTTCAGCTGACATTAACAGGGGCAACAATGCCAAATACCAAACAAAGCAGAATCAACACTAACGACTGTCTGTCTGTGTAATGTCAACACGGCTCCAAAGGATCAAACAAGCAAATATGTCACGTGTGCAAAGAGAGAAGGTTTTTGGTGTGTGTTTGCGTGTTTGTGTAATGCCTGTGTGTGTGTGCGTGTGTGTGTGTGTGTGTTGGGAGAGAGAGGGGAGGGGGATGCGTTCAGCTGACTAATACCGAAGACCGAAATGAAGGCGTCCTCATGTCACAAAGCTTCACATCGTGGGAGGTATCGTGTGCATCCAACAATATCATCATTAACATCAAATCCCCGTCGCGCGCTGCCAGGAGCAGGAGTGTGATGTGGCTGACGACGGCGGTCCAGTGCTGCACTCGTGTGTGATTGACGCTGCGTTTCAGCACCACGGTCAGTGGACTGCGCTCCCCCGATCCACAGAAGCCCCCCTCGCTCTCTCTACTTCTTTCTAGATATGTCTCTCTCTCTTGCTCGCACGCTCGTTCGCTACCTCCCTCCCTTTGCGTTGAGCGAGAGGCGGAGAGAGAGATGGTGAAGGGGGAGTGGGGTTTCCCTGTCAGCTATCTGGAGCTAGAGTCTTTCCTCCATTGCTACACATTACCACTTCCCAATCAGATTTTCCGAACGGGGACTGCCACCTTCCCGAGCTCAGTATTTTTTCCACCGCCGTGACAACACAATGGAAAGCTAAAATGGAGAGGGCAACCACAGGCGAATGACATCTCCCTAACCATATCAGCTGCATAACCCCTCTCTCATGTTGTAAGCTGAAATACCCGGTAGTCATAAGATAAATTTAAGTATTCACACTAGAACATACAGTACATGTTTCATAGGCTATAGGCGTCTTCATCTCTGGGAATATGTGCAATGTGCGGTCACGAATCCTTGTGTGGCAATGAATGTCGATGTCCCCCCCCCCCTCGTTTTCATAGCAAACACATCGTCGGGAAATGTCTGCATGAAGCGGAATGTCATGCACAGAGCACAACTTGCATTCAGTTCACGATTTATTCCACCAAGCTTCGGTCGTGGGTTCCGTAGCCTACGTTTCAACCGGCTGACACCATCATTCACAATTCAGTCACATATCATTCACGAGCTCGTGCTTCACGAAGCATCTAGCTATTAAGGCACGTAGTGTGCGCTGAAGAGCTACATCGTCTCCCCAGGCAAACGTTGCAGGACTCTTTTGCTTTTGGTGAAAAGAAATCTGCTGCGGTCAGCCGCGTGCCGGGTCAACGCATAACGTTACACGCGATTCTGTTCTTAGCTCACCGCATGCTGAAATGTCAATTTTGGCATTTGACAGGTTGACATGGCAAATTAATCATTCACCAGTCCAAATAGTCTCTACCCCTGAAAATGACACACTAATGCGAACTAAAGCGAATCGACACATCAGACAAACAGACCAGACGCCAGAGCAAGGGACACGCCATGCAGGTGGCACCGTGAATTCGCCATGACTCACCGAACCGCAATGGCGAGACATTTAGAGGAAATGGGCATTTACCTGTGAGGACGCCGACCCGGATTTGGTGGTCGTGGTTTGTTAAAATCATCCCGTCTGACGCCATGTTCACCAGCGCTGTAGAGCCGCACTGAGAACTCACGGCAGACCCGAGTGCCGATGGCATCGAACGGTGCAGGAGGGAGAGGAGGGGAGAGGTAGAAGAGGGGAGGAGAGATGATAGGCGGAAAACGCGAGAGAGCGAGAGAATGAGATGGAGGGAGAGGGAGAGCAGTCTAGATCAGTAGAACACCTATCTCTCGTCGTCTCCCTCCACACATGGACAGATATAGCAGTCAGAGCGCGCATTGCCTGGATGCGGGGGCCGTTTAAAAAGGAACACATCACTCAACTGGCTGCCTGCCACGGTTGTAGTGTGTATTCCAGATTCATTCCTATGGAGAGCTCTATTGATTTCCTGCAAAGGGGGTTTCAAGAAAAAAGACGGGCTTTCAGCTGGGCTAATGTCAATCGACCCCCTTTTGCGTCACCATGTTGACGTGGAGAGAAGGGATCGTCTGTGGAAGAGCTCTTTTAGGTAGAGGCAAAAAGACACCCCCCTCATCTTTGCCTTCATGTTGGTCAGGAAAGGAAGGCAGCAGTGAGATATGCACAGTCTGACCTGTAAAAATGCAACTGCATCCTTAGGCAAGAGGGCCATGCAGTTATTTATAGAGCGGAGCATAATTCCTCTTGTTTATTCTCGGGGAAGGAGGAAAAAAGGCAGCCATCCTCCTGCTCTCTGTTGCAGAAATGTATCAATATCCATTATTAATGCACACACGTGCCTGTGCACACACATAACACGCTTACTCATTCGGTCCCCTGCGCACTCACACACGCTCACTCACACACACAGATGCACACACATACACACACATCCAGCTCCCCTGATGAGAGGAAATAGGCTAACACATTCTGCCTGGGTGCTCACTGACTTTAAGTGACAGGAAGAGGCTCCAGTCTTTATAAGGCTCTCTGCTCTCCTCCAAGTGGGTTTGGGACATTTACAGACCCATATTTTCATGTGTGTGTGTATGTGGAGATCGAGAGAGAAAGAGAGAGAGGCAGAGAAAAAGTGTGTGTGTGAGGGAGAGGCGAGGCAGAGAAAAAGTGAGTGTGTGCCATCTTATGTCAATGTGTGTGATCCACACCTGTCCATTGCCACAGAGTATTGTAGCTATAAGCATCTTCCTTCTGTCTTTTAAGCTTGAGCCCCCCATCAACCCTGAGCACAAATCTGATTGACCAGTAGGGATGCTCAGTATCGGACTGACAACTTAGTGCTTCTAGACTATAAGAGAATGTGAAAGTAGAAATCTAGTGTGAACCAATTTAAAGCCCTGTTGTTCAAGGTTGCCAAGTGCTGTCTGCGGAACACAAGAACTTGAAAATTTGAAATATTAACTGGCAGCTAACATTGATTTAGACACAACTGAATAGGACATAGATATATCCAATGGAAAGTTAGTCTTTATAGCCCATTTGGTAAGTGCGGGTTATCAATTCACTATTTAGTCTACTCTAGATTGTGTCAAATATTCTTATTTTATTTTCTGCCAACATCACTGAGACCTTGCAGGGCGATGTGTTGATCTAAACCAGATATCTCTTTCGAAAGAGAAACTAGCTCTGTTGATCTTCCTTTCAGAGTTATTTTGAGACATACAGGATACATGAATATTATTCTCATGACAAACTATTAATAGAGCAAGTTTGATGGCCGGGATCTTGACAGTAATAGAGATTTTATCTTCAGATGTTGTGTTGGCCTTGCTTAGACACCTATTGAATCTTCATTACTTTCAGGTTTTATGCAGATACTGCTTTTTAGTGACAGCATGTATATACAATATATACTGTACAAAAGTTATAGGAACCTATATTTTTTGTTTTAGTTTTGCAGTGTTGTAAAGGCATACAGACAAACATATTTATCTCTAAATTAATTCAGATATACTGAGAAAATCTGAAAACTGGAAATTGTAGTATTTAATGCCTAAACACGTGTCTTTCTGAGACTTGTGATATCACCTTTTGGCCATGCCTTTCTGATCACAAACAGTAGTTGGTCCCCCCTCTCCCACCCCACCTCATTGCAATCTGGATCTGCCAACATCTTATGTAGGCTAGGCATGTCTATCCTTAATCGAGTGTAACACTTGACCAGCAGCTTTCTCCTTGTGATTGTTGGTCACTGAAACACAATGACTGAATCTAGAACTAAAGTGTGTCGTTTTTACAGATTTCCTGTATTTACATATTCCAACCGAGTACAGTAAGTGCACACAAATATGCATGCTCTTTATGGCACAAACACACACACACACACACACACACACACACACCCCACACACACACACATACACACACAACTGATCTTTAACAGATTCACTAGTCATTGCCTCTTGCTGAAATATTCAGTGAATCTTGAGTAGTGGTTTACTGAACTTCCCATAGCAGTATAATGCAGTTATACTATAGTGCAATATATACTGTATAATCTGTATATGTAGGAAAACTTTACACAAACATTCCAACAGTTCTAACTACTTTCAATGCAGTGTTTACTTTTTCAAAACTCTTACACGTTTACAACAGCCATATAGGAGGTTATGGAGGCCATATAGTCAAGTCAAGTCAGTTTTATTTGTCAATTTCTTCACATGTACTCGACATACAAAGGAATCGAAATTACGTTTCACACTTGTCCCATGCGTAGACGTTGACAACAATAAAGTGCAGATGCACAAAAGAAAAAAAAATTAAACAATAAGGTACTGTTAAGTAAAAAAAATGCAAGTGGGCTTAAGGCATTATACTTAGGTAACACACAGTATATATAAGACAAGACATAACATAAAGTAAGTGTTCTAGCAGTGTTGTTTTGTTGTCTTAGTGCAACACAAGATTTTAGCAGCAGTAGTATTAAATATAAATAGTGGTAAAAAGTGGTATAAATAGTGGTAAGAAGAATACTAGAATATATAGCAGCAGGTGTGTGCAATTTGCAATGCAGAGGTAGTTATAGTTATTTTCAGTCCAGAGTGTTGTTTGGTTTTTGGTTCAGAGTGTTTGTTTCCTTGTTGGTGAGTGTGTGTGTGTGTGTGGGTGGGGGGGGAGAGGTGTAGAGTACAATCTGTCTTCCTATACTCCTGCCAGTCTGGTTGTTCCGCTGGCTGGGAGCCGGGAGGGGAGAGAGTTCAGCAGTCTCACAGCCTGGTGGATGAAGCTGTTGGTGAGCCTGGTGGTGCGGGAGCGGAGACTTCTGTATCTCTTTCCAGATGGCAGGAGGCTGAACAGACAGTGTGCGGGGTGGGTTGCATCCTTGACAATTGTGATGGCTTTGCGGGTGAGGCGGGTGGTGTAGATTTCTTGCAGGGAGGGGAGTGGTCCGCCAACTATCCTCTCAGCTGTTCTCACGATGCGTTGTAGAGCTTTTCTGTTGTAGTCAGTGCAGCTACCGTCCCACACAGTGATGCAGGTGGAGAGGATGCTTTCAATGGTTCCTCTGTAGAATGTGGTCAGGATGTGTGGTGGGGCGCTTGCCCGCTTGAGTTTGCGCAGGAAGTAGAGGCGCTGTTGTGCTTTCTTGGCCAGTGATGTGGTGTTGGTAGTCCAGGAGAGGTCCTCACTGATGTGCACCCCCAGGAACTTGGTGCTGCTCACTCTCTCTACCGCAGCGCCGCCGATGGTCAGCGGGTGGTGACAGGTGTGGCCTCTCTGGAAGTTGACAATAACCTCCTTGATCTTGCTAACATTTAGCAGGAGGTTGTTGTCTCTGCACCACGTGGTCAGGAGCTCAACCTCTTTCCTGTAGTGGGTCCGCAAAGTTCACAAGGTGGTTGGAGCTGTAGGTTGGTGTGCAGTCATGTGTCAGCAGGGTGAAGAGCAGCGGACTGAGCACACAGCCTTGTGGAGCCCCTGGGCTCAGGGTGATGCTGTTAGAGACGTTGTTGCCCACACGCACCGCTTGAGGCCTCTGGCTGAGGAAATCCAGCAGCCAGTTGCAGAGGGAGGTGCTGAGACCCAGTTTGTCCAGTTTGCAGATGAGTTGTTGTGGTATTATGGTGTTGAATGCTGAACTGAAGTCTATGAACAGCATTCTCGCATACAGAGCGAAACGATCCACAGAAGATGCAATCTGCTCTGCCCTCCACCCAGCCCTAACTCACCTGGAGAAGAAAGACTCATATGTGAGAATGCTGTTCATAGACTTATACACAACAGGTTTTCTGTTCCAAAATATACTACAGAGTACGATAAATTACAAAACAACCAATGTATAAGAAAAGATTTATTTTTTTTTGTGTTCACTACACATTGAGTGATATCGCTGTGTTGTTGAATGACCGGATGTGCTAGCAGTTGGGTTGCATTACATTAGTCATTTTGGGTGAAGTATAAAGACTAGGTTGCTGTCGTACATTTTGCAGCAAATGTTAACTAGGGTGCTTGGACGTGTGTTGGTAAAGAATACTCTATGAAGAAGTTTTGAAAGTTTTACACATTGTATTGAGACTTGTATTGAGAGAGTGAATATGATGGGCAAAATCTGAAAATGTATATGGTTACTTTCTCTAGGATATAAACTAATAAACAAATAGTTTGCGCATCTTAAAATTTAAACATTCTTTAGGATGGAGCTGATCTCCTTCCATCCCACTCTAAAGTTCCAGTGCAATAAGTGGATGATCCCTACTGCCCGGAATTATGTAAGTGTGAATCTGAAGCAAATCCTGCTGTCATTGACAGCAGTCATTATACATTATACAGCATTTTAGAGAGATGTATGCTAAATATGTGTATTTTTGTCTTTTTGCCTTTATTGCAATAGGACAGTGAAACGAGAAAGATGTCCTTTGCCGTTGGCGCAGTAACATCCTTGAGGGAGAACATATACAGTACAGTCAATGGGGGAGAAGATTTATCAGGAGTGAGGATATTACTGCACCGACGGCGAAGGGCTCCCAAGTGTTCTTCCACCATACATAGTTCCCCTTGTTATCTGCTTAGAAAATTGCTACGTTTTATTTTGTGTCACCACAACCATCTTTAATAACTATTCGAGTGTCCGCATGTAAATAGGAAAGACGTGGATTTGCTTGGTGGCTTCTAACTTCAAGGCTATTTGGTGTGCATTGAAAGAACTGGGTTAAGCTAAATGCTAAGAAAGTAGCATCACGCACCAGAATGATTGCGTGCACGCACAGAGACAAAACAGGTATGCATCAACTCGCCTAAGTTAGGGGAAGAACATATTCCAATACTGAAGTACGGTGGCGTGTTGCTTTAAGAGCCTCTTAGTCAATGTACTAGTAGCCTGGGCTTTTCTGTTAAGTAGTTTGGCTGCTTGACTGCTTTCAGGTGTTGAGTCTGGACTGGACCATGTGAGATGACCCTGTTATAGTGCTGTGAACCTGGATGTGGGTGAGGTTTCTGTGACAAAGTTATATTGCCATGCAGAATGCAACAACAACAACAACAACAACAACAACAACAAAAAGAAAAGTGAGACTCTCTCTGCAGGTGGGTGGCTGTGCAGACTGTTGGTCCAACCCTCAAGGGAGAAGGGTTGGGTAACACAAGGGAGAACATGCCCTGAAGGGATTGGGTATTCCTCTGGCCCAGGAGCTAGAAAGAATGGAGCTAGATAGAACTGAATGGGAAGGGATGGAAGGAAGAGAGTAGAAAGAGAGAGAGAGGAAAAGAGGAGAGGGGATTGGAGCGATTGAAAAAGGGGTGAGGGGTAAACAGCTGGAGCCAGAGAGGACCCCAGCTGGAGGTAAGGTGTGTCTGTGTGTGTGTTTATGTGTGTGTTTTGTTTGTGTGTGAGGGGCCTGAAATATCCCGCGCACAGCTGGGTTCTTGAGAGCATAACATGTGTGGGTGGTCATGTTTTATGCGAGCATTATTTGTATGTGCTTGTATACTCTGTGTGTGTGTGTGTGTGTGTGTGTGTGTGTGTGTGTGTGTGTTTGTGCATTGTTAACCCATCCCCATTCAAGGCATAAAAAGATAATGGGTCTTTTGGTTGAGTGTTATATAAGAAGATACTGCAGCGAAATTTAGTTTGTGAAATCTAGTGTGGTTTTATCATGCAGCAAATAACAATGATTAGTGTCATAGATACATATTGGCAAGCTTATAGCGCTGATGTGTCCAAAGGCGCTTTAGTTCAGGGCTTTGAGTTGAAAAGTGGGGGATAGGGGAGGGAAGAGAAACTGCTTGGACTGAATGTTTATGTTACACGAGAGAGGCAGGGACCAGCAGACCATCCAGGCATGAGGAAGGCTGAGCTGGGTCTTTGGTTTCGGCAGATTGCACAAGCACACACACACACGCATGGACACACACATACACACACACAGTGAGAGAGAGAGTGAAACAAGTACAC
>JAGFZM010002106.1:0-5000 GCA_017657215.1 Limnothrissa miodon | reverse complement strand
AGAGAAGCCCCTGGGACACATCTCAACAGAAACCCTGTCCCTTGACTATACAACCCCCCCCCCGCCACACACACACACACACATACATACATACACATAGAGGCACCAATTTTTACACACAAACAGAGGCATGTTTACATGGAATCACACAGACACACACACCACACACATTTAGGCCAATCAACAATATACATACATGCATGGGCATGAAGAGGGTCACTCCAGCACAAACGCGTAAACACACACACACACACACAGCACACAATTACTGTAAACAGAAAGACAGGCAGATACAGTATTTTTTAAAAAATATCACTTCTTCATCAGTTTTTTATAAGAATAGAGAGTGATGATTGTTGTTTTATTACTTTTATATATATATTTTTTTTATTTTTTATATGTATATATTTATTTATATATATGGTGTTCCATTGTGCCTGTGTGGGAGGGGTATTGAGACTAAAGGCCTTGCTGAATATGTGTGTTTTACAGTAAGTTGTGTTAAACACAGTCCCAGAGAGAGTGATGCAGTAACAGATGTACAGTAAGGGTGTAGCTTCTTCCACAGGGGGCGCCAACACGGAAGCTCTATCCCAATCTGGTGTAAGGGACGGCCAAAGGGGCCTGATAGGAGCAGCACAGCAGGTGTGTGTAGGTAAGAGAAAATAGTAATAACAAGTGACTTGATAAAAGTTTCTTGAGAGGATCAGAAAGATACTGGGATTATGTAAATGGTTTGTGGAAGAGCAGGCCAGTTCTCACGGAGGTGTAGAGCAGCCTGCTTTGGACATGAAAACTGCATTAGACTACAAATGCATTATATCGCTGTGTTGTCTGCTCGCTAGCAGATTCAGCTTGGCCTAATACGGAAACATCTCCACTTTCCATTTCAGGAAGCAGATCAGGACTCTGCTGTTTCCACACACATACGTATACTCGGCTAGAATTTAGAGATTTACACCTCACTTCATTGTTGGCCATACCGTCCACTAAGAGGCAAATACATGTAGATAGATAGATAGATAGGTAGATACTTTATTGATCCCCAAGGGGAAATTCAAGGTCCCAGCAGCTTAAAAAGCACACACAACATATACTACAGTGTACACAGGATGATAAGAAGCAGACAAAACAACATGATGAAGTAAGCGAAAGTAAACAAAAAAAGCACAAAAAAGCACTAAAACACACAAAGAAACACGAAAAACACACGGAGCTACTAGGATTGCTGCCACTCGCGGAAGTATAATGTAGCATCTTTAACTGAGGTATCATTTTTTTATCAGATCGCTCTGGATCATGTAACATACATGTAATTTTAGGGTTGAGGAACAGAAGCCTCCACCTGCTGTGCTGGATATGCACTGTGTAGTCCTGGGCGGCAGGTAAAAATAAGAAAAATAAGCTTTACTGCATGTCATTTCTGACTGAGTTGTCGTACAACACCAATCAACATCTCCCAGCAATGCCAATAAGCACTGGATTATGTTTGGAAGGTTTTGTGCACTGAAATCAGCATTGGTATCCTACAGTGAGAGAAAATGGCCTCTGTTATTCTAGTCAGAAACACGTTTTCACCTGTACTAGGTGCAAATTGGTTTAGGGCATTCACAGGGCAATACGGAATTGTGATGTCAGAAAAAATTGATCAATGTGCCATGTAGCTGAACATATGTTATTTACTTTTCTTGGATGTGTTTTATGTTTGACTTATAATAATAATAATTAATAAAGATACTGACATTTAATGAAATGAAACTACCTAATCTAACTATACTTACCAATGGTCTAATGATGGAGATGGCTATGCCCAATACATAAGCCAAGCTAATTGGCTCTCTGTTAATTGACCTTTGGCTAAACCACGCCCCCGAATGCAATGAGCCAATTATTTTTTGAGCTGTAGCTATAAAGAATAACAAATGGTGAAGCCCATCTTCATGGACAAACATAAAGATTCTCCATTTTGTATTTTTTGTTATAGTCCAATATGTTGTTTAGTATGAATGAGCACTGAAACTTTTCATTAGACGAAAGAAGAAATGTGGGTCTGTATTGCGCACAACCTTTCATATCCTTCCGACCTTCCAGGATTAGGCTATATGCCCATAAAACAGCATTTTAGTGATACGCCGCTGACTTTAAACCAGTCAGCCATGGATTGCAGATTAGGACAGTCAAAGTGGCAAAAGTGAGCTTTAGCATCTCACATCTCTTTAGCTTGTGAGGGCGCATATTCATCTATCAACATCTAGACAATGTGTGTCTCTGGTGGAGCAACAAACAATGTGCTCATACCAATGTAATGACACTTTTTGTCCGTTTTGAAAGCACAGTGCATTGTGTACATAGGCCCAATGTGTTTCTTTAGCATGCTAATTAGCAGTAGCATGCCATAATGTATAAAAACAAACCCAGGCCCACTATATTTCAGTTGCATTCCACTACTGGTTCTGTATGCTATACTGTACTGTGTTCTGGTGAGACGATCAGCAAATCCAGCCTGGAAAACAGAGAGTCAGAGAGCGAAGAATCTGCAAAGAGCTGAACTCTGGATGAACCAGACGTAGGCTGCCAGGAAGTCCGCAGGATCCAAAACAAAACCGGGCTGGGATACAAAAAAGAAAGAAAGAAAAAAAGAAACAAAACGTTACGAATACTAACGTATCCTCGGTTCTCTGAGTGAGAAGCCGAAACATACGAGTGGATGATGCCTATCATCTCCTACTTTTCTGAAGTCAATTTTAACCAACCCTTTGAAAAAAGGGCAGTAAGCGCTCTGACGCGCGCAGGCAACTACTTAGACAGCCCTGCGTGATGTCAGAAAGTCTATATATTGACTGCGCTTACGCTTCAGGTCCTCTTTGCCAAGCTCGCCAGCGTCGGCGACTTGAGGCCCGAAGCGTACGTTTCGGCTTCTCACTCAGAGAACCGAGGATACGTTTGTATCCGTAACGTTCTCTTTCGTTTCGAAGCCGAAACATCAAGAGCCCTACACCGAGGAGCCCGAGGTGGGAAGACCCATGGGACCGCCGCCGGGCCCAGAGAGAACACTCTCTGCTACACCCCAAAAAAAACGCGCGAAGGTGTTGCCTGAGGCCCACGAAGCGCTCAGACAGATATCCTGCATAGGGACGCCTTTCCAGAAGGCCCAAGAAGCCGCCACTCCACGGGTGGAGTGCGCTCTGACGTGAGCAGGCGGAGGAGCACCCGCCGCCTCGTATGCCAGACGTATGGCTTCAGTAAGCCAATGCGACATGCGTTGGCTAGCCAAGGCCTGACCCTTGGCACGCTCGCCATGGCAGACGAACAACTGGTTCGTTTTCCTGATGCTCTGCGTACGCGTCAAATAGGCACGAAGCGCTCTGACCGGGCACAGAGTGACGGGCACAGAACCGCCCGTCTCAGGAAGGGCTGAGAGCTCAATGACCCTCGAACGAGGGTCAGTAGACAGCACTTTCGGGCGAGAAAAGGGATTTGGTCGCAGCGTTACCCACGCGTCATCTTGCGTGAATTCAAGACAGTCAGGACTGACCGATAGAGCAGTCAGATCGCTAACGCGCTTCACCGAGACCAGAGCGAGCAGAAGTGCAGTCTTAAGGGAAAGCATCTTTAGACTGGCACTCGACAGAGGGTCAAAGGGCGTAAGAGCCAGTCCGCGTAGGACAGTGGCCAGGTCCCAAGTAGGGACCGAACGTGTGGAAGAGGGGCGAAGCCGCCTGACGCCCTTCATGAAGCGCGACGCAAGGGGGTGAGCGCCTGGGGAAACGCCAGCATAGCCAACATGGCATGCTGAAATAGCTGCGAGGTACACCTTCAGAGTAGAGGGTGTACGACCCTGATCAAACAGGTGTTGCAGAAAAGCAAGCACCTCGCCAATAGGGCAGACTAGAGGATCACAGCCTCTGTCTCTGCACAACGTGCTGAATACACGCCACTTCAGTGTATACAACGACCTAGTGGATGTAGCTCTAGCAGCCTGAACAGTCTCTATAACTGCGCCTGACAGGCCGCTCTCTAGGAGACGTGCCCGTTCAGGGGCCAAGCCGTCAGTCTCCATGCTTCCGGCTTGGGGTGCCACAGTGACCCGTGAGCCTGAGATAGGAGATCCCTCCTCAGAGGGAGGGTCCAAGGCTGGCCGTCCAACAGTGAGACCAGATCTGAGAACCAGCTCTGAGATGGCCAATTGGGGGCGATCAGGATCACCCTGTGAGCCCCCGCTCTGATCCTGGCCAATACCTGACGCATCAGAGGAAGGGGGGGAAAAGCGTAGAGCAGACCTCGCGGCCACGGATGTGCCAGCGTGTCTGACCCTAGCGCTGCATCTTGCTCCAGCGAAAACCACGTTGGACAGTGAGCGTTCTCTCTCGAGGCGAAAAGATCGACTCGTGCCCGCCCGAAGCGGGACCAGAGGCAGTGCACCACGGCTGGGCAGAGGCGCCAGTCGGTTGCACGCGGAACACCCCTGGAGAGGAGGTCCGCGCTTGTGTTGCGCACACCGGGCAAGTGCGACGTCCTGATCGACAGGAAGTGGCGGGAGGCCCAGGTGAGCAGCTTGTACGCCAGGCGAAACAGGTCCGGAGAGCGCGTGCCGCCCTGGCGATTGATATACGCCACTACAGTGGTGTTGTCTGTACGCACCAGAACGTGTTCTCCTCCGAGAAGAGGGAGAAACTCCTTCAGAGCGCAGAAGACAGCTAGGAGCTCTAACACATTGATGTGTAGTCTCCTGGAGGCTGTGCCCCATGTCCCCCTGGCGGGGCGACCGCAGCAAACGGTGCCCCAGCCGCTCTTGGACGCATCGGTGGTCACCATCATGCGTCTGGCTATAGCGCCCAGGGCGCCGCCTTTGGTGAAGGACGACGGCCTGCGCCAATGCGCGAGGGCTAGCCACATGCGTCTGGATACTAAGATCTGACGGGCGGGGTTCGACCTGGAGGACGCACCTAGTTCCACTAAGGCGAGCTGCAGCGGGCGTAAGTGTAAAAGGCCGAGTGGGA
>JAGFZM010002105.1:0-15499 GCA_017657215.1 Limnothrissa miodon | reverse complement strand
CACACACACACACACACACACACACACAAAATGAGCAATGGGATTTGTCTATATGTAACCCGGATGGTCTGTATGGTACTAAGGCTGAACCCAATTTCTACCCCTCAGCCCTCTTTCTTAGCTAAATCCCTTGATTTTGAGTGTAGTACGTAGTGGTTTCAAAGGGATAGGGGAAGAGGTTAAAAAAAATTCAGCCTAAGCATCTCAGTATACAGGTATGTATCAACTTGTCTACATGTAAGTTAGTGGAAGAACATATTACAATATTGACAGAAAGGTTGCATGTTGCTTTAAAAAGTGGGGTTTACCTGTGCAGGTAGTTTGCCTTTAAACAGTGGGGTTTACCTGAGCAGGTAGTTTGCCTGCGTTGGTTGGTTTGCTGGTGGACCAGGCCAGTGTGTGGGCGGAGCCACACGCCACCCTGTTGATCTTCTTGCCCTGCAGCGCAGCTACCAGCCGCGGCCTCTGGATGGCGTTGGTGGTGCCGTCACCCAGCTGACCCTCGTCGTTGTCCCCCCACGTGTAGACCTCGCCTGGGCACAAACCGCCATCTTACATTAGGCCATAAGGCTTTGACACAGCGGCAGAATTCAAATTCTCTGCTGTTTATTCCCTATTTATCTGTAAAGCTCATTAGGTTGCCTGGTTATTTCATAAGAACAGACTTCTTTGTGGCATGTTGCCGTTGCACAAAATGCAAAATGGAAGAACAATGTCAGTAAGAATGCCTTCTGACGCATGACATGGTGTGTGTGTGTGTGTGTGTGTGTGTGTGTGTGTGTGTGTGTGTGTGTGTGTGTGTGTGGGGAGGGGGGGGTGATATGGGTGTCTGGCCCTGTTTCTTTTGGTGACGAACGGTGTCAGGTCTTACCGTCTTCAGTGCAGCAGACACAGTGCAGGGAGCCTGTTGCTATGGCGATGACCTTTCTGCCTTGCAGGCCCTGGACCTGTCGCGGTCGCCGCACATGGTCGTCAGAGCCATGTCCCAGTCTGTGGTAGTCCCCTTTTCCCCTGTAGGCAGACAGACAGGCAGAAACACACACACACACACACACACACACACACACACACACACACACACACACACAGATGAGATGAAGGCAAGCTGCCGAAGATGGATACAGCAGCTGGAGCAGAAAGGCAGAACTCAGAGGGTGTGTGTGTGTGTGTGTGTGTGTGTGTGTGTGTCTCTGTAAGGAGTGAAGGGGTGCTAGGTGATGAGGGCACCACTCACCAGGTGTAGACGGCCCCTGATTTGGTGAGAGCCACGGAGAACTGAGAACCACACTCCACCTTCATCACTCCCAGACCTGTCAGAGAGTCAATCTGGGAGAGAGACAGAGAGAGAGGGCAAGACAGAGGGAGAGGGAGGGAGAGGGAGAGAGAGAGAGAGAGAGAGAGAGAGAGAGAAAAGAAACAGTGAGTGAGTAAGTAAAAGAGTGAGAGAGAAAATGACCAAAGGGAGAATGATGGTGATGAAAGAAGGATGACACAGTGAAAGTAAAAAAAGAGGGGGCACATTAGACCCTATTCACCTAATGAAAAGAGAACAGTAAGATGAAAGATCAAGAGAGCAATGATGAGGCAATAAGAAGAAAAAGATGAAGAGAGAAGAGGAGATGGGATTTGATCTTTCACAACCTGACACACAGACTGCCCTTTCCATCCTCCCACACACACACACACACACACACACACACATACACACTCACACACTCACCTTCATGGGCACCTTGCAGCCGTCGCTGCCCCCACGACCCAGTTTGCCGTAGTCTCCGTCTCCCCAGGACCACACCATGTCATCATCAGTCAGACACAGCGTCTGGGCGTCCCCACTACCACATGCCACGTCAATCACCCGGTGGCCCTGCAGAGCATCCACCTACGCACACACACACACACATTATAAATATGAATAGAGACAAGCAAATAAAAATACAAACAGAGGTTATGAGACAGACATGTTCACACTCACCACAAACAAACACACATACACAGACACTATGTGTTAAACACACAGATGTAAGTAGACAGACAAACACACACTCATAGACACACGCACACACATACTTAATACATAGAGGCAGGCAGACAGACAAAAATACACACAGTGTCTATGAAAGTGTAGGTTTGTTTGTGTGTGTGTGTGTGTGTCAGCATCCTTGTTCCTCTAATTCCCAGAGGCAGTCTAAGCGGTGAAAAGGCCACAGCACAGACAGAAAATGCCACAACCTCCTTCCCGCTAACAGAGCAATGGGGACATAGGGAGGGCACCTGCATACTCTCTCACACACACACACACACACACACACACACACACACCTGCATGACAAAGGTCTAGTCTGCTCTTACATAAAGCAGTCTGTGTGTGCGCATGTGTGTGTATGTGTGTGTGTAGATAGGAATATGTAGGAATATGTGGATATGCTTAACAAGAGAGAGATGACAAGCTGTGAAAAATGAGAACAGATGACTTTTAAGCCATTACCCCACCTCCCTTATACGCACACACACAGGCACAAAACACAAACCAGTTTGGGTTTGAGCTGGTCTTCGCTGTCTCCGTGTCCCAGGCGGCCGTAGCGGCCTTTACCCCAGGTGTAGAGCTCCCCACTGGCCGTGATGCAGGCACTGTGGGCCCCTCCGGCTGCTATGTCCACCACCTCCACACCCCGCAGAGACTCAATCACACGCGGACGATCACACGGACTGAAGGAGGGGAAGGAACAACAGAGACCGAGAGAGACAGAGAGAGAGAGACAGAGAGAGAGAGAGAGAGAGAGAAATATATGAAATCATATGAGGGATAGACAGACAGGTGAACAAAATAAGAACAAGAAAGAAGCTAAAAATATTGTTGTGACTGAGAAAGACATTTTAAGCACGCCCCCATCTTCACTCGTGGCATCTTATAATGATTTGCAAATCACATTTATTCAAATGGGAATAACAGCATAGTCAAGGGTGCCACCTCTAGGTTGCCAGCAGTACTGCAACATCCACTGAACCTACTCACTGCAGTAGATGAAAGTCTAATAAGACAATTATGAATCATTAGAATGTTCTTTCCCTAAAAATTACCCAAAATATGTTACACTCAATACTGACACACTAAAAGGTAATCTGGAACTGGATAACAAAAAACAACAACAAAAAATAAACAGACACCACAAAACAGTTTTGTGCATCAGAATGTTCAATGTTGAACTATTTAAAGGCTTGTTTCTGTTGCCTTGCAAGTTGTCCTCTTGGCTAAGAACTGCCCCCTCCCCTACCATCGGTCCCCTGTCAACAAATACCCCCAGTACCCCAGGGTGAGGGGCAGTTTGCCCACCTCCTGTTGCCGTGGCCCAGCTTGCCGTCCTCGGCCTCTCCCCAGGAGTAGACCTCGCCCTCGGAGGAGAGCGCCAGGCAGTGCTTGCCCCCTGAGTTGACGGCCACCTTGCGGACGAAGACGTGCTGGATGGACTCCAGTAGGGTGGGCGTGGACACCGACTCGGTGCCCCCGATGCCCAGACGGCCACCCGCGCCATAGCCCGTGGCATAGAGCTGGGGGGAGAGCAGAAGGGTTTCAGGATGGGAGGATAGGAGTAAAGGCTTCATGAAAATACTCAAATAACACTTACAAAACTTAACAAAAAAATACATACATATATATACACACACACACATGTATTTGTCCTCATGACACCACACACACACATGCACACACTTAAACATTTTTTAGTCATCAAATGTTGATGGCAACTTCTCTGTAAAAGGCAAAGAATACGAGCTTATACGTTTGGATGCATCATTACATTTCTAGAATCCTGAGCTATGCGTCTACAGAGCAACCTGTTGCCTTGCCCAGAGAACATAATTGTCACATCACGAAACATCAAGAATGTACACATGGGCGCTGACAGGCAAAACAGTGTCTCCTTCCTACAGGCAACTGGGTTAATTGTCCTATGCATTTGACACGTCACATCAAAATAAAAAAGGTCTATAACATCTATAATTTTTTGCTTTCCTCATCATCATGCCACTGCAATGAACGTCTGTGTCTGCCCTGAGAATATGCCTGCTCAACTCCGTCCGCGTCTGTGTCCTCAGAATAGGACATCCTGTCCACTGTGTGCACGTCCTCATGGTGTGTGTGTGTTTCTGTACATTGTGTGCATGCAATCCGCCTCTGCCCACCTTGCCATCGGCGGTGACGGCGAACAGGGTCTGCTCGCCCCCGATGAGCTGCACGGGCCGCAGGGTGGCAAGCGCCTCGGTGGGGGTGGGCACCTTCACCTTGGCGCCCTCAATGCCCCCCAGCTGGCCGCGGTGGTTGTGGCCCCAGCCGTAGATGGTGCCGCTGCCGCCTGCCGAAAGCGTCCAGTCGTCCGGGCGCCTGTGGTGAAGGACGGCACGTGGTCGTGAGGAAGGGATGGGTGCACGGGGATATTTACATAGGGACACATGGGTTATAAAACACTATGGATGTATATAGTGTTTCTTTAAGCGTATTAGTCAGACGTTGCTGCCAGTACACCTTCATTGATGTTCAACACGGTTATCTGCTACTCCAGAAAAGCAGGAGGAAAAACTATGAGAAATCCGGTGTGAATCAGTTATAGCCCTGTGGTTTGAGGTTACTGAGGCCAACTGTCTGTAGGAGAAAGAACCAGGAATTTTGACGCAACATATACTAAATGGCAACCCAGCAGCTGATTTTAACTGAACAGGGGATAGGGAAAAGTATTGTTATTTGCCGATTCGTTATTCAGTCGTTGCTGTATCAAATGTACTAATTCTTCAATGCCAGCATACGGAGTCCTTGAACAACAGGGCCGGTAATGGATTCACATGGGATTTTGCTGTTTTTCGAGCAGTGTGGGTGCCGTACCGATTCATCCACTGCACAAGCTGCTCGTCCTGCTCCCTCTTGAACATATCGTGGTTCTCGTGAAGGTTGTTCATGCTCTCGTGGTCCGCCATCAGCTCGCGAATCTTCTTGGACACCTAGTGGTCATTCAGGGCAGCACCAACGATAATAATCAGCCAACACAATACAGGATACTGACAAGGACATGGCACGAGCCCTGCTAATGAAGCTTTGCAGGATTCTTACCTCCCCAACTCCCATTACAAAAAGGGATCTATCCTCTATTCTCTCAAGAAAGTGTCATGTTTTGTCTACATGCTGACTGACTAAAGGCATTGCACATGGGTGGATTATTAATAATGATGTTGATATTTTCCGGTGGGTGTTGGTCTACCTCGTCCAGGAAGGGCCGTGGTAGAGGGGTCCTCTTGTCCAGGGCTATGGCCACTCTGCTGGCTGTGCAGTAGCGACGGAACCAGGCCCATTTGTGTGTCTCCGCACAGCAAGGCAGTGTGTCCAGCTCCAGATCGCAGGCCAGGGCCACCAGCACCTACACACACACAGAGACAGAGAGAGAGAGAGAGAGAGAGAGAGAGAGAGAGAGAGAGAGAGAGAGGGAGAGAGAGAGAGAAGGAAAGAGAGAAGGAAAGAGAGAAGGAGAGAGAGGGAGAGAGAGAGAGAAGGAAAGAGAGAAGGAAAGAGAGAAGGAGAGAGAGAGAGAGAGAGAGAGAGAGAGAGAGAGAGAGAGAGAGAGAGATTGAATATGAACTTTTATACCAAAACGGCAGAAATGTCACGATTCGTCAAATGCTTCACATTTCCCAATTGCATTTATACAATGCATTCATGCAACAACCATTGAACTGCATTCACACAAAAAAATGCATACACATGCACACAATGGCTTTAATACAAATTCAAGGACTTGTCACAGCCAGATGTATGGCACTCTCAAAGACCAATGTCTGTAGCCCTCCCCAATACCTTTAGAGGCAATCTTTTCCACAAAGAATCCACACACACACACTCAAACGCACAACCTTGCATGCCCTCAAGATCAACTGATTCCATGGTCACTCCAGCAAGTATCTTTATAAAAGAAAAAAAAATAGAGAAAAAACCCTTCACTCACAGAGGTACGAACACACACACACACACACACACACACACACACACACACACACACAGTACTTATCCACCTTGAAGAAGGGACTGTGAAGCAGCTGCTTTCCCCCTCTGACAACGGGGTCCTCGTATTCATACTGCCTCTGCAGGGCCTCGGGGAGGCCCTTCACAAGGGCGGCCAGCGCACTGCCTGTAAAACTCTGGAACAGACAAAGCCTCACCTCAGTGACTTTCTTCAGAACCTTCATAAAAATATTATTAACGTGTAAGAGGGCCCACAGATCATTCAAGGACAATATACTGTATGAAATATCCTACACCCATCTCCCTTTCTTTAAATCGGCTCTTGAGGATGTGTCCTTGGCTTTGACACTAACCATAGGACGAGCCTCTCCCTCGTTGTCCCCCAGGAGACGGTTGATGTTGATCGACTGGCCGTATTCGGTGGTAAGCAGCTTACGGAGCCTCTGCAAGGCCCACATCCGATGGCCAGCAGCTGGAGAGACAAGAGGAGGGTAATGGAGAAGGTCTTTACATCCTTTCCACATCATCCCTTTCATAGTAATCCAGACTATGCTTCGCTTGGATTGCTTTAAGGAGAATTTAACCCGTTCTACGATCTGGACAATATATACAACTGTGCTTATATTTGAAAGAAAAATATGTTAAAAAGAGTATTTGAAATTCCAAATGCACAGGCCATCGAGCATGGCAGCATAAGTGTGTGAACCAGTCAGAGCACCTTCACATCCCACACACACTTACCAAGTGCACTGAGCTGGGCACAGGCAGCCAGGGAGGCGGCCAGGCGTGGCACGATACTCCGGTTGGAGGTGAAGTTAAGACGGAAGTCCAGCAGGCAGGTGACCAGGTCCATGGAGGGGCATGACAGGATGCAACGGTCCGACAGCAGGTCTTTAGGACCTACGGAAACAGCAGAACCAATAGATGGACCAGGATTTGAGGTGCTTCAGTTTCTCATTTGTGAATGCATGAATTGTAAAGGTGTGTGTGTGTGTGTGTGTGTGTGTGTGTGTGTGTGTGTGTCCTACCAGCAGCAGGCATGATGGGATAGACTGTGAAGCGCCAGCCCCAGCCATTGACCGAGCCATCACTGGTGAACTTCCACTTGAGCTCGTCGCCAGGGATACGCAACTCACTGGACCAGTCAGACCATTCACGTCCTGATCCACACAGACACATGCGCGCACACACACACACAGAAAAAAGCACATGCACAAATGCATCAAAAAGTGCCAACCTATAAAGATGCGGGAAGTATATGGAACATATTCAGGGTATGTTCTTCTGACCTTTATGTGACCTAAATACATGTTAGAATAATCAGCTCAATTGTTAAGCAAATATAGTTAAATTTTTTCTTGACAAAAGACAAATCACAGTTATGTGATACTAAGTTAGGGTTAACAAAAATACATTAGGACCTAAGAGAAATTCTCTCTAGATTGATTGTTCTCATCTCTCACCATTTGGGGAATGGTATATGTGATGGCTGCCGCCACACAGGGTAACATCACCCCACTACACAAGCACAAGTTTAGTTCCCACATTATTAGTTATCTAAACACTTTATTATTTGCAGACACATGCTCATATAGAACAGACTCATGCAGACTCATGCTCATAAGAACACACAACATGTAATTTCATTCTTTTGATTTATTAGTTTACTTATTTACTTTAACCTTACACTGTTGCAAATGGGTGCACACATTTTTAACATGGTAAGGTTTTGTAAAATTATGTTTGTTAATAATATGTTTTCTGTGTTTCCTGAGTTTGTTGGGAGGTCCCTTCCTGCAAGGTGCAAGGGCGTGGCAAAAGGCAGACGACCATTAAAGGGACCGTATGTAAGAAATGTATTAATAATCACAATGTAATAATCATAAAACGGTCCAGTTATGTCACCAGAGATTAAGAAATCATGTTCATGGCTTGTTGTCATGTTGTTAAAGACCTCGGGATACTTCGGTTTGGATATAGGGACCCTCTACTCATTACCACGTAAGTGTAATGTTGTTTGGAACTGTAGAAGAGGTATAAATAGCGTTTTGTAGCCGCGGGAATGACATGCCCTGGTTAAGTCCAGGCTAACGAGTTTGGGCTCAAAACGGTAAAATGCAACTTTCTCAAAACACATCCGAATGACGTGATTTTGATGCCAACTCAATGTACTGTATATACTCCCAATCATCCGTAAATTGGCCTAAATTGTATTTTACTCCGGAGAATTCCTTTAAGACTTTCACACAACATTCAAGACTTTTCAAGGTCTGGAAAACAGTGTTTTAAAATTCCATACTTATTAAGACTTTCAAGACTTGCGCAAGCACCCTGCTATACTATCTTAGGGCTATGTTGGCTATGAAGCAGGCTACGTTATGGTGATTTGGAAGCACTAGGCGCTCTTCCATGGTAAAATAACGTTTTGTGATGTCAACAATACCAATGAAAAGCACACTGTAGCCAATGATATGCACTTGACCTAACGTTACTTGGAAGTTCTGTAGGCTACTTGTTTTTTCATTTAAGTTCAACAGCCATGTAATACGGCTACTTTAAGCCTTGGAATCGGCAAATTGGGCCGTACCATGTCTGCATGCATCCGGAGGGGGGGGTTGGGTTGATGTTGTCGTCTTTAGTTGGTAGTGTTTAGTGTCTGTGTCTAATTGACCCCTTTTGGTTGTCTTTTGGTTTGGAAAAACCTGTATGTGTGTTCCTTTGTTGTTGGTCAGGTTTTGTTTGGTTACATGGTATGTCCTGCGTGTCTTTATTTTGAGTTTATGTTCTTAATAGCCATAGTTTTCAGTTTTGGGTCTTTGTTCATTTTGACTTTGTTTATTTTTTGGGTTAATAAAAACCCTGTGTTTTCAACAAAAGTCCTTGTGTCTTTGTGCCCCACTAGTTGGTCTCTCACAGTATACAAATTTGATTTGTATGGAATACAAAAACGGAGGCATGGTCCTCCTTTGCTAAAGGAACAGGTTTAGGTACATTTGGGCTAAGACTCATTATATGCTCAAAGAGCCAAATGAAAGACAATCGAGTATGGACGCAGGTGGTCACCTGATCTGACTGAGACGATCCTATTGGCTCCGTCCATGATGGTTAGAGGATCATGGCGTCTTTCTGTGGAGCACTGCCGGTCAAACTCCACCCTCAAGCCCTCAGCACCTATAGAGAAGGGCAAAAATAAACAGATACATTTAAGGTTTACTTGTAAGCAAAATTTTAATTTGGTTTCCCTGATAAAAGATGACTTTTTGACATGTGTTTGTATAGGCTACGTACAGTATTAAAGATGCACATGTGTGTGTATGTGTGTTTTACCTGGGATCTTGACGGTGCCGCTGGTGGAGGTGTCATCAGTGTAGGGGTGGCTGCTCTCCACCACCACAGGCTGGGATGAGAGGCGGCCACTCTGGGAGTCTGTGGCCACGTCCTCCAGCTCAGTCACACACAGCTCCAGGAGCATGTCTGCCACCTGCACGCACGCGCGCACACACACACACACACACACACAGGATGAGTTCAGTGCAAAGCTTAACGGAGACAAAAACAAAGTTAACAAACAAGACTTAAAAAAGAATGAAAGGACAAACATGGAAAGTCAGACAAATACAACAGAGGAGGGAGAAAATATAAACTTAACAGAGAGAAAAAAGGGGAGTAAGATGAGGGGGGAACAGAAAGAGAAAAGAGAGAAGGGGAGAGAGAGAGGTGGTAAGGTGAGAGAAACATGGTGGTTGGCCTACAGCGTAGTGCGTCACACACCTGTGGGTATGCGGTGCCCATGCCCGACAGCACGGCTGACAGCACCTCCTTGCCCTTGTCCCCGGCACGGGCCGACACGGCCAACTTGAGCAGTTCCACCAGCACCCGCGTGTCGTCTGGCACCAGCAGACTGGTGAACTCATCCAGGTACTGGGGCTCAGGGCCAACCACCTTACTTTGGCTCTCAGAGTCCTGAAATACACACACAAATAATTGTTAAAAAAAAAATTTAAAAACTTTATAGTTTTAAGTACGTAAAATAGTGAAAATACACACACACACACACACACACACACATATATAATTGCCTATATGACCAATCCCAAATCATACAGGCAAGCACAAATGTATCTTTAAACACTAATACACAGTAAAACTGGTGAAGGCCCTGACCTCTTTGGTTTTGGTCATGGTCTCAGCGATGATGCTGGCGGCCCCTGGGTCGTCGGTCACGGGGATGAAGGGACGGCAGGAGGCTGCGGCGGCGGAGGGGGTGACGGCAGATGAGGGGGTGACTGCGTCCTCAGAGGTGGTGACCTAACCACAGCGTACACAAAGTGATGAGAGGAGCTCATCACACAAACCATGCCATTGAATTGTCTAAAGGCATATTACATATTAGCATTAGAAGGCCATTTCCTTAGCCCCTGTTGTCTTACTAATATTTCCCACCATTGTTAGCCACTACCTATCTGGACCATCCAAATGTTTTCCTTATGATTTATCTCACTCTTGGACTTTAGCATAATGACAGCGGCTACTAAACAGCTCAGAACGTCTGACAATCTATTGCTTGATGACATTAAGGATGTGGGACTATATCTCTGGACCATTATAATGCTAAAAGGAGTTTTTGTTGCTCATCCGTGCTCTCTGCTTTAAAGGCCCACTATGCAACAATTTTAATTTAATTAATCCGTTTCATACTGTTTATGATGCTAAAATGAGTCATTACACAGCGAACGAATGGTGTAGAATGCGCCACCGTGGCCTATAGCGGTAGACACAGCACTTGCAATGTTCAGCAGCGCGTACCGGCTCCAACAGAATGCAGTGCAATACAATGCAATACAGCGGTCTTTAGAGGGAGCTCGTGAGAGAGAAAAACAGAATGCTGCTTAGCCCTTCTTTAAAGCCCCACAAGATGACTTACGTATAAGGCGCTATATAAATACATTAAAATAAAATTGATACCCACCAGTGTGTCTTACTAATATTGCCCACCACTGGTACCCACCAGTGTCTTTCATTTGTAAGCCCATAGTGGGTGTCCACTCATCTCCTCAGTGGCCTCACCTCTGCCCTCTTGTCCTGCCAGGGGTTGGGGCTGACGCGCTCCTCGGCCTCAGGGGGCAGCGGTGGCCCCTCGGCCTCCGACGGGCTGGACGCCGTTGACATGTCAGACGGGGGCACGGGCGAGCTGGACGGGCACTCCACTGGCATCATGGAGGCGGGCATCAGGGCACCCACCACCGCATCCCTGACAGACCACACACATACAATCAGAAGAGTGAAGAGGGCACCAGTCTTATCTTTCCCCAAGGAGAGGTAAGGGCACTCGGGTGCTCAAGGTGAGACACCTGGCCAACCAACACAAGTCACTGGGTCATGGGTCCCTACATGTTGTGTGCGCTGTGTGTATTTCACCAATTCACAACAGGGATGAACACCATTTCCCTCGAGATCAGAAGAGTATATATGCTATACATATACAGCCGGTTTGTGACTCTGGGCTTTCCGTGTAAAACTGCCATGTAAATGTTGTGTTGTAATGTTGTAAATGCATGTTGTGACATATAGATACCCATTCAGATTAACTGTGTGAGCGTAAGCTTGGCCCAAAGCGTGTGTGTCTGGCTGATCGAGAGTGTGTGTATTTTGTGTGTGTGTGTGTGTGTGTGTGTGTGGTGCCACCTGACTAGTTGGCAGTCAGGTCAGTGTGCAAAGAATGTGTGTGTGTGTGTGTGTGTGTGTGTGTGTGTGGAGAGTTCAGGCGTACCTGGCATACATGATCTGCAGGGCAGAGAGCACGTGGGAGAGAGCCTGCTGCTTGGCCAGGTTGCCGTCCAGCGAGAGCAGGATCTTGGCCAGCGAGGGCCGGTTGGGCTTCACACTGCCTGGGCCGCTCAGCTTGTTGCTGGCGCACGACGGATCACTGTCCGATGGCACACCTGTGTGTGTGTGTGTGTGTGTGTGTGTGTGTGTGTGAGAAAGACAAGCATTTAGTCACACAGTATGTGTACAACAGGAGAGATAGGAACACGCAGTGAGGAGAGCTTGCCAAAAGAAACGGTTGACACACACAGCCACACACACAAACAAAACTAAAAAGTCATGAGGAGGGGCATAACCTTATTTGCACTACAACTTCTGTAACACTCTAGTGCCCTTACAGTACCCTCACCAAGGTAGGAGGCGCCCAGCGAGTCGCGCGCGGTCTGGAAGAGCACGGGCTCGTGCACGGAGGGGGTGCTGACGTCCACTGTGGTCCAGGCCACGCTGTGCGAGGAGCCGCAGGCCACCCGCGTGATCTTCTGGCCCTCCAGGCCCTGCACCAGCGTGGGCTTGCGGTTGACCGTGGTGGTGCCGTTGCCCTGCTGCCCATGGTCGTTGTCGCCCCAGGCGTACACCTGTGGGACAGCCCAGAGATTGCGCGTCATCGACAGCTTGATTAGCCTCGAGACAAAGACAAACAACCACCTAGCGCTTTGCCATCCGAAAAACACTACAGAGTAGGCCAGATCGACATCACCAGCAAAGGAACCCATAATATGTATTTATGATATGATATTAGAGACTGAAACAAACAATAACATTTAGCCTGGTGTTCTAAAAGTATCAATTTGTTGTGTGTAATGCTGGTCTCGTCTGCCTAAACATAAACTGTAAACCTAGAGAATACAGCAAAGGATGTCTCAGTGTTGAAATGGATGGACCAGCTTACCTGTCCGGTTTCGGTGACGGCCAGGCAGTGGAGCGCTCCCACGGCCACATGGACGATCTTCTTCCCCCGCAGCCCCTCCACCATCTGGGGCTTACGCACGTGCACGTCAGTGCCGTGGCCCAGCCGGAAGTAGTCTCCTTTCCCCCTGGGGCACGGAGAGGCAGAGGGACGCATGTCACACACCACACAACACAATGACTGGAAACACGCCACAGACTCAATACCAACACATTTTATACACGGAATCATAATATACACGGAATCATCTGTAATAAAACTAAACTTAACTAAATAAAAGTTGTTCTGTGTTATTTGTTTTCTGTTGACATTTTGCCACCATTCATAGCTAACATCTTCAGGGGAGAGGCCACTGACCATGTCCAGACGACACCTGACTTGGTGAGGGCCAGAGAGAACTGGGCTCCACACTCGATCTGGCACACGCCCTGCCCGTTTAGACGCTCAATGTTCTGGGGGATGTTGCAGCCTTCGCTGCCCCCTCGGCCCAGCTTCCCAAAGTCTCCGTCTCCCCAGGAAAATACCAGGCCTATAGACACACACACACACACACACACACACACACACACACGTTGTTAGTATCATTGGCAGCATCAATCCATCATTGAGTCAGAAGAGACTCTCCTGAAGCCCAGTTAGAGTCGGAGCGAGAGAGAATGAGGTCAATGGCTGTACCTTCATCAGTGAGGGCGAGCGTCTGAGCATCTCGACTTCCACATGCCACCTGCACCACGCGATGGCCCAGAAGCACTTTTACCTGCACGTGCACACAGACACACACACACACACACACACACACACACACACTTGTAAAACCATTCACTATGAATGAATTATAGATAGATGAATCATAAGTGGTATTTAGAGCTGTGGAGTTGCGCACCAGTTTGGGTCGGAGCTGGGTGGTGTTGTCCCCATGGCCCAGGCGCCCATACTCGCCCAGGCCCCAGCTGTACAGCTCCCCGCTGGAGGTGATGGCCGCACTGTGGGAGCTCCCACACGCTATGTCCCGGATACGCTTGGTCTTCAGGGCCTCAATCAGCCGGGGCTTGTCACAGTTCCTGAGGGAGAGAGGGGAGGCACAGGACTAGTCAG
Organism: Limnothrissa miodon; assembly: GCA_017657215.1. Lineage (NCBI taxonomy): Eukaryota > Metazoa > Chordata > Actinopteri > Clupeiformes > Clupeidae > Limnothrissa > Limnothrissa miodon. Next base: position 1,664 of record JAGFZM010002105.1, on the reverse strand, counting down.
GAGGGAAGGAAAACAACAGGGACAAGAGGACAGAAAAGAAAGAAAGAAAGAAAGAAAGAAAGAAAGAAAGAAAACAATCTTACATTCTACTGAAGTGTCCCAGTTTGCCGTCATCTCCTTCTCCCCAGGAAAACACTTTTCCGTCCACTGTCAGAGCCATAGCATGACGTCCACCTGTTCACGCACACACACACACACACACACACACACCATGTAAGATCAATGTGCTAATGGAGTGGAATGGACAGATTTGTGAGGGACGTATTTTCACCCACCAGAGTGCACGGCCACCTTCTTGACTACGTAGTTGCTGAGGGCTGTGATCTGTCTGGGGATGGGGATGGTGCCGCTGGACAGGCCCAGGCCCAGGCGACCGTTGGTGGCCTCACCGCACGCATACACCTTACCCTCCGCAGTCACTGCAATATTACAATACCGCTTACATCAACTGACCACCACACTGAACAACCTCAACGTTTCATGAGGTAAAGTACCGTGTGTCAGTGCCAAGACAGCAGAAGAAAAAACACACATATCAAAACAAGAATATTTTCCCAAAGTCTACGTTTTTTTTATTTATTTTTCTACATTTTGTTTGTGTGTGTGTGTGTGTGTGTGTGTGTGTGTGTTCGTTCTACACATGACCCATGATCCCACTCACCAGCAAACAGGCTCTTGGAGCCTCCAGCCACCTGCACCACGTTGAGAGCAGACAGCGTCTCAGAGAACGAGGGCACTTTGATCTGGAGGCACAAGCACACACACACACACACCCTTGAGCGGCTCATAGGAGCGCGAGCGATACAGCACAATACAGCTGGGCACAGTGCAGTGGAAAAACAAGATCATTATTTGATCCCAGAAGAGAGGCTGGATATGAAAGGGACAGTTGATGCAGTCAAGATGCAGTCAACACCCACTCATCACAGCTCCTATATTTATCGTTCATTTTCACAGAGAAGGTTCTGGTGGAATAGGAGCTGGACAGGACTCTTATTTTATTAAACAGCAGCTCTTTGGGTCTTGCTTGGAAGCGAGCAGGCAGCCGGTTCTATCTGGTCTGCGGTGCTCAACTTTAGATTTGACTGTGTGTTTCACAGACAGTTCAGCTTTAGATCTGACTGTGTGTTTCACAGACAGAGCACATAAAAGAACAACAGGCTAAAAAAATAACACACTGCGTACAGCTGTTACATTTCATGCTTATACTACATCCATCACATCCTCATTCTTTACTACAGAATGAAGTATGAATGACAACTGCTATCGAGGTCCAAACTATACAAACTATATATACACACTTTTGCCATCAGTGGTGGGGACTAATATGTGGTTCGGGACTGACCTTTGATCCCTTGAGGCCCCCAAGCTGGTCTTTATCATTGAGGCCCCAGACAAACACTTTGGTCCGGATGGTAGCGGCTGACTCCAGGCCTGATGACCTCTTCCTGGCCAGGCTGAAGGAGCAGAATGGTGGGGAGAGATGGTTGGGTCAGGAGAGAGATGGGTGAGAGGGCGGCATATTAAGGCAGCACAACAAGAGAGACACACAGGTGAGGGGTGGGAGACAAGGGCCTCCTCGTTCTACCTCTACCTCTTGTTCCCATCTAATGGGTCAAGCCTCACCTCTTTCTCTCCTTTATTCTTTCCCATTCATTCTACCT
>JAGFZM010002103.1:115065-148823 GCA_017657215.1 Limnothrissa miodon | reverse complement strand
GAGAGAGAGAGAGAGAGAGAGAGAGAGAGAGAGGAGGCAGGAGTAACAAAGAGAGAAAGACAGGTCTGGATATATAGAACGGGGTGAAACGATCATCAAAGCATGATGATGGGGAGAGGGGGAGGGGTGGATGTATACATTTAATTCCTTTCACCCAAAAGCCTCCATTCCTTCCTTCCTTTGCCCTCCTTTAAAAAAAAGAAAGAAAGAGCAGCTTTTCTCTTCCCCACTGGCCCCCTCTAGCTCACAAACATTCCCTCGCTTTCTCAGTCGCTCCCCCTTCTCCTGCAGAGGCCATAAATCTCTGGCTCCACTTCGCCAAACCCTCCACCCCCACCCACTCTCAGACAGCATGGCACGGAGCGGCCTGGATGCTGGGAGCTGACAGCAGGGCCGCATCAGCAGAAAAACGCTCATAATACAGGCAGATTACGCGGCTGAATGCGGGGGCCCACAAATAACTTTTATTCCCCACATCAACACGGTCTCCAGGAGAGAGGCACCAGAGCATGGGCCGGCAGGGCACGGGGGACAAAGGCTCGGGGTGATGGGTGAGGAGAGGGGGGGAGAAGGGGGTGGGGTACAGGGGGTTAGCATACCACCAACATCCTGTTCACATCTCAGAGAGATATATCAGTTTTAATACCCACCCCTGTCCCATGATCCTAGCCAGGCTACAGCTACCCTTGTAGCACTGCTCAATCTTGTAATGCGTTCCAGTACTAAGTCAGGGAAGCCGGACTAAGCATCCAATCCAATTATAGCATCCAATCAGCAAACAGATATTGAGGGAAGAATCAATAGTTTTAGAATTTCTCCAAAAGTGTCCACCCACCAGGAAGTTGACGTATGTCTGTTCAGAGTAGCCAGACTCTTTAACCAAAGTGTAGCAAAGTGGGAGTCCATGTGATCTGACCCACCATTCCAGTCCAGGTGACCTCTGACCCCTCACCTTTGACCTTGGCTCACACAAATGGTGTTTCACAATGTTTCAAAGGCATTACAGAAACAACCTGTCTCCTTCATCTTTATTACATATGCTTGCCATCCAGTGCTGTCAGATAAGGAATCCTTAAATGCATATTGCACTCATATGTTTGTCTGAAACGCGCAGAATTAGACAGAGACGTTATATAGTGACCTCATCATGAGCTATGCGCACGCACTGATGGGACCGTCTTAATCCCAGATGAAGCAATTACACAACTCTAAACGCCGGCCGTAAAAACGGACGGATCACTAGGTCAATAATAGAAAGCTCCCTCGTGACTTCACCCTCCAATGAAATTACCTTCATAAAAGCAATTAATAAGGTCAAACAACTGACCTCTACTCCGAACAACTTCAGCATAAGCAGCCGCGGGGTGAACAGGCAGCTCTTGACAAAGAAAGAGAAGGAACTGCACTTTCGCGTGGCGGAGCTTTCTACTCCGTCTACCCAGCATGCCAGGGCTTGTCACAGCTCTGCCTACTCGGCCTTACAGTGCTTTGGACAATAGCCAGGCTGTGTTAATTATATTTACTGCGGGCTTAGACGGGGAATTCAGAAAATAAGTGAAATAATGTCTGTGGTGTCTGTAGTGTAGTGAAACAGTGTCTGTGGAGACTGAAATGGTTCTGAGCCTGATGAACAGGGCCGCTCCACAGCTCTAGCTCTCAGTCCAACAACTCGGCACACGGCACATTAACACATAAGAGTTTATTCAAACAAGCTGAGCCACCCCTGAGAAAGACGCTGGCCAAGCAAGTCAACACACCACGTAGGATAATGAGAGTAGAAAAAAAAGAAACTGAGTGTTTTTTTTTAGAACTTACTTGCTGAGTCTGACCATTACAAGAACGGAAAATCAAAAAGTGTGACCCAAGAATGGTCAGAATAGTGATTGAGATGTGTGATGCAGTGTCCAGAGTTAATTACAGCTTCATTATACCCTAGTATAATTCGCATGGAGAGCATGGAGGCTCTAATTATAAATAATAGAAATGTTGGCTATTCAGTCATCACACCGCAATTTGTCCTCCACACAGGGAAATTAATTTGGATCCCGGAGCAATATTTTTCAGCGGCTAGTGGAACAATCAGATCGACGCCCCGGCTGTCAGAACAAATTGTTCTGTAAACAATTAAACGGACATGTTACACTTGATAGATGCATTACAGATAATCACCCCATACAGTTCAACCAATTAGGGGAGGCCAAACGTCACGGGTAAGTCTGTACAAGTCTTGACATCTAAAGGAACTAACTGAAGACCATTAAGAAAATAAGATGCAAGCCATCCAAAACAAATAACAATTTCTGAAACTGTTACTTTTAATAACAGAAACTGTTATTAAAAATAAAAGCTAAATTACAAAATTACAACATTTTGAATGAGAAAGGGATAAATATGATAACAAAAATTGCTTTTAGGGAGAAACAAATAAACGCCAATGATGGGTTGGGTCCAGACCAGCCCTGAGGTGCTGTGGAACCCAATGGAGTAAAAGAATTGGTGCGTGCTTCCCAGGCCTAAGCAACAGAACTCATTTATTCAAAGCAGCAGGCTGAGGAAGCAGTGGTGGTGGAGGTGGTGGTGGTGGTCTTGGAGGTGGTTGGTGAGTGCAGGGGATGGAAGCAGACTCAGTTCTTTGTTTATTAAAGAGCCATTACAGACAGAGTGCAGACATTAGAGCACTCATTCACGCTACAGCGTCCTCCATGCCTGCTCAAGGACAACTCTCGCTGTCTCCATCCCTCTCTCTCTCTCTCTCTACCTCTCTCTCTCTCTCTACCTCTCTCTCTTTCTCTAACTCCATGGTTTCACCTCCCATAGACAAACAGCTTACATATATATAAGCAGCATACACCTCCTGTGAAGGGTGTGAGACAATATAAAAACTGAGAGGAATGCTTTTGACTGAGTCAACAGACACAGGCCAAGCAACAAATCCAATCTGAATCCAAACTAACAGCGATGCTCGGTAAGAACGATTGGAAAGAAAAATGTCAGCCTCAAGGTCTCTCGCTCTGTCTCTCTGAAGTGTTTTGAGTGTGTACATGTGTGCATATGCTTATTTAATCTGTCCACATATTACACACTTCAAACAATCTTGAAGAGGCTTTGAAGCGATTGAGCAATAAATCAACAGCAGAAGAAAAGACAGGATAGCTCGGGGGCAGGTGCATGTGTCTGTGTGTGTGTGTGTGTGTGTGTGTGTGCGTGTGTGTGTGTTTGAATGTTATGTTGAATCACCTAGTTAAACATCATACTGGTGGGCCTAAAAGGACTGCAGTGAGAGGGGCCCCTGACTTGCTTGATCCCAGAATAGACACAACATTAGCACAATAAGGTTGACATGGTGATGGAAGTCTAGGACAAACTGACCGAGAACCAAGGAACAGCTTTAACTGTCTGTGTGGCAACTGTTCAAACAGGCTGTCGGCTTTGGTGTTTTGTTAGCTGACCCAAGACCAGCTAGTTGGAGGAAAATGAATGTTTAACCATTAGGTTTCTCTAGAGCCTGAACTGATCCTTGTACAGTTGTGTTAGCACCATAACGCTCATGGCCTCGACATGAACTCCATGATCAGGGCGCCTGTCAACTCTTCCTCCATCAACACTTCCTCATCACGACCACCAGCAGGCAGGTGACAAAGAGTTCGCTCCATCCCTCGGAGAAACACAGCCTCACTTCACAGGCCTGAGCCATGGAGCCGAATTGAGTCTTATTTACGCTCATCATTAGGAACTGGCTGCGAGCTCATATTGAGCTCTGAAATTGGTTACGAACAATGAGTTGATAGCGTCTCTGTTCCATGATTTTCAGAAGACAAAAAAAAACACAGGGAACATTATACGGCTCTCAAGATGAAAAGAGCTGCCCGTTCACAATACAAAAATACTGCAAAACACAAATAAACGTGATGAATCTTGAAAAAATCAAAGTGTGTGTGTGTGTGTGTGTGTGAGTGAGTGAGAAAGCGAGAGAGAGAGAGAGAGAGAGAATTTTCGAGAGTCACTTGAGGTAGAGACAGAGATTCTTCCATGCATACTGTCTTGGGATCTGCACTGCCACATAACCGGCTTTGGGGCCGACGGTATTTAATCCACGCTGATCTGATGGGATTAACACATTGGGGCCAGCCTGCTTAAGGGAAGACATGGCTACACACACACACACACATACACACACACACACCAAACGATCCTGTCCAAAGTCATTCTGTCTCATTCACAGAACCCCCCCCTCATACACACATACCCGTACACCTCCTCCTAATCAATGGCACAAATGTATACACACACACACACACACACACACCATAGCGTTGTCAATCTTGTCCCTGTACAATTGTAGGTAATTTCTTGGAAATGCTTTAGCAGGAAATGTCTTTGGTGTGCTGGTCTCCGGGAGATTTGGAGTACAGCGAGAGAAGGGTAATATAACAAGCCTTTTAGCTCCTAAACCAGATTCACCAGAGTAGCTGAGCTCTGCCCGACATGCACATATTTAATGCACCCAGCAGTCATCCCCGGCCATCACGATAACGAGAGCGACCGGCGGCCCCAGTGCAGACCTCCCCCCCCCCCCCCCACACACCAGCCAACGCTGGTCTGCACTCACCGCAGGGGCTCTGGGCTGGACACGCAGCAGGACAGAAATACATGATGTGAGGATGGTGGTCTAGCATGCTGCATGCAACTGCTGCTGTCAGGCCAGCAAATGGCAGAGAGAGGAATAAGCAGTGAGCCGAGTTATGGCTGAGTTATGGCCGAGTTATGGTAGGAAGCGTTGGCCGTCCTCCGACCAAAGCTACAGTACACAGGAGCGGTGGCAGGGGAAGAAGGGAAAGCGAGTGTGAAGGAGGGAGAAAATCACACAAGCGGCAAATTCAGTCGGTGGGAGCTGGCCCCTCAATGTGAAGTGGGTGACCTTTTACTGCCTGGAGGGCGGTAGCAGCTCGTGGAGACATCCTCCATAATTCACCTCAATTAAGGCCACCTCCTCTTTCAGCTCCTCTACTCTTTTTCCCGCTCCCCAGCTACGGGAGCAAGTCTTTTACAGAGCACCCCCCCCCCCCCACACACACACACACACACACACTCACACACACACACACGCCGCCTTCAAGGCATCTTTTGAAAATTCATGGATGGTGCAGCTTTTGAGAACACCTAGCAATTGAGTCCACTGCACTTTACCAAACGTATCCCCTCCAAAGTACCCTCAAGACCACAAAAAAGGGACGGAAAAAAAGCTTCATTTAAAAGACCACTACCTATCCGACAGCTAGGCTAATTGAATTTTACCTCTTATGACATCCCCCGTCATTTCAGCAGCTTTCCCTCTTTCAAAGCCTACCTCCCCTTTTTCCCCCATGTATAAATATGAGAACTTGGTCATTATATAGAAAGCAGTTGCCCATTAGGTGAAGGAGCCATTTTGGAAATTGCAGCAAATCTTCCATGAAAATACATTTCCTCTAATGTTCTGGTCATGCTCGGGGTGTACTGTGCAGCCCATATCCATAAAGCCAGAGTGTGGAAAATTACCTTGGCTGTTTGATTAGAGTTACACCGCCAGAGGGAGGGGAAGAGAAGGAAGGAAGAGATGATGAGGGGGATGGAGAGAGAGAGAGAGAGAGAGAGAGAGAGAGAGAGAGAGAGAGAGAGAAATAGAGGGTGGGCAGAGGGACATAGGAAGGATGTGCTAAAAAAATGAAAGCTAGATAAGTGTCTGAAACAGAGTGAAATGTAGGACTAGAGCTCTCTCTTTCAACAGGATAAAATTAAAAAAATCTCACTCAGTAAAAAGATCAAATCACATCCCTTTTTAATTGAATTTCAGATAAAGACACTTTTGAAAGGGACACTTTGAATTATGAATTATGCTTCAGCAGCATGAGCTGAAGTCCAACTGAAGCCCGAGGACACTGACCCGCACTAACCCTACCCATGACACCTTGCACATACAGCACATACCACATACTGACCACCTCCCTTTTCCTTATAAAACATTCCTGCAGGGGACGTCTGGAAACAGACATCTTCATGGCTTTAATATTACATTATAGAGGCAGTCTAGGACATTATAATGAAACATTCTGCAGTGCCTGTTCGTACTGTGCTGCTCCTTCATCATCCACCACCCCTGCACATTAAGGAGGGGGCATACTTAGATAATTACTGAAAGAGCAAATATGAAGATCTGTGGCCTACATTAGTAAGACTGTCACATCACACCACAAAAAAAAAAGTACCTTTTATATCAGCGTGTGCATAATAAGTGCCCCCTACCCTCCTACCCCCCAGTGAGAACACTTGCGCCTATCTCTTGAGCTTTTATCCCCCCCTCTCTGACCCCTCACACACACACACACACACACACACCTTCCCACCCATCCCTGATCTTTCCGGTGAGTTTCTCCTGTACAGAGGCAGCAGCAGCTCACCAGCCCACAAGTGTCCACCGCACCTCCACTAATGCACTGCCTCCCAGGGACAAGGGCCACAAACAGACAAAGACGTGCAATTGGTGGATAATTACAGCTGGAGGAAGTAGCAGTGGCAAACACAGTCTTGCACATTACTAAAGCTTTTCCAGTGGCTCGTCTTTCAACAATTGGAATTGTGTGTGTGTGTGTGTGTGTGTGTGTGTGTGTGTGTGTGTGTGTGTGTGTGTGTGTGTGTGTGTGGTGTTTTCTCATGGTTGAAGGGGAATGCGTTCAGCACCAGATGGTTTACCAAATGAAAATGGTACTTTTAATGCCTATGAGGTACTAGGCAACGCATTAAACAATTAAACACAACAGAAAATGGCCTGCCAATCACATGTGCATCCCGCTTCACAGTGACCATTGTGGTGTGTTAAACGGCTTGGAAAAATGTTGTCTAGTCTACAATGCCTATATGACTACAAACCATTAGCAGTAGAAAGGCACTTGTTTCCTTTGTAGCAGTTGACAGAACATGGAAACAGCAGGTATTCTATCGCACAACAACAAATAACGTCACAATCAACAAATCCCCAAACAAACTGTTCAACAACAAAGCGGCAGAAAATAAGTGGCCTTAAATGACTCAGAAAATTATTAATGATAATATCACATAACATTAGTAGCATGGCATACAAATCAGGAGATGTAAGTGGAAGAAATATCTCATTAAAGAGTTGAGAGTAACATGTTAAGTCACCCAATTTTAATCTCAGCCATCTGTTGAGGTTGATAGTCTGGCTTGGAGGGAGAGTGGGCCTCGGTGAATCCCCCACAGAATAAGGAATGTCTAAAGCTTTAGACAGAGATACTGAGTCACATGATAACTAACATGCTACCCTCAAAACTGCTGAGGATTCTTCACAGTTCCTTCAAATATCATCTTCCAGCTATAGCCTACTTAAAAAGAAATGAAAATGCTTCACTTGCATTTAAAAAGAGGAACAATTTGGTGGGGAAATAATCTTTCCTCCTTTGACTGTTTTTTTTTTTGCCAATTAAATAACATTATCTGATGTTGGCTAGATATGTGGTAGCTCTCTGATGTTTCATAATCTCCCTCTCACATGCAACATTGCAAGCTAAAAGAATTAATTATTCCACTGAGCTCTGAATAAGCACTGCGAAGCGAAGAAATGTGTGTTAAACCAGAAGCCCTTAATACGTATTTGGGCTCTTTCTATCTCAAAATACCAGAGGGGAACACTAAATAAAAGAAGGGAATTTTCTGTGGCAGGCAGTGCAACGGGAAAACATACAGTACACCAGACCTCTGTTCTCCCACACTTCCTACAACCGAGTGGAGGAAACGAAAGATATTTTACTGGCACTACAGTAGTCTGTTGAATGGCACTTTCAGGCCAGAATTTTATTCATGTTATTGCTTTCCTAAGAAAGCTTGAGTGTGAGTTTTGCAACACACTTGAATGTGAGTTTTGTAGCATCGTTTTCCAACAAGTGATGCTACAAACAATTCCTACAAGAAGTCCCATGCAGAAAGTGCTACGAGCATATTCCACAAAGTGTGACCCGTGGCGGCAGTCCATAAATTCTGCACAAGCATCTCTGTCGTTATGTGGGGCGTGAAGAAAGGAGAGCGTGCTAAGGTAAATTGCTCCCAAACAAGTGGAGGAATGTCAAACAACAACCCGCGGCTACTAGTAGCAGAGAAGTTGGAGATAAATCGGCTAATCACAACTTCATCACTGCGGTACCGCGCTTTTGCCAGAGGAAGACCCCTCCTTTCCTTCTGAACCGGGGAGGGAAAGAAGTGAGGAGAACAGTTGCCTGAATAGCTCGGCGGCAATACAAGATGGTCAGAAACCCAATTATAAATAAAAAACTGCGGCAGTAATTAAGTAGATATAGCCTACTTTGTGTTCAACCTGCTTAATGTTAGGCGTAATTGGTTTAGATAAGAAATATGTTAATCACCTCAGAGACAGAAAAACCTTTTCTGTTTTACGAAGACAGCCTAGATAACATAATTATTAGCCTATACCTAAAAAGTCTAGCCCAAATGTTAAAGCCAAGTGGAGGTGAAAAGTCAGACGAGGCTACGGCTGTTTAGTATGTATTTCTTTAGTGTTTACAAGGTCTGTTACCCGGCCACACAGTTATTTTCCACTTGTGTCCAGTCAAGGAACAAACTGTCAAAAACGCATCGCCTTATTAACGACTGCATTATACCAATACAAAATAGCCATGACTTTGTCGCCATAAGTGTTACAGTGTGGCATCTGAAGCTTTCAACAGTGCAATCCTGATGCAAGGAGTGACAGATATCTAAGAATTTTGAAATTTCCCAATTTTGAAACGTTAATAGCCAGAAATTTTAATAGCCAGAATAATTTTGCAAATGCATTCTAACATCATCCAACATGGTTGATATTACGAATCTTGTTCATGGAGTTTGTCATATCATCTTTATTTAGCCTTTAAGCCTTAGAATTCTGAGACAGAAATTGAATTCGGCTGTAGACACGTAATTAATTGTCTTTAATTCAAATAACTGTGTTACTTTGTCTATTTCTGCATGATTGCGCACGGCCAGTCGGTGGTTGCAGTAACGTTACATTGAGATTTCGCAGTGTTAGATGACTGACAGCATAACGCCCTGTGATGTTCATAACTTTACACAAAACTTCAGTTGAAGATAACTGAAGTCCATATTCATACCTTAAGTTTTTCAATTTGTTCTCCCTTTTATTGAGTACCGTCGGCACGCAGTTGATGAGCTCGGTCCAATCGGCATGTAAACCACAACTCCAACCGGTAGAAAATCGTGAAAACAGCCAGGTCTCTTTTCTGTTTGGGCGATAGCAGGTACACTTTTTCTGCCCGGGTCTGCAGTCGCACGGTACCTCTAACCTCACATTTTGAACGAGGTGCCTCCCGAAAGTAGTACCCCCGGTTTTCTGTATGTGCAGAAACACGATCACATCGTCTCCTTTGATGTCGAAATCCACCACGCGTTCCAAGTCTCTTACTGGAAAATAGTACTTCTTCACGTAATGTGGATCAGGAGTCGGGAAGATATCCGCATCGTCTTCCACTATGTAACCGTGCGGAGACCCGAAGTTCATCATCCCCGGCGCCACGTACTGATATAAAATCAGCATGAAAAGAACAGATCCGACAACAATGAACAAAAATTTACTGGTCCTCTCAACCATGTTCCTTCCAGTGTGGTTCATATGTTACCATTTCCCTGTTCAATTAGCAGTGGGTGCTGAAACGCTTCGTCTTGCACTGTCCCCATACAAACGGAATGCGGCCAGAGGACCACACAACTAAAGTAGAAATTCAGACAGGCTACTGGAATTTTTGCAGGACTATTTGAACGGATCCGTACAGTCCGAGTCGCTGACAGCCAACGTCAACCTTCCGACTCCTCGCTCTATCTATCGTTGCGTTGATGTGTTTGAAAGTGCTCGTTGCATCTGCGCGAGTGTCGACCCACAGCGACACCCACTTTTTCACCACGCTCATTCCCGACTCGCTCAAAACCGCTGAGAAGAAACTGGAGCAGGTTTTAATACTTTGGTGTACGTGTAGCGCCCGCACTAAAGGTCTGGGTGATTGCAGTTTGGGTAGAGATTTAACCAACTATGGAAGCACTGCTTAAATATTCAAGACTAGACTGAAACACTCTTAGGAATGCAACCTTTTTTTTTTCAAACAATGTTTTTTTTATTAGACCTAGAAGTAGCCTTCATTCATCACAATGGTTAGTTCTGTCTTTCAGTTGAACAGGTGCCAGTAAGACTTTCCACTAATTTCACACAATTATTAAAACCCTTTTCAAGCCTCAGATGTTTCAGATCTTTGTATTTCATTTGCGGCGGGATTGAAGATTCCGGTTTATTGAGGATAGAGCTCGCTTGGATTTATCCGAGAAACACAAGACCAAGGTGGTTCAGCCAGGCAAGTCTTTGAACACCATTCCACAGCTAGTGGGCAGCAGTGAGAAGCGCTTGCTTTGTAACATTTGACTTGTGTGTTTTGCTGTGTTATTGGTTCATTTTCTCCAGGGAATATGTGAAAACTAATTGTTTCCTATGATGTCCTGACTGGAGGAGGTATGTTAATAGATGTTAATAGCATAAGTTAAGTGCACTGTGAATCCATCCAAGTCGGGGGTATTTTAAACTTTGAGCTATAGCCTAGGATAATATTGTGTATTATAGCAGTAGACTACTATTGTGATAAAAAAAATCTTTGACAATTTTACAAGCTTGAGCATTAACTAGAACTTCATGTGACTGAATATGTCTACATTACAGCACAAAATAAGAGACTACATTTGATAAGATACATTATTGGGCTCTTTTCATCCCTCTTTTGGTTGTGAGGTGAACAAACACATACATAAACAAATGTAGCCTAATATTCCTGGGACCTATATCCTGCACTGACACAGATTTATTTTAAATGAACTTTCAGCCTATTTTGGAGATGAAAATGGTTTAGCCTTCGACCATAGAGCCCTTTTCAGAAATACAAATAAATTTTGGCTAGGAAAAGACAAAGCTATTTGCATATTTGTTGTCTGATAACTGATAATAGGCCTACCATTAACCACTAATATGGGCTAGGGCTTTGTGTGATTGGAGATGTAATAGATGAGTCTAAGCCTTAATATAGTTGATGTTAGCATTCCTGCCATATTAGATCACTATAATGTGAGAATATAACACTTTGTAGTCTATACCTTTTACACTGGAGTGTTCTCCTTAGAACACAGACTTCAAGCATGTATCCTTAGGGCCAACAACAGCATAAAGCAAGTGTAAAAAATGCCTAAACTGAGGACAAACATCTAGAAATGAGAACATTATTTTTTGGTCCAGACTTGGGGTGCTGGAAAACTGGACTGTCCGGACAAACAGCCATATTGTGTTTGGGGATGTTACAGTTTAGCTCAAGTTTTCACCCATTACAGGAACTATTGTGTTAAGCTTTGTAAGTGCGTGCTGTGGTGAGACTGCGTGTGAACGAGTCAAAGTGAAGAGTCGTTAATATTCCTCGAGTGCAGATAAACACTCCCTCCAGAGTAGCGGAATTATTAAACAGCTTTATGCAAAGTTCTGCACAGCCTAACAACCTCCCTTTTGATGCTCCCTCTAAATCTTCTCCTCGTTTAGTCCTCATCATGGAGCGCCCAGAACGCTGAGCTAATTAAGTCAAACAAATGTTGTTTGCAAGTTAGCCACTTAAACACAGCTAGTGCTGCTAGAATCGGCATGTTTTTATTTACCATGCCATGGCTCTGCCCGAAAGCAAGGGCCTACCCCCATCATTTGATATCATGATTATCATGCCGGCGGCTCAGCACAGCTAATGAAGCCATGCGGATGCTCCACAATGTGCCGTCATTTGTAGCGGAGTTACTTTACTAGGATAGATGTTATGGCTATCCGTGAACCCTCACACCTCCTCCCCCCTCCCTCAGAACCGCTCCGCAGTGCTGACACCCCCTTAATCACAAGGCCGAGTTCATCATGCATAGTAATTACATTTGCACACGTATCCCATCATCCAATTTATATCAGGAAGTGTCCTATTGCAGTTTAATGCTATTCTTCCACTCCAAATGCAAAAATTATGCAGCATACATAATTCTACAATCCAAATAAACAGTGTCTGACTCTGGAACGATGCTGGCCCAGATGTGGCCAAGTTCTGGGACAGTGCACCCCAGAAACAGATCCGTTCAGGAGCCATCTGCTGTTCTGGATGGCTTTGATCATAGGAGCACTCTTGCAAAGCAGAGAGGGAGCATGTCACTTTGTTCCACTCTTTTCTTTTTTTTTTTTTTTTGCTTTCAGTGTTTGGGGGAAACATATCGCATCAGGTCACCTAAGGATACAATGCCACTTTTGGACTGTATCTAAAGAAAATTCATATAAATGGTGGTCTGTGACAGACCAGGGTTTTTTTTGTGGGAAACACTAAAGCCTCAGATAACAAAAAACACCTTTCAGAAATGGCTAAACAAAACCACGTTTTTGTTATTTATTTAGAGGAAGCTTCTGCCATGACTGGTTTCAATTTGACTGACTCTCACAATGGGGCTAAAGTGAAACATCCAGCCTTTTAAAAAAAGAAAAAAAAATCACCAAATTACCCTCAGACCCATAAAGAGAGTGTCTGCTTTTGAATACGGGCCTTGACAAAAGGCGCATGTTCACAGTAGCACAAGCGGCTTCCTGCTTGGCCTTATATACGTCACAGTCATGACAGAAGAACTTTCTCCATGTTCACCACAGCTGGAGCAAGAGGTGAAGTAGGAATCTACCCTACTCTACTCTACATTTGCTAGACATAGCAGAGCGCAGACAGATATAGGGGGTGGTGGAGGCAGTACTGTCCTTATGGTGGTAAGCGCTGGGTGAAGGCGTGAGAGAGAGATAATGAGAGAGTGAGAGGGATGTGAGTGAGTGTGAGCGACATGCGAGCCAGGTGTCACAGACAGACAGAGACCGGTGATTAATGTTGTATACGACGTCTTTCCCAAGGTCCCTCAGTTACCTGAGAGAGTATTAAAAAAGAATCTGTTTTTATTGGTTGAGTAGTTAAGTTCTCAAAATATGTTATTTAAAAGCACAGCTTTCTTGGCCTTGATTTGTGTTTAATTTACAATAAATTTTCGTCTCATTTGTGTTTACTTTACAATTTCCATGTGTGTATGTTTTGCAATTTCTGATATACAATAGTAATATTGGGTAACACTTTATTTGAAGGGTCTACATAAGGGTGTCATGAGCCTGTCACAAACATGACATGACACGTATCATAAACATTAATGACACTTCATTCATGTTTAAGACTGCTGTCATTAAGTGTAATTCGTTTTTTGTAAAGTCTACATCCCAGTCTGCATTTCAAAAACCGAATGACACTTAATGACAACAGTCATGAACATGAATGAAGGGTCATTAATGGTCATGATAAGTGTCATGTCATGTTTATAACATAATTATGTCACCCTTATGTAGACCCCTTCAAATAAAGTGTTATCTAATATTGTTTTCCACCCTGTTCAAGCTCAGACACAGACACTGTTCAGCAGTCAGTTTCTCAGTAAGTGTTGAATGTTGGATCAATCCACTTTGTTGGCACGGAAAGCCACAATGCACGCCATTACATCAATCGAACAGCGGGACAAATGGCTTCAATTTTCCTGACTTAGTGCATAATTTAGTATTTTTGCTCAAATAAACACATTAATGTGGCCTTCAGTGCTGTTCATTTGTTTTCTGTTGAGGTCATTTCAACTCTTTAGAACAGGGTTCACACAAATCATGCATCTGCATAATAACATCCCGGTTATGGCTACAGTGATCCTTTCTCCCTGATGCATAGTGAAATGTCACCCTGTTCCTACCCAGAGTTTAATTCTACCGAGAAAAGACACTGAAGTCCTCTGCTAAGGGACATACAGGAATCTCATTACTGAGGGGATTGTCTTTTCCTGCCTTTTTATAACTAGTTCTCCTTTAGAAGAACTGCAAAAGCACTATAGAAAGAAAACAATGATTGCTCATTTATCAGATTTTTATCACAGCGTACCCAAAACAACAGCTAAATGGAGTTGTTATAATGGAAAAACTGAATACAGCATAAAACTTCCCACACTACCAAAGGTGACAATAATGTGTAAAATGTTACAATGTTACAATGACATGTTACAATGTAAAAAAACAATTAAAGTGCACATTAAAACAATGTAAATATCATGGCACATACCTGGCATGCACTTAGCTGAAATTACTCCATTTAAAGGTGTAACTCTCATACATAACACACACACACACATAGATACACGCACACACACACACAGATATATAAGCGCACACACACATACACACACACAGATATATAAGCGCGCACACACACACACACACACAGATATATAAGCACACACACACACACAGATATATAAGCACACACACACACACACACAGATATATAAGCACACACACAGAGATATATAAGCACAAGCCCCAAGGCTAGAGCAAGGGCCCATCTGACATTAGCTGATACTGACTGATACTAATTTCAACACCAGGCACGTGGGAAGACTGGATTACAGATCATTCCACTCCAGCAGAAACAGCAGCAGCCAAAGAAGCAAGGAGGAGAAGGCAGAAGCCTCCTCAGGGGGGCATTTGCTATGGAAGGGCATCTCCTCTTTAAAGCCAGCACCAGAACCCCGCCTCTCTTTGAGGGGACACCAAACTTGTTTACACCTCTGGCAATGGGGCAGAAGCCTTCCCAGCGAGCAGCAGCCGCCTACTTGGCAAAGACCTCTGGTAGATTTGGCCCCAAATCAGGCAGTCCAGAGAGCTACATCAATCAGCTTCAAACCATGCGTGTGGCTCTGCACATGCATGTACTGTACTGCAGTAGGTTAGTGGTTTATGGGCACCACTGATCTCTAAAGAATATTATTCTTTAGAGATCAGTGATGGGCACAGATATGCTGAAGATGTCAGATGCTTCTGCATGCCAATCAACCAACCAGTGGATTCAGAGCCTCCTTTAAAAATGTCTTTATTTAGTTTTAACCCCCTGTTGTATTTTGCAGAAATAATACTTTCTCTTCTCTCACTTTCACAGATGTTTTGGAAGCGTGTTTCATTATCACAGCCCTTCCATACATGGCTCTGACGCAGGTGACGATTGCATGCAAGTGATAAGAAAAGGCGACATGAGGAATTATCTACAGAAACAAAACAGATGGCTTTAAATGCAACTGAAATATAGCCTCCACCCATCCTTTAACCTCTTAAGGCACACCCCTATTTTTCCTTTTTTTCAAAACAACGGCATACCCAAATTGAAAGCTTGACAGTTCCTACATAGTTTTAGACTCAGGGATGTGCCTCATACCATTGGAAAGGTGACACCCTCAAGTGTTTTCTAGAGGAATATGTATGTTTCTGTGATATATGGACACAGAGTTATAGAGGTTGGAACTAAGTTTTTTTTTCCCGCTCATTTCAAATGTCTATGAACTAACTAAGATATGAAGGTACCATCCATATGATACCCCCAAATAAAAAAATCTAAGTCCTAACTCCATCTCTCAACCTGTTACACAAAAAAAATTGAAGTAAAAAGACCAAAAATATGATTTTTGAATATACATTTTTGAAAAATATGTTTATGCGTTTTGATTGGGACCCCTATGTAAATTCCCATAGAGACTTTTTGTAAACAAGAGGGCCTACTGACATTCAAAAGTTTATAACTTGAAAACCCCTTTACCTAGAAACATAAAATTGGTTTCAAATGAAAGCCAAGACCCTGGGCTTTCATGTCAGTTTGCTTGATTTGAAGTTACTCCTTCTGGCATTGAATGACACAAGCATAACCATCAAAAAAACAAAAAAGCGGGGGGCGTCCCATATATGGGCGGGTGTGCCTTAAGTTAAAGTATTATATACGACAGTAATGCAAGCATTCCTATTATATTGCATTAAACATGATGCATTCTACCTTAGCTTTCAGTGCTATTTCATAAGTATCTAATATGTCATCATGAAGGGTACCACAGAAAGGAAAACACTAACCCATCTACCTACCGGGTAATATAGACCATAGAGATAGATAGATAGATAGATCGATAGACAATTACAATATAATTACCATATAATAAACTATTTAATGCATCTATTATAAATGGATGTGTAAAATGAACTACATATTCTGAGTAGCTGTGTGACATGATGTCGTATTTCAAACATAATGTGAATGTGGATCTCACAACACCTTCCTCATTAACCATTCTCTATTTTCAGGAGGTGACATAACAGTAATTCATTTGAGGCATCGTGTGTGTGTGTGGTGTGTGTGTCTTTGTGTCTGTCTTTATCATTGTGTGTATGTGTGTGTCAGTGTTTTGTCTTTATTATTGTTCAATAACAACATAAATGTTCGTTCCATGACTGCACTTATCTAAATTACAGGAGCACCCTCACTAATATATAATAGGATGTCTAGACAACCCACACCTTCCGCAGATTCCATGGCTAACCCTGGCGAATGACAAATAACTCACTAAGAATTCATGCACTGATAGCAAGCAATGTCTTCTCTTCTTCATCAGCAATCATGAACCTGGAATATAAAGGGAACAATCAATGCAATTTAATTAGCTTGTTGTTCAGTTTGGACACATGGATAGAAAACAAATACTGTAAATATCTGTGTCAATAGCTGTTAATAACAGCCCAGCATAACCTCATGGCAGATATAAATATTAAATCTACTAAATATTGACATTCATTCGCTATTTTCTTTCATGTTTATGTTAGCAAATCT
Organism: Limnothrissa miodon; assembly: GCA_017657215.1. Taxonomy (NCBI): domain Eukaryota; kingdom Metazoa; phylum Chordata; class Actinopteri; order Clupeiformes; family Clupeidae; genus Limnothrissa; species Limnothrissa miodon. The sequence goes on along the minus strand of JAGFZM010002103.1, from coordinate 132,012 downwards.
CACATTAGGACATGTATCTAACGACACACTGTAAGACGGTCCCTTTAAAACCAGTGCAGCTGATCAGTGCACCTCTTTGAAAAGCCAATAGTTTGGTAACGGTGTAATGGAAGAGGACTGAATCAATAGCATCTACTTAGTCTTTTTGATTTTGTCACTATCTATTTTCTCGTCGAGGGCAAAAAGGCAAGGGCACACATTACTAATGCAGTACGTCCCCGTGCACACACACACACAGTAAAGTAATCCCCTCATGGCTGTTTTTAGAGCTGTGGAAACCCTGGACATTCAGGCGTGTGAGTCCTCTGGCAGCCAACAGAAAGAAACCGACGTTTCCACAACAACATCAATAGCTTCACTGCACAACGGAACAGTTAAGACAAATCATAAGGTCTGTGCCTTAGAATGTACTAGAAAGATCTAGAACTGGAATGTCTGCTCCAGTGAGCTTGAAGAGGAGCCAGGGGCCAAATGCCCACACTTAAGATTTTTTTCTATAAGTAAAATTTTTACCTTTATGTTCCAACTCTCCCTGTCAATTAAGTAGATTCATTTGTAAAATAATGTAGTCATTTCTGTGCCTAAGGTTCCAAGTCCATAGATGGGGAATGACTATCACCCTGTGGTTCTGACCTCCCTTGTGATGAACTGCTTTGAATGCATTATGAAGATGAATCCATGCCTCAAAGCATGTTTGACCCTTATCAACTAAAAACCAGGAAGTAAATAAAAGCAGGACAGATCCAGGAAATCCACACTGGGCATGGACAAAAGGTAAACACAGCCACATGGAACAGAAAGAAAAACACAGGAGGCAACACACAAAAGCACAACTAAACTGAAACTACACTCAAAAGTCAAAGAAAAGACACAGCCAAGGCAAAAAACCCTGACACACACATTGGCTTTGGCCTTTTTGGCTGATGTTAATCATCCACTGCAAAATGAGTTTTACCTCCTGCCATTAAGGAGGAGCTATATTTGTCTTCAGCTTCAGCCATATTGACCCTTATCAACTTGCATATCAAGCACTCAAAGGACTGGGGGATGCGCCACACAGTTGGACCATGTCAATGGCCATCCAGAGTAGGGCAGAAAAACCCATGCATGTCTATACTTCTACTAGACTTCATATGGCTAAAATAATGGTTAAATGTCTAAATGTTTACTTGTGTGCTCCCATGCTGTGTTCAAGCAACGGTCTTCAGGAGTGCAATAAATAAATAAGTCAAAGACTGCAGGTGTCTAAGGGTCCCTGCTCTCACTAGCAACCTACTTTTGTGCTTTACTCATTTGTGCTCTTGTGCAGACTTCAGAGAAAACAGACTCAGATGTTGATTGACTTTTCCCTACAGTCCACACATCCCTGCATACTGTCATGTTCTCAAGCTGGGTCAGGCCCCAAATGCAAGCAAGGCACCGAGAACACTTGAAACTTCACACTTTCAACCTTATCATCTAATTTCAGTGCAGAAACACAGGGCAGTAAAGCACACTAGAACACGAAGAACATTTCCATACACGAAGGAACAGCAAAGGAACAAAGATCACTGAAGGGCTTAAATACAGGGGCAGGACAACTAGAGAAAACAAAACAGTTGAAAATTTCAAAATTTCGGACACAAATGGAACCAAGGAAGGAACACGGGAATTGGGAACAAACCAAAGCTCATGGAATCAAGAGCTAAGACAGGAAAAACACATGATCACATGACAAAAACCAGGAAGTAAATAAAAGCAGGACAGATCCAGGAAATCCACACTGGGTATGGACAAAAGGTAAACACAGACACAGGAGGCAACACACAAAAGCACAACTAAACTGAAACTACACTCAACACTCAAAAGCACAACTAAACTGAAACTACACTCAAAAGTCAAAGGCAAAAAACCCTGACACACACATTGGCTTTGGCCTTTTTGGCTGATGTTAATCATCCACTGCAAAATGAGTTTTACCTCCTGCCATTAAGGAGGAGCTATACTTGTCTTCAGCTTCAGCCATATTGAATTGAGATCATTTGTACTCATTTCTGTTGGGTCCATAAAGTGCATCAAGGGCATTAGTTATTTATTCATGCTGTATCCTCATAAAGCATTCATGTTTTAACATTATTACAATTATTGTCATTATTATTGTTGCTTTTATTTGCCTTCTGTGTGTGCCTATGTGTGTTACGTGTTTATATACTGTATTTGTGGTGGATATTTGCTCCGTTTTAAATTGCCCCTTAGGCTATTAAATTTAATCCAATCTAATCTTAAAGGGATAGTTCGGTTTTTAACACATTGAGCCCCTTTCACAGGCTGTCTAAAATGAAATAAAGTGGTTGACACCAAAATCTTGATGATTGCTCCTGTGTCGGCTATTTGGGAAATATAGAATCGCCTCTGCCTGTCTTTAAAATGGCTAGCAATGGGCATGTGTTGTTTCTATCCTTAAAACACTGGTTTTAAAAAAAGTCCTACTCACGGAGTGATTAGTGGCGCTTGCTGATGTTCCAACCCAAGTATCGTAGCAAAATACAGTTTCTGTCATGTTTTATTTGCCATTTTGTAAGGCCCATAGGGATCTATTTGCTCCTTCATGTAAACAAAGTGCCAAATAAAACATGACGGAAGCTTTATTTTGCTACGATACATGTTTTGGAACATCATTGAGCACCACTAACCACTTGGTGAGTAGCACTTTTTTAAAACCAGTGTTTAAAGGATAGAAACCACACATGCCCATTGCTAGCCATTTTGAAGGCAGGCAGAGACGATTCTACATTTCCAAAATAACCGAGACAGAAGCAATCGTTAAAATTTCGATGTCAACCACTTTATTGCATTTTAGACAACCTGTGAAAGGGGCTTATTGTGTTAAAAACCGAACTATCCCTTTAAAGTTGAATCCTGGCTGTGAGCATCCTTATGATTCAATATCATTATTATACATACAGTAGACATGAGCATATGCTTCCACATACATTCCTCTTTCCACTGGTCCACAGTTAGTCATCCGGGATGCAAATGAGATCTGCACTGCTTGCAATGGCTTTCAGAATTACTACATACATCTCTTCTCTGGCCTGAATCTAAGAACCTGTTCACGTTTTATTTTTGAATGTGTTTAGTGATCCAACCAGTGTTAGTTAAATTAAGCATGGAGTCAGAGACAAAAGACCTGTATGATACGCATAAATACCTTGGTGGATATGCGACAGATTATTCTTTATATTTGTAACTGACCACTTATCATAAGTTAACATGTTAAAAAATGTGAATGGGGTTTCAAATTGGTTTTAGCGTGTATGTGCTCTGTTCATTAAAATTGGTTGTAATGAATGTAATGAAATTTGAACTGAATCCAGTCCTTTTCATAGTGCTTTTTCAGGCTGTTTATCTGACCTCACTTGCCTTTGTATAATTCAGAGTGAATCACTGGATGTTGCTTCTGCTCGCACTCTTGAGTTTTTCAGCTGTGTCCCAGTTTAGCTGAACTGTTTACTCCACAGCCGAGGAAAGAGCTCTGAGCATGTTGTCATCGACTAACCCGTTAATCATGCGTGCAAACTTCGCCGGAGGCAAGCGAGTGAGCACTTTCTCGACAAAATGAAAGACAACTCACATTAATTCTTTGCTCACTCATAAAGATCCCCAAGGTTCTGTGCATGTCTGGGCCATTATGAAGTTGATTTAATGTAATTAAGAATTCATGATATCTGAAAGGGAAAATAAGGAAGTTTTTTTTTTAGTGTGGTTGATCTCTGTAGGCCTGATGCTAACATTAAGAGACAATTAGATATCTATTTTTTATCCACAGTGAAAAGGTTGGTATGAACTATTCCTTTGCCTGGATTTTTTTTTTTCCAGAGCAAGTAATTGGCCTGTTTTACAAAGTCGGCCAATAGCATATACTTTGTGACCAAGAAATCGGTTGCTATCTAAAATCAGTCCATACTAAACGCACTGAGAGCATGAAATCAGAAACTTTTCCTGTGTGGTTGATCTCAGTAGTCATGATACTAACCTAAAGAGCCAGTTAGATCTTTTTTTCTAGTCCTCAAAACACACATGACTTTGTTGCCAAAAAACACCGGTACCAAGTCAGAGCTACACTTAGAGCATATAGATGCAGTGTAAATGGACAAATGATTGCCTACTCAAGGGTTTTTAAGGTTCAAATTCAACATGCACAGAATTTAAATCGGCACTAAGCAACATTCTGTTTTTCTCTCTCACGAGCTCCCTCTAAAGCCCGCTGTATTGCATTGTATTGCACTGCATTCTATTGGAGGCGGTCCGCGCTGCTGAACATTGCAAGTGCTGTATCTACCGCTATTGGCCACCGTGGCGCATTCTACACCGTTCGTTCGCCGTGTAATGACTAATTTTAGCATCCTAAACAGTATGAAACGGATTAATTAAATGAAAAATGTTGCATAGTGGGCCTTTAAGGATGCCACACTGTAATCTTAAATACATCATCTGTGGATGAAGACAGGTAACCTTATTTAAGCATAAAATATGTTTTGTTGCTGTGTTGTTAAAGTATGCAACACTGTGCTCTCTCTCTCTCTCTCTCTCTCTCTCTCTCTCTCTTCAGGTGTGTTTAATTTCCTCTCCCAGTGTTTGTAATGAGCATAGGACTAGACATATACTGTAGAAACACAGTTCAAGTCTATAGCTTTTTGATTTTATGTATTACATGAAGATTTTACAAATTACACTTAATTTAAATTTAAAAAGTGTCTTTTTTATTGCCACTAGCGTCCGCACACTGTATCATACCTCCTGCCCCCAATGAGATCATCTGAAGACTATCTCAGAAAAGCCACTGCTATGCTAAGCTCTAAGCAGGCTAATCTGCTAGGCTAATCAGCTAATCACCCAGCACTGCTGAAGCAGCCATACACTAATGGAGAAGATCAAACAGTGAGTTAGCTTATAGTACGGAGGAGACAGACGTTTATGAAACGAGACCAGCTCTCTCCATAACACACATGTGGAGTTGAGTGATGACAGGTAATGACAAGCCCGCCGGGCTCAGAGAGTATCTGACTCCGAAGCAGATTGGGCCCCAATTGTGAGCAGATCTGCCAGACCCGGGCCATCGCTGGGCCGCATATGCGCCGGACTGCGATGGTATCCAGACCAGACGCTCAGTCAAGTGGCCCAGCTGCACGGATCCGTGGTGCTGGGACCTCAGTGGGACGGCTGGTGTCTGCTGGGAGAGCACAGACTCAGACATATGGTCCCCGAGATTAATGGCCTTCCTCTCAGTCTCCTCTAATGCTCATCAAACCTCCAGCAGCAGCAGTACTGAACATGCAGCTCGGAGAAGAGAGGGAGCACGGAGGAGGAAGGCGAACAACTGAGGCCTCATCAGTCAATGAGATGAAAAGTAAAAACACACACACGCACAAACACACACACATGTTTGTGCACACACATACACACACACAGAGTGTTGGCAAGTTCAGAAAAGCTTTTTCCCCTATGTTACACTATCTAAGTGTCATTATAAAATCCATCTGCACACAGCATAGAGACCTGAAATGGACCCTCATTTGCAACCATATTACACTGAGGGGATTATCTATTGCCGATACAAGAGTGCAGTTGGGGAGTAAATAGGACTAGCAAAGCCATGTGTTTCAAGGTCAGTGCTGGTGCAAAACACCACATGAGGCAATGAATACACTAACATTACAATAAGCCATATGCTTTACAGTTCAGCCCTCTACAAAGATTACAGTCTCAGCTGCCAAGTTGCGAGAACTCACTCCACTCCTCCCCATGGTAAAGTCAGTGCCTTATTTCAGTTTATAACAACTGAGATGTTCATTATAGCATGTTTTATTAGACTTTAATAAACAAGGGGGTGCATAACATGATCGAGATGAGAGGTTGGAGGGGTGCAGGGGCAACTCTCATTAGAAGGATGAAGATGAATTGAAAGGAGAGGAGTGAGTGTCAAATGTGTTTGTCCCTGGGATTGTTTAAAGTAATTATCTCTCGATTTCAATCAGCCCCGGTGTCTGAATGTAATCAGCAGTAAACACAGCAGTGGGAGAGAGAGAGAGAGATCCAAACGGCATGGAGACAAGCGGACAGATTAAAGAGGCTGCCATGCAGATCATGCATTAATGATGCGAGTGGCAGAGTGAGTTAGCTGATTTAGTACGGCCTAATCATAAAGGAAAGGGGGAGAGAGGAGGGGGATGGGGGGAGAGAGGGATAGAGGATAGAGAGATAGAAATGGCTTGAATAGCGATGAATGAGTCATATTGACGATATTTTTTTTTCCATTGCTGTGTCATGGCACCAAAGGAACCGATGAGCAGACAGCTTATCTTGCCAGTTATCACTCCAACGTCACCTTCCTCCACCCTGACTGAAGCTGAAAGCACAGATTAACGCTGTGTCAATGCATATTGCAGTGACACAGAGTAAACAAGGCAAATTGTGTTTACAAGCTAGGCAAAATGTAATCCTTTTAGAAAACAACAGCCGTGCGACTAGGTGGCTGACTTGTAAAGTGGGGAGAGGGGAGAGAAAGTAAATGGAAATAGCTATGTTGTACCGTGAAGGGGTGTCCAGGGAGCATACACTTTCTCTTTTCAAAAATTAATGCACTGATGCTACTGCTGAAAACACCTGTTTGTCCTCCATTTCTGAGGTATTGAGGTGTCTGACTGGAAGGGCGTTCTGTTTCGACTAAAAGCATGTGGGTTATAATCAAAGCATGTGTGGGTCGTGATCAGAGCACTGACTAAAATACAGCCAATATTATCAGACATCTGATCATAGGCCAGTCACCACTCATTCTTAGAAACACCTGTATTCTGGATAACTGGCTAAACCAGACAGACATTTCACTTCAAACATTATTTTTCACATTCAAAAAATTAAAGGTGGGAGGAATGGCCCTGTTGTCATGAAAAGACCATTCATCCATCCATTCATCCATCCACCACAGGAAGCCAAGGTGAGATAATCAATGTAGTTTATGATAATTGCAAGGCTAAAAACATTTACACTTCTGGTAGCAATGGAAGGTGCCAACAAATATTCTTTTGAGCTAAGATGTGTTCACTAGTGTTGATGAGTTAAATGTGTAACAGCATATGGCATACTATTTTTTTTCTTCTTTTTTTATTATGATAATGTTTTGTTTATCTATCATTGGAACTTCATGGCTGGGAGAAGATTGGTTCGGAGGGGGGAAAAATAAGCGGGGACAAGCTGTGAGGGTAGTGTGTTGCATGTAACCAAAGTGGTGAGCAGGTTGTTCCGTAGTCGGCAATAAACAGAACTTAGAACTTCAAACATAACAACCGTAACCCGTTTGTTCCACACCTCAGTCAGGACTGGAGTAACTGCTTACTCTCACCCAACTTTTAGGGTTAGAGTGTGTTTAGTGTGTGCATATCTATGTGTCTCTGTCTGTCGCTGTGTGTGTGTGTGTGTGTTTTATAACTGTTTAAAATGCACTACTATGTGCACTTAAATAGTCTGTTTACATTGGTCTTGGCAGTCCCACTGCGCCCCCTTCACCATCATGAATACAAATGAAGTGAATGCAAAACCCTCTAAGCCAATTTGCAAAGAATTTTACAGAAATATATTTATATAATTTTGATAAGCTATCAAAATTACTATCAGTCCAATTTCATTTTGATTGTTTTGGCTTGATTTGATTTTACTTGACAAAAACATTTAAATAGCAGAGATTACTTGAAAATTAAACTTAATTTTTGCCTATTTCTGAAATCGGCTTTGCATATAAACGTGTAAACGTATAAACACATGTGACAAATGACTAATATGAAGAGTAAAGTACCTATGAACTGTGTATGTGACGTGAATTGTGAGATCTGGATAGCGCCTGCTTCATGACTAGGAGCAGACCTTGCACCCCCTTTATAGTTCCTATAGGTGCAGAGAAAAACAGGACATGGGTGTTAAATTTGCCCAGTGTTTAATGTGCAGAATCCGCCGGCATTAAACTTGGCCCTGAGCCTGGCTTGTTTTGATCTCAACCCCCTCGTTCAACCCCCTCGTTTTCTCGTGCCTGAAAACAGCCCTCTAGTCAAGACCCCACCTCCTCCCCGACACACAAGCACAAACATGGATACACACACACACACTTCTCATCCAACCAGCAAATACACAGCCCGCCTTGATCCAGACAGCATCCCCAAAACAAACATTCCTCTGTTTGCCTTGCCACTAAACACCAGAGTACCAGTTCTATAATTTGACTCCTTGCTACCTTACCTCTTTCCTTTCTTTTTCCCCTCCGTGTGCATTTTGGGGTCTGTGTCTGTGCCTTCGTTCCTGTCTGCACTCCGTGTGAAACTCTTAAAATAATGCTATATCTCTCAGACATACTGTAATTGCTGGTTGTTGTCCACTTTAAAAGGGAAGGGGATCAGAGACGCGTGTTTAAACTGGCAGCCGCCTGTGGTGAGTGAGAGATGATGATGGGTCAATTACATTTGACAGCATGCCTGTGCACGCCCGCTAAATGACAACAACAACAACAGCGACAATGAAAGCACTGAAAGCAGACTTTGCCCACCTGCTGGGTTACTGTTGAAATGGGTGGGTTTGCCATGTAAACTTTCCAATCAAGAGCAATGACACTGCGGGTGAACAGACGTTAAAAGGCCTTAAAGAACTAATTTGCCTTTAAATAAGGTGAAAAGGGAAAGTCAGACAAGACAGAGTGGTAGAACTAAAGAAAATATACAAATATATTGAATTTTTGTAGTGTTTTATCTTTTTTGGTTTATCAAATATAAAAGTTTAGCATGGACCAATTTGCTGGAAATGTGTTGGGTGCTTACAGTGTATTGCAGCAGTCCAACCACTGAGCTAAAAGTTGCTAACATGACTTGGTATTCACTTCGTAAGAGTAGTAATGTTTAGTAAAGTTTGATTCCAAAGTTGCATCCTTTGGCGCCACTGCAAGAGCAGTCACAGCACATGTTTTTCCAACATTGAGTTGAATGGGATGGGATTCAAAGTGAAAAAGCAAAGCAGTAAAACTGATTAGCATCACTGGTAGCCTCCATAGACAGCTATGCAATTTCTTGGCCGAACAGACTGCAGTAATGGCAAGCCTTTGCCAGACGTCCCTCTCAGTCCTGATCAGAGTTGATGCACTATCAAAATAATTTTGGAAACATTATTTTTAAAATAGTCCTCTGATGTTGCCTTAAGACCTTATTAGGAGTACAACTTGCTAACAGGAAATTGGCAGATGATGATTTTCAGGAGTGTGATGAAAGTGTAAACAAAAAGAGACAGAGTGTGTGTGTGCGTGTGTGTGGGTGTGTTGCCTGCTTTCAAACTTTTTAAACTCTAATACATGAACTCATCTGTTGTATCTGTTGTTGTATCTATTCATTCATTACACATCAGTAACTCCTGCTTCCCGCTCTGGTGAAAAAAAATGCAGTTCACTTTAAATGTACACAGCATATCCAATTTTACACTTTCAATTAACCACCTTTTTGAACCCGTTTTGAAGGCATTTTAGAGGAAGTCAACGTGTCTGTAATCACCCTGTCATTCGTCTCTATGTGTAAATGTGTGTGTGTGTGTGTGTGTGTGTGTGTGTGTGTGTGTTTATAAGTGACAGAAGGCCAGAGGTTGATTTTTAGAGTTGGGTCATCTCTCTCATCTCTGGATGGCATGCTTAGCCCCTCTTACCAAGCAACACACAGAGATAAGAGAGAACTTTCATTTCCGTTAATTAGTGTAACCAGCAAGTGACGTAAGCTACGTCACGGGCTGATTAAATGGTTACCGTGCTTCTGGTATTTCATCTGGGTTGTCGGTGTTTACTTTTTGGTCTAGCCTCGTCAATCAAGCCCGAATTGTCCTACACGCACCTGACAGTAGTTACGCTCATTCGAGTGAGGGCGCCGGTAAAGAATAAAACTAGGAAGCGGCCAGTAATAGGGCTGCACGCTGTTCTCTTGCACTTTGCTTTGAGCTCACAGGGATCCTAGCGAGATTAGTCGCTATTTGTGTTTGTACATTCTTGTAACGATACCCGCTAATTGCATTGTACCTCTCTACAGTCGCGGGTATCCTCTATGGCGTCTGGCTGCGGTGTGGGCATCTACTACAAGCATTAATCACGGTATTCTTTTAAGTGTTTTATTATCCCAGTGGGGTGGAAGTGGGAGTGTTCCTTTTGTAATATGCAAACTGTTTTTTTTAGATTTGCTGCCATCCTGAAGTGGGGGCTACATGTGTGCGTGTGCTGTGTGTGTATGTTGTGTATACTGGAATGAAGGTACGGCTTATTGATTCCCAAGTGACATGCACTGTAAACTACTATGATAAAATCCTTATGTATTGGTATTGTGCTGTGCTAACTTGTACATCTGTGTTACAGGAGTTGCCATTGCTGTTTTGCCTGTGTTTTTGTTTAGTTTTATTTGTCTTTTTATTTGTTAATGTGTGTGACTTTCCCTACGCTGAGTTACTGTAGGCTTGATGGCTGGGCAATAACTGCTGCTTCAGTTGCATGTGCTTTGATTCCACTCTGCTTGGGTACTGGCTGTCTGCTTGTTTGATTGTATTAGGCGAGTGTGCTCATTTATACCCCATTGTCTCTTGTGTTAACAGAGCCCGTGAACGTGGTACTGGTGTTGGGAAGCTGGGTAGTTCATTTTCCTGCACTGCATGAGGTGAACTAGGCGTAGAACTAATCACCCGTATCTTATTTGGTGGTTTGTTGTGTAGTCCTGTGTGTGTGTGTGTGTGTGTGATTGCAGATGTTTGAAGCACAGGCTGTGGTGACTGTGTTTGCACTTCCTCTGTCTTCCTCCGGCATTCAGGTAATCCACTCTCATTGGCTGTTAGCTCAATTGTCAGTTTAAGCTATCTTCTAGTCTTGTTGATGACGGCCAGTACCCCACTTCTGCATCTTTCATTGCTTGCTGCTCATGTCTGCAGTTTTTTTTATATATATATATACATATGTGTCTGTGACTGTTATAATAAAGATGTGCTATTTATGAATCTTAGAGTGCTTTTAATATAGTGCTGGTTCTCTTGAATAAATATTGTCTGGGCCCTGGATTACAAGTCTCTGTCTACTCTGTTTCTATACAAACGTACCTGTGTAAGGGATTTCTCTAGACGGGTTACAAGTCTTAAGGGGTGGGGCCTTAGGTGGCGTAGTCTGGTCTTCCGACCCCCAATATTAACGTGGGTTACATTAGCATTGGCTTAAGGGGGCACACACACACACACATTGACAGACAGGCTGGTTTGATTTCTCACACATATACACATACATATACTTTCTTACACACAGAAACACACACGCAGAAGGTCACCTTGTCGGTTAGATGAAAAGTGTGAGGGGGAAATGATTCTCATTATTGGAGGTTTGTGCTGCAGGGGGTTGGTGCTTGTGTGCTTGGACAAAACTGGTCTAGCCCAAGGACAAGCAGATAGCTCCACATCTTTTCTCTGGGATTGGGGGATACAACTAATGGTTGTACGGAAGACTGACGCCACCATCATTTACCACCACCACCACCATCGTCGCAACTTTTAAAACTGTTAACATCTATGGAATTAATATGCCCTCAATTGTACAAGTAAAGTCTTTTATTTTGTATTTTTGTGAGAACCAGTAAGGTGCATTGTTAAGAACACGTGATGTGTTAGTATATAACTGTGTGTGCGCAGCAATAAATTATCTTTGACTGGAAATACCACAGAGAAATGTGGTTCTTCATAGTTGTCGTAATGTCCTGAGTATGCACATGTCTGAGCGATTATACTCTCTTAACAAAAACAGACAGTTGTGAACGTTAAATATGATTGCAGGAGTGTGCTAAAAGTGCAGTGATAGGATAGGCAGAGGGTGGGCGGTGAGGAGGTGGTTAGTTGTTGCCTGTTTTTAGATTCATATCACATCTGGTGTTGATGTTTATTTCTCTCTTTGTACTTCTGTCTTTGTTTATTTTCCAGCACTCCTGCTTCCCATCCTGGTGAAAAGTGATGTTCATTTTTCAGTAACTATACAGTAAATAAAAACTTGATCACTATACATGCATATTTATATTTATTCTAATTAAACAAGAATCTGTACTATTTCTTCACTATATGTATATGACATATTATACAAATCATTATCTACATATAAATAGAAAATCAGGTGTCTACTGTTCAGAGTACTCAACTGCACACATCATAACACATAAATACACACATACTGTATACACACACATACACAGAACATGATACAAACCTCTCCCATCCTCTCCTCACCCATGCACTACCACACACCCACAGGAAAGAAAAGAAAGAAAACAGAAACACCAGAATCCCTCCGGAGGTCAACAGAGCTCTGGTGCCTAAAAGGGTCATGACCTCCAAGGGTCATGGCCTCCAAAGGGTACATTTTCAGGATAATAGCATTAATAACTAAATAATAGCATCTAGCTTCTAACTGATAAAATGTGTGTAAACCTGTATGGTTAAATTTAGGTGGTGATTATGAGGGGATATCATTGACAAACTACCAAATAGCATCTAGCCTCTAACTAATACAATAGCTATACTGTAAGCTTGAATGGTTATATTTAGGTGGTGATTATGAGGGGACCTTAGAAATTGTTCTGCTCCATGAGGGGTCCCCGGTCCAATAAAGACTGAGAACCCCTACAGTGGATTGCTCAAGCATGAATATACACAGAAAGGACGCCAGCCAACGCTGAACAGAAAATAAATGTGACAGCAGCCTGTGCAGGCAGACACATTTTTTTGGCAGCTGTTGGGCTAGCCAGTCAAATTTATCTCATCTTTTAATAAGTTCTACCTTAGTGTCTACATTTAATAACCAGACAATAGGATCAACAGGGATTGGGCACCCTATCAGGTCAGATATTGTAATGTAAAAATATGTCAAAGCAGGTTCAAAGCAGGCTCCTCAAAAGTCTTGAGCTGTCATGGTTTGAAGCTTAAAGCACTAATCAATATGCCACGACTGCCCCAACGTCTATACAACCTGTAATCAGTGTCTAATCAGTGAGTTCTGTGATGTGTGTGTGTGTGTGTATGTGTGGCGGGGTGGGTAATCTTTACTGGTCGGGTAGTGTAATCTCTAGATATCTGTGAGATGGAGAAATTCCACTGCTGTTCTGGACATATGTGGGCACCTGTTGCTGGGCTTTTGTGTAACTGACCCCTGATCTGTCTGGTTTAAAGTCAAGTACCGCATTCATGTATTTCCAATTAATTATTAGCAATTAGCAATTAATGTGTTAACCTTGAGGGAAAAACTCATCATATTTGGCTGGCACACACACAGAAAGAGGTATTTTTCCTATTGACAAGACAGAGGCTTTTTTGTTGCCATTGGAAATTGCACCAGTGTCCTTGACCTGAGGTGTTCCCCAGGGATGCATTCTGGGTCCGTTATTGTTTAATATCTGCATGCTCTTACTTTGCCAGATCATCATAACCAACACTCTGGGTTGTCATAGCTACTGTAGATTGATGACACTCAAATGTACCTCTCTCTGTCTCCAAATATTATGCACCCCTTGGTCCTTCGCTTTGACTAAAAATCCTTCATCATCAACAGGCATCACTTCATGAACCTCCCAAATCTGTCTCTGGGTTTCCTCCACTTGATGTATGGCCTTCAAAAAATCTCTGAGTAGTAAAATTTCTGTGTATATTTTATTAAAAATTTGTAATAACTGTACAAAAGCAAAATGTCTAATACAATACTTGTTATTTGGTCTGGAATCTACAGCCTTTTGGGCTTATTGCTGAATTACATGTGGCGTAGAAACAACACAAACACTGCCACAACCAGAACATACACTTTCATTTTGGACTATGACATAATAGTTGATACATTGTCTCATATATAAGCCAGTCCTGGTCCAGCATGTGACCAGAACTGTAAGATGGTGTCTGCCATGTGAGATTTGCATGCTTGAGATTTGCATGGTAGCCCACTCTCTTCATAATAACTTCTCTCTCCTGTGTCAGTTCGCCAGTTTGGTGCAGTCAGATCTTTTAGGCCTCAACATTAGCATGGACTGATTGTTGGATGAAGTTGCTGCATTGCTGAAAGACAGAGATAAATAGACTCACAGCTGGTGACAAGGGGGTGAGGAGGAGAAGAGAGAGAGAGAGAGAAATTAAGAGAGAGAGAGAGAAACGAGCAAGAAATAAACAAAATTGAGTCTGGCGAATACAATCAGAGGAAACTGGAAGGAAACTCGTGTGCAACAGTGAGCATCATGTGTAAGAGAGCGTAAGTGATGAGTGATGGAGGACCAACATATTTTCTTTATTTTCTCTCTCCATCTCTCTCTCTCTCTCTCTCTTTCTTTTTGCCTTACCATTGTATCTCTCCAGGGGTTTAAGGTCAGCATGGCAAGAAAGTTTGGTGGGTAGTATTTCTGCACACAGCAGAGGGATGAGAGAGAGACACAGACAGATAGAGAGAGAGAGAGAGAGAGAGAGAGAGAGAGAGAGAGAGAGAAAGAAAGAAAGAAAGACAGGCCCTGATTACAGGTGACTGATTCTCATCACAACATTCTCTATTCCATATAAACCTCCAGTAAATTGCATGCAATATTTATAGGGCACATTGCACACAAATGACTGAATTATAATGTCCAGTATCTCTGGGCACAAGAGGGTGACATGTGGTCTAAGTTCTAATGGTGTGCTGTGATCCTTTCTCTTTTATTAGATTGTGAAACTGCAACTCACTTGTCGATGCAAAGGGATTTTCAGTTATAGGTTTTTTTTCATTCTGCAAAATTTTCTGTGTTAGCTCATCTCTGTAATCACTCCTCATGCAACCGATGTCGTTTACATCCAAAATGAGGTAATCTGCATAAAATTGAGCAGCGGTGTTGGTGTAACAAATTACATGAAATGTGATTACTGTAATAGTGGCCTTCAGTGGTTCTTAACTGGTCGAGCCTTTGGGCCCACCATTCTCAATCACCAGCAGGTCCAAACCAAAGCCCACCTCTTATATAAAGGACCAATGAATGCCATTTTCTTTCTATTTTCATTTTACATTCATTACATTACATTCATACATTTAGCAGACGCCTTTATCCAAAACTACTTACGTTTTGCCAACTATCACTTCAGGGTCAGTCCCTGTAGGCTAATAACGTACTTGCCAAGTTGCTTAACCACTGTTCCTCCACGGCCATTGTGCCACAAGCTGCTTTTCTCTATTATTCTGTCAATGTTGTTAATAGAGACATGGAAAAGACACTTTAATTATGTTTTTTTTATATTTTATGCGTTTTCTACCTGCCAATGACTTTTCACTACCTGATTGCAAAGTAAGGCCTGCTGATGGAGCACAGATTTAAAAATGTGAAAAGCTTGCACCATGAACTAGCATGTTGCTAAACTAGCAAGAAGCGATGCATATAAAAAATACGATTACAATGCGATTACATATAAAAAATACACACTTTCAGCTAACAAAAGTTAGTGTCTGGGCTGCCTAACTATTTTAAATTTACCAAACTTGAGATAATGAGTTGTGAATCAGTACAACTCATTATCTCATGTTTGGTCAACTGAAAATAGTATGTTGTGAAAATACTGTGTATTTTTTTACAGTGTACAGCTGTGTCTTTGCATTCAAGTGTTGTTGTCATTTGGGATATTTTAACCCATATAAAATATTACACATAGCTCCTTTTAATATTATTTGCACTTCATTTTACACTAGAACAGCATCTTTTAAAAATGCCTCTGACCCTTAGCATAAAGAAAGTGAAGCTATGTAGCAAAGGAATAAAAACCGAATGTGTTGATGTAAATGCAACAGGAAGTGGGATGAAAGGGGGGAAAAAAACAGGTTAGCATTTCTTCTTCCCATTTTTTGGAGATGGGATTGTTAAACCATGCATGGCTGCTAGCCAAGGAAATTCATTTATGCTCCAGAACTTTCTGCGGAGGCTTGGAAAGCTTGTTTTGCCAGGCTTGAAGGCTTAAAACTTCATTCATTTTATCTCCTTGAGGGGACTGTGCATAGCAGGATGCTTGTTTATTGTAAAAACCTCCTGGCAATGCAGATAACGGCCAATCTCTTTCACCAAAAAGGACCACTTTAAAGTGGCCACAGTAGTCAAGGTCCTGTGTGAAAAATATTAAAAGAAAAGGTTGCACCTTCAGTTTTGTGTATATGTTTGTGTGTGCGTGTGTGTGTGTGTTTGTGTGTGTACACGTGTGTGTGTGTGTGTGTTTGTGTGTGTGTGTGTGTGTATGTGTTTGTGGTGTGTGTGTGTCCCTGAGTAAACAAACTGTGTGAATTACATTTTTTCTACAATAGCAAGCCACAATTACGCCCTAAATCTGCATCATACCCATCTAATACTGCATCTCTCAAACTAAGGTCAGAAAGTGCAGATCTCATCTCATTCAGTGCTGAAAAGGTAAATGTCACACTGTATGTCAAACCCAAGCGATACAGCTGTGCCTTGTGGGATTTCAACAGGCTGCGGCAAGTTCCACCGCACGTACAGTAGTTTATTATTTGTAGAAGAGGAACTCCAGTACGATATTTATAACTTATGCAGGTGGAAGAAGTGACTGTGACTGTGAGTGACAGGACCCTAGAATCAGCCAAGCCTGCCTCCAGCCTAAATCTGTTGCCATCAGTCTACTTCACAACTAGACGTCTCTGTTACGTGTGGGACTCTCCTGGATGGGTGGGAGCCTGTGGACATATTGCCTTTTCAGGATGAAGGCGGGAGTCAATATAATTATGCACGTGCATGCACAAAAAGCATGTGTATGCATGCACAGACACAGAGAAATGCCCTCACACACACTCTCTCTCTGTCTTACATAAATACTCATACAGTAATGAGGTATTATATGAGCACATATGTATACATGCATAAACACACACACACACACACA
>JAGFZM010002103.1:83452-102466 GCA_017657215.1 Limnothrissa miodon | reverse complement strand
CCCCCCCCCCCCCCCCCCCCCCCCTCACCTCCAACCCACATACACTCCCCAGCAAGGAACAAACACTCTGGACCCCCCCTCACCACACACACTCCCCAACAAGGGAACAAACACTTTGAACCATGAACCAAAACAACACTCTGAACTGAAAAATAACTACCTCTGCATTGCAATTGCACACAGCTGCTGCTATATATTCAAGTATTCTCTTCACTACTATTTATATACTACTACTGCTGCTACAATCTTGTGTTGCACTAAGACAACATACCAACGCTGCTGGAACACTTACTTTATGTTATGTTTTGTCTTATATATACTGTATGTATGTTATGTCTTGTCTTATATATACTGTATGTTTACCTAAGTATAATGCCTTAAGCCTACTTGCACTTTTTTTTCCTTAACATTACCTTATTGTTTAGAATTGTTTTTTTGTTGTGCATCTGCACTTTATTGTCGTCAACGTCTACGCATGGGACAAGTGTGAAACGCAATTTCGATTCCTTTGTATGTCAAGTACATGTGAAGAAATTGACAAATAAAACTGACTTGACACACCCCCACGCACAAACACAAAAGGAGACACACACACACGCACACTCAATCACACACACACACACACATTGACAGGCATCCACTGGCCCTAACCTGCTCTCTCTCTCCTCCCCTCTGATGTCCTTGGCATCAGCGATTCTCTGGCAGGGTGACTGGCTCCATCATCAGCTGTTTTTCCCCTTGGTGGTACGGGTGAGGGTCTGTGTGTGTGTGTGTGTGTGTGTGTGGTGGAGGGTGGGTGTGTAAGGAAATTAAAGTGCCTTGTAGGCTCGACTGGTTCACCAGAGCGTGCTGCCAATCAAGTAGGGTCATCTTCGCCGGAGGCCATGTCTGTCAGCTCCTCACAACGCTAGCTGCCTTACTGCAGTGTGTGTGTGTGTGTGTGTGTGTGTGTTTGGACTCGGAGAAGGGCATGCTCTTCTCCGCTGTATTGAAATATAGCCTCCTGACCTTAATTCATCTGTCCACACTTTAATTCATCTGTCTGTCTGTGCTCTGCCCATGTCGTGCCCGAGCTCCTGGCCTGTGCAGGGGACGTGTGATTGTGATTCTGTGATTCAACACCATATGACAGCTTGGCTGGGCTCTCGAAATCCTCATCTCCTGGTCGTAAAGCAGCTGGAGACGAGTAGGTCAGACATCACAACTGCAGACTTTGTTATAATGACTTCACACTCTTCCCTGACACCCCCCAAAACACACACACACACACACACATACACATTCTTACCGAAGAAAAAAACATTGACAGACGAGATTCCTTTAATCACATGTTCTTGTAGAGAAATGGTCCTTGGCATCTTTACAGGAAACAAACATGACATCGTCATCCCTGCCATCTGCTGTGTGGTAATGGATGCACCTAGGTTTGATTTAATCAGTGCACATCCGCCCACTCACTGCACTTTAAAACACTTTTGCTGGGACTTAGACTCCGTTTACACATATACGTATTCTCTTAAAAACGCACACTGTTTCCTTTGTTTGCGCCTTTCATTCACACACAAACGGAGATGCCGCCTCTGAAAAGGATTCTTTCTAAAAACTCTGGCAAAAGTGGAGATTTTGGAAAACTCCGTATTCACGATTGCGTGTAAACTGCGAAAAACAATTAAAACTGAGTTTTAGGCAGTGTACACGCCAAACTTGCGACATTTTTACATTTGGCAGAGCACTTTTAGCAAGTTTGCATGTGCAAATACATGTCCTGTATTAACTAGAGGAGCAGAGACGTAGACTCAGAGGTCAGCAATTTATGATCTTCTATCACAAAGAGCCAGACCGCGTCACCGCCAGGGTCGCAGGTTTTGGGTCAACCGGGGCGGACTGCTGTTTGGTGGGAGAACTTCGAAAATGAGGTGGTTGTCCCGGAGGAATGGCATGAGGCTTCTGATTGGCTTGTATGGCTTTCTCCTTCTTCCTACACTGCGGCCCATAGGCTTAGCGTAGGTATGACGGCTCTCGACAGCATATTTATGGAGCTTAATTATTTTGGAAAATGGAGGGAAGAAAATATTTGTAGGCTACCAGTTACTCCCTAAAGCTACCTGAAGACAAAATGTACCTGGCTAAGTTGCAAAAAATAGCAAAAGTATTGAAGCTACTTAATAATCTACTGTAATAGACTATAAATAAATTAAACAGTCCTTCCCATCTGCTAGACTATCACGTTTCCCCAACACACATTCGAAAGCAACAAACATATAGTGAATAATTGTACTTTATTTAAGGTAAAAGTTTTTTTTTAATACAATACTCTTCGGAGTTATTTCATGACTTTGTGGCCAGGATAGATAAATGGAAGCATAGTATGTGCTTTATTGGGTCCTACTGGGGATATTGAGGCACTGAGAACTGTCTGAAAGACACATCTGAAGCTCTGTGAGTTTTTTGTCCAAGTGACACCATCAGAATATTAAAATATGTAAGTCTGAAAAGAAAAAAAAAGATTGATGCCACTTTCTAAAGACAATAAAAGAAAAAGAAATAAAAAAAACAGAGGATTTTCAGTACTTTAGCTTTGGACCTCCTAAGGGTTAAAATTGGGTCCTGAATTTCCCTGTGATTAGAGAATGTATTTATTATGATGCCAACCGTATCTTCCACCGTATTTTTTCTAGAATATGATTTAACTGTTTATATTTACTTTAGGATAGCTGAAAATGTTACTTAGATACAATACTTAAGGAGACAATACTTTGAAGAGACACAATTCATTTTTGTAGATATTGTGGACATCGTTTTTTTTAATTATGGCACCTAACTGATCTTCTATGCACGGTCTAGATTAAAGATTACTGTAGCTGCTAATACTCTGAAATAGCTTTTGGGAAAGCTATCTCACTTCATGGCCAGAAAAATAACTAACCTAATGAAAAGCTGTCAGATTCAGAGAATAATTTAGCTACAACCCCATTACTCTGCAATTTAGTTAATTTAGAAGCTAGTGCACAAAACTGCAGGGACTGAAACTTTATTAACATCACCTCTCTCTCTCTCTCTTTCTCAGTCTGATGTGAATGAATATGATTCATGAAACATGAAGCTCTTGGGGACACTAAACATTCTGCGTCCTGCTTAATATGTCGGCCATTTTGTGACTGATCTACATGGAGTTGCCAGGGAGTGCTTACGGAGACAATTGGTTCTTCAATTTTCGTGCGGTGAGATTAATGCCAAAATAATGCTAATTAGCATCGCTAATCTTTCTTGGCAACTGCACAATCCCAAACCCCAGGTCTATTTTTGTTATAATTAGAATGTGTACCCTTACTTATTATACCAATAGTGGCTTATTGTTAAATAAAATAGGTAGACACTGTTCAGTTGTTATTGTTGGGTTATTATACGAGTAGTTGTCAACAAAATGAGCTGTTTCCATGATTTTACCGGAATGTTACAAAACTAGCCCGATATTACCTATTAATGAAGTGTTACCTGAAATTTAGCAGAGGCGAGAGAAACCTTTTTTCTCTCTTAAAGGTGCTCTAAGCGATGTGACACGTTTTTAGGACTAAAACATGTGTTGTTACATACAGCAAACATCTCCTCACAATCTCCTAGCTGCCTGTCCCCTGAACACACTGTAAAAAAACGCGGTCTCTGTAGACAGCCCAGGCTCCACAAACGGCAACATAACACAGTGGGCAAACCTAGCATAACAAACGAAAACGAAGCATAACAGTGTTCCAGCCAATAAACGACAAGGTTCATGAGTCTTTCGGGAGGCATGGGAGGGAGGGGGAGGAGTAAGCTAACTTATAACGCTTGAACCCTCTCTGGAGCTATCGTCCGTTTTGTTTGACAATACTTCGAACGTCAACAAGAAGTGACGTGAAACAGCATCGCTTAGAGCGCCTTTAAGATCTGAATGTGGGCGTGTCGGTGGGAATCTTAGGGGTCAAATAAGTGGATGTGTCCATTAATCTTTATTTAACCCTGCCTACACACAGTGGTCCTCTAAAACAATTAACCCAAAATTGGTTCCCCAAAATTATACTATAAAAACTTCCTGACAGCAAAAAGCTTTGTGAATACCTGTATGCACCAAAGTTTCCAGTTACTTCCATCTTTTCTTTTTAATTATTTACTTTATACACTTTAAATGCAAACAGTATACATTATAATCTACTGTAGATGTCATCCCTCCTCCCACATTCCTGTAGAAAAGTAGACTCTCAGGAGTGCTGATAAATAGTGTAATTCCCACCCCCGTTGTGGTGAATGGGAACATATGCAGTGCTATGTAACGTGCACCACTGATAAAAATGCCCCCACTTGGCCCGGAGTGCTGTGAGTAGTGTGGGCTGTGAGTGTGGAGATAAGGCCCAGCCTGTTGTTTCCCATTAAGCACCTGAGCGTTGATCCCACTTTGGCCCTGTTGTTTGCATTGCACAGACCCCTCCTCTTATCAATGGTTTCCTTAAGTGCAGCTTGTTTAACACGGTTTAGTTGGGGACAGAGGTGCGTCGAGGACACTTCTGCCTTGTGCTCATATCGCTGAGCTGGCGAGGAACCTGTACCTCGACCACTGCTGCTGCTGTTGCCGACTGGCATTGAAATCAGCCTTCTTCTGCTGGGCCAAGATAACAAGTGTGTGCTTTTTCTTTTTAGATGTGTACCTGAGCGTCTGTGTGTGTGTGTGTTCTCTACTTGCTTTGCAATTACATACTTTAAATTTCCGGTGTCTCACTCCAAGCTCCAGATGAGAACATAGCGTGTATTCTACTGGGTACCCAGCCCCTCTCTCCCACATCGTTTTCTGCTCACCCCTTTTTTCTGTTTTGCAAGTTGACTTCATCCTGCGTCGCCTCCGCTATATCGACGGAGACAGCTTCACTGTGGCAACTGTCTCCCACAGTAACTCTCCCGCCCTCCTCCTCCCGTCTCTCAGTCCGTTCACGTGTCCCCGCCAGAGTGGCCCCCATGAATAATTCAGTCTCAGCACAGAGGGTTACAAGGTCAGGCTAGTCATCTAACACGAGCATATCTCTGAACCGGCTTCTATATTTCACAACAATTATAAGCAGTGTGAATATATCTTTAGTCAGGCTTCTTTGGGAACTGAAGAGGTGTTTAGAATAGTAGTGGGGGGGGGGCAAAAGCCACCGGCTTTCAGAAGCACTTTGAGGGCTATATGCCTGGGTAATGGTGCGATGTCAGTAAATACGGTGGAACATAACAGAGTCACAGACAGCGAAAGTAAACCCAGCAGTCACGAATCGACTGTTTATAAATGGATAGAAGTTGTACAGTAAGATGAGTAGCAAATTTATTCAAAGTTCATGGCTTGCTCCGAGCCTCTGAAATGGAAAGCACATAACATTAGTCCGAGAATGCTTTGAGCACTCAATTTAAATTCCAATAGACTCTCTCTGTTCTTAAAGACTAACATTTCTTCAAAGATCTTTTGTCTTTATTTTTTCAGATTAGGAGATGTGATTACACAAACTTTGTTGCCAAAGCTTTATCCTGTCAAATCCCTCAGATTATGAACTGTTTCAGTTTTCAATACATCACTAATCCGGAGTGGATGAATAAACATTTCATTAGCGGTTGTTCAACAGCACAGAGGAGCTAACAGAATCTGTCACAACGCTGGGCCTTTGTGGTGCAGAGTAGACCATGTTTGTTATGCTGGGCTTTTGTCTGTTGTCTGTACATAATATAACAAGGCCTCAACACTCACCTGCTGCTTGTCTCTCGGCTGACATCTAAACATAAAACTCACACAAATATCTTATTTAAGCTCATTCATCTCTGTAACGCTTCATCTCAGTGATGTAATCTCTTTAATTCAGAGATTTATTTTGAAATATATTATAACACATTTTTGCTCTAAAGTGGTTGTGATTGGCTGTGGCTTATGGAATGAAGTTAACTTTCTTTCTGCAGATTTAAGAAAAATATATAAAAACTGAATGAAGTAAATGAGGGAATTCTCTTAGGAGGCTGACGAGAAAGACTTGTGTGTCGGCTGCTGTTGTTGTTTCTAAGTCACCATGACCGAGGGCTTTCTAATACGCCTGGGAAACAGACCCAGTGGAACCCTGAGGTGCTTTGGAACCCCGTGGGTGACCTTCAACCTCTCCGTAATGAAAAAGGGGTGACTTCTGACCTCCCTCTCAGCAGGAGGCTCAGGGCCCTCGGACTAATCAGGGTCCGCAGACAATGACGCGAAAACTGGACAGGGGACATGTCAACAGGGCAAAGGGAGAAAGACAGCGGACCCTAACTGAGCCTTTCCACCCTCTCTTTCTTTCCGTCTTTCTTTTTCTTTCTTTCTCTCTCTGTCTTGATTCCTTTCTGTTTTTTTTTTTCTTTTTTGTTCTTCCTGTGTTGTGCCTCTCTGTGTGCCTTTCTCTCTCTTTTTCTGCCCCCTCATTTTCTCTTTCACTGAACATGTCATCTGCATGCAGAGGAATGCTGCCTGAAATACCCCCCACATACACCCAACAGAACCAAAGAGCCAAACAGAAGACATGTCGATGAACTGCAGAGCGACAAATATAAAAGCCTCTCTTTCTCTCTCACTCTTTTTTTTTCATTCTCTCTCTACCTCCTCCCCCCCTCTCTGTGTGCACAGAAATACAAGATGAAAGTGCCTTTATGAAGCCACATTAGGCTGCCAGACAGCACGCACAGGTCACGCACAAACCAGACATACGGTCATGTCAACCTGAAGGCAACCGTCGAGAGGCATTAAGTGCACAAGGATGAAAGGAAACCGTAGCCACTGATGTTTCTTTTCTTAACATAAATAAATAAATAAACAAATGAACAAATAAATTAATAAATACGTAACATAAAATCATTCCAAACACGTCTTAGATTTGGGTGTTCTTTTTTTTATGATCTCCAAACAGAGATCACTGGCTGTATGTGTTATGTGAAGAAAGACAAAGATAGAGAACTAAGAGCCCGATAAAGATTAGACTCCCACGGGCACCCAGGCAGGGAGGAGAGGAGAGGAAAACAGAGAAGTGAGGAATCTGTAGACGACTCCTGCATGCTCCACCTTCAACTCCACCTCCGTGGAATAAATTAGGCATCAGAAAAATCTCCATGAAAATTGATGCGGTCCATCACAGAGCCAGTGACGGAGGTCGGTTGGAGCTCCTGCTGTAGCGTGCAGTGCAATAGCTCCTGATTCGGCACCGATCGAACAGGAAGTGAGGAAGTGGATGATTCATGGAGATGACAAGCTCCTCCCATACCCAAGAGAAATACACATTTACACACAGACAGTATGACATTTGGAGCCTCACATACTTTAGTTTAGTTTTGTTAATTTGATTTTGCCTTTTTAGTTGGTATTATTATGTGTATGCAAGTCTTGGTGGTGGCATGTGTATGGAAGTGTGTACAGCACCTACAGTAGGAGGTAGTGGTACAATGTGACTGTCATGTATATGTGTCTCTGTCTGTCTGTGTGTGCGCGCGTGTATGTGTGTGTACTGTATGTGTGTGTGTGTGTGTGACAGGTTGGTCCTGTCTCTACTGGGCTGCTGCAGTGATGGATGTAAATGCTGAACGCTGGGCTGGTTTATTATTCATGGCCGCCATTGAAGGAGATCGCCTCTCAGACATCCATCTACTGTGTGTGCGTGTGTGTGTGTGTGTATGAGAGAGAGAGTGTATGTGAGATCGTCTCTCACACATCCATCTACTGTGTGTGTGAGTGTGTGTGTGTTCGTGTGCTTGTGTGTGTGTGTGCGTGTGTGCATGTGAGTGATAGGCAGAGAGAGAAAGTGAAAGGGAGAGAAAGAAAGAGAAAGAGTTTCTCTTTCTGATCTGCCACAGTAGCTGTCATCCCATGGTCATCCAAAACAAACAGACACACACTCCTTCCTCCCTAAACCAGCTCAGAGGTACAGTACAGTACTGGCATGACTCCTGCTTTAATGCTGTCAAAGTGACAGGGAAGGCTTACACATGACAGACACATATGAAGGCTGTGTAGACAGCAGCAAAGAGCACATAGGAAGGGGAGCGGCTAAAACACTACAGCTCCCATGTGGAGTCATGGATTTGATAATGCATCAAATATTTATAGTCTTAATACATAAAGTGCACTAAAATGTACAAAAGCGGTGTACAACAGAGAATCTCTTTTGATTGGGAGAGGGGATGAATTGATGTTACACATTTACACCATGTTAATTGATAATTAATGGCATGATAATTAGGCTGGAGTACAGTAAGTATATAAATCAAGTCAATTTTTAACTGCCTTCTGATACAGTGAAAAGTTTAGCACCAAAGCAAAGCTCAGGTTTTTTTTTTCTAAATCTCATCTTATTTGAAACCCATTTTTATCCAATATGGCAGTGATGCAATTTAAGCTGATGTGCTAATTAGCCATAAGGGTGGTGAAATGGCAAAGGTGCCTGCGAGGCACCCCATTTTCAACTGTCGTCCTCCGCCCTCCCCCCAGCACCACCACCTCCACCCCCTACCCCTGCCCTCACCCAAACTAGAGGAGGATGAGGCACTAATCACCAGCACCGCCCATCACAGCGCATTACAAATATGCCCCAAATTTAATCAGCGCCGCGCACCAATTTAGCATCTGCCGCCGTACCACTGTGAATGAGCTTCTGACAGGGATTTAATAGGGTTTGAAGATGCAGCATCTCGCATACTGAATGCAGCAACACCAGAGTGACATCACATAGGCCTATGTGCACTCACACTCTCTGGAAACACACACACACACACAAACACACACACATACACAAACACACCACACACACACACACACACACATACACACACACACAGTTCAGCTATGGACTTCCATCCCCTGGGTAGCATTCAGGTCAGAGACTGACCACGCCTTAACCAAGCTCAGCTGGAGCATGGCAGAGGTAGGGACCTTCTCTCAAACAAGGCCAACTAACGAGGCACAACACATTATCTAGTAGCCGTGTGTGATGTAGTGCCACCTGTTGAGACAAAAAAAGACTTTGACACATTTTGAGAGTTGAGTTTGAAACAAATTCAAAGGAATCAATTAAAACTAGCAGGCTGTTGCTGCTTTAAGAGAGGTTACGTTCAAAGTGCTTCTTTAAAGAGGGGCTAAGCAACGTTCTGTTTTTCTCTCTCACAAACTCCCTCTAAAGACCGCTGAATTGCATTGTATTGCACTGCATTCTATTGGAGATGGTCCGCGCTGCTGAACATTGCAAGTGCTGTATCTACCGCTACAGGCCACGGTAGCGCATTCTACACCGTTCGTTCGCAGTATAACGACTAATTTTAGCATCCTACACAGAATGAAGCGGATCAATTAAATGAAAAATGTTGCATAGTGGGCTTGAGATGTTACATTCACAGTGGAATGAAGACCAACATAATTTGTCTCCATACCATTTTACATGAGCTCTTCAACTGTTGCTTGCGAGAAGCTCCAGGCAGTCTCCTAACTCAAACGAGTCTTTATAAACAGCCTCCTTGAGATTTACTTGATAGAGCCATGAGTACATTCCCTGTGTGGATATTTCAGAGCGAATATGTGTCATTGATTTGAGAAAATACAGCTAGCGAGCAAGCTAATGAACCTCGCCTTCATCTCACCACCGCTGCATGCTTACATATTGCCTTGTTTAAAAGCAGTCTCTACCATTAGTGTTTTTTTTTACCACAGGCAAAAAAAGTGTATTATACAACCCTGGTGATTAAGTGATGATGCACAATTCCCCCCACCCCTACACACACACACACACACACACAGATTGACTGTGATATTGATTTGCATTCAAGTGAGTAGAATGAGCAGAACATGCACTAAGCTTTGACAAAGACTCCAAAGTCCAAACTGCTCTGCGAAGTCACTTACTTGATGAGGGAACTTCTTACTTTAATTAAGGGAACACGCTGATCAAATTTGGCAGTTGCTAGCTGGCAAAGGTAGCTGGAGGCCTGAGAGCATCCATCAGAGGGGAGAGACTGCAGTCTGTGTGCTCACAGTGGTGTATAAAAGAGAAAGAGAACTCGCTCTCACCGCTTGGTCAAGACCCAGATATTGTTTCTGTCTGTTGCTGGGTTTCCAGAGCCCACCAGGTGAGACTCTTTGACCCTCGTTCACCTGCCAGATTCACATATGATATGGATCACCTGGATCAATCCCAAAGTCTTTGTTACAGTACTCACACGCATCCACAGATTCAGTTACACCCTGCCGCACAGAGTGCACAGTACTCTCCGTGTGTGATGTGAGTTCTCATGCACTGAAATTCCTCACTGTGAAGCCAATGAATAAATTAAATCCACTACAGAAGAGAGATGTTGGATCTGCGCCAAGGTTGGCAGCCCACAGGCTAGACTTGACTGTGGGAGAGTCAGGCCTTTGGGCTGTGAACTATTGATGCTACTGCTGTGCTGTGGTGAGTGAACCTGACCTTCTATGGAACCCTTATGCACAACACAACAAAATATGACAAACTGACAAGGTTGACGATAATAAAAAAAACAATACAGGTATATAACAATTCCTGACAGTTATAAGAACAATAAAGGTAAATAACAGTTCATGAGAGTTTTTACGGAGTCAAGCCTAAACATTTTACAAAGTTTTAAAATGTTGAACTAATATCTAAATGAGTGAATGAATGTAATTAAAGAAACTTACATTTACATGCACAATTTATACGAGTGTCTAATTCTCCACCCTTTCTATTTTTTCTGCTTGCCGTGTTTTTTTTCCCCGGGCTCACGGGTGTAATTTACATCTGCCTACAAGTGCATATGAATCCTTTCCCATTCTGCGATGGATAAAAGAGTCATTATGCAACATGACAAAATATGATGATGAGTGCTTGGTTATTAAACTCTTAAGAGATTTCCTGCTTCGCCGGGTGGCGTCTTAGTTTGCCGACACAGTGAAGCTCATAGTTCTCCGTGCGGCTGTGTGTGTTTTGATCCTACTACCATCGCAGGGATAATCGGCTAGCCATGGCGGATAATTGCACTGTCCCTCTTTAAAGTGGCGGGGAGCCTGCCGAGTGAATCTAACCCACCCCCCCACACACACACACACACACACACACACACACATAGTCTCTGATGCTCACAGCAGAAAAGCAGAGGCACTTCTGTGCTTCCCTCTGAGCCCTTGAGGTGGGCTATAAAGGAAAGGAGAGAAAAAATAGACCATATTTCTTTTTCTTTCTTTCTCTTTTTTCTCTCTACTTCTTTCTCTCTCGCCCCAACTTTAAGCAACTCTGTGTGTGTGTGTGTGTGTGTGCGTCTGTGTGTGCATGCGTGTGTGTGTGGTAGTTATTGCAGTCCTCAGAAGAGAGCACAGTGAAGTGTCCATACTTCCTCGTCAGTATTCTGCTTGCTGGCGGCCGGAAATAGAAGAAGAGTTTTAGAGTTTGCTGTTGAGATGAGATGCTAAGGCCCTTTCATTTCCAGTAACTTTCTCCTCCGCTCCACTCCAGTCATGACTTTAAGGCCAGCAGCACATACTGTAGCACAGCTCCTGGAGCCGCAGTCCACATGGTGTTCCAGGCAGATAGAAGCACACGGTTCACTGACTGGCAGCAAAAGTGTCACAACCCCCCCGCCCCCACACCCCAACAGACACACGCACACACACACACACACACACTCAGTCACACACATACTCTCTCTCTCTCTCTCTCTCTCTCACACACACACACAAAACATACACACACACACACACACATAAAAACACACTCGCACACACACACACCATGCTCAGGCTGCGGCTGGCTTCTGGGGCTGAGCTGGCATCACTGACTCCAGATGGTTGCTCCAGGATATAACAGCACTGGGGACTCAGAGGGAAGTGTGTGTGTGTGGTGTGTGGAGGGGGATGGGGGGTATTCCCCCCCTTACCCCTTCAACCACAGGTTTGTGAGGGTCTACAAAACCAAGCCTAATTATAGTTCCCTGAAATGTAATTAGATTACACTCTTTATTGAGTAAAGGCTAGCGCTCCTGCTCTGTCTCCTAGGCCCAATGCTGGTGATGGGGCCTGCCAGTAATATGGGAGGCTGTGTGGCCACTCTCGCACTTTGGCCTGGTTCTCTCTCTGCCTTTGAGCCACTGCAGGTGTTCAGAGGGTGATGTAACACTCTCCTATATGAGGCCAACAAAGACATAAAATGAGAGTAGCCTTTGCTGTCTGTTGGAAATGAAGTACGGTGTTAACTCACCTGCAGAGTGAACACTACACCAAAAATATTCTGGTACAAAAGGCATTCGAGAAAGTTTACAGTCAGTTTCGACACAAGCCACACAGTAAATTATATGTAACCTGTTGAAAGTTTCTCTTTCTGTGTGTGTGTGTGTGTGTGTGTGTGTGTGTGTGTATTCCAAGCAGCTGACTGTGTCAGCTTGGTGGTTGGAGTGGAAGAGAAGCCTGCGGCGAACCATCTCAAGGCTGGGCTGGGCTGAACTTTTGTTGTAGTGGACTAATCACCATCTGAGAGACTGAAAACCTGCCCTAGGCAGTTGGGCTAGCCCCTTGAGCCGTCGGAACTGCCCAAGGTTTCTTCCTTTACCATAACAAGTAAAAACAAAAAACGCTGATAGGGAGTTTTTCCTTGCCCCTGTTGCTCATTGGGCATCTTTGTGTTAAGCACTTTGGGACATGCCTTTTCTAAAAATGCACTATATAAATAAAATTGAATAGAAAAAAAAATTGTTTCCCACTATCAAGCCAAGGCAAGGAAATTTTATTTGCATAACGCATGTCATACACAAAGGAATTTCAACATGCTGTACAAAATAAAAGCAAAGTAATGGTTAAATGAGTGAATAATGAATGAAATGAACAAAGGCATTAAATGACAGCAAGATTAAAATTAATATGACAGAATATAAAAATAAAGATAAATTAATCATTAGGACAAAATATCTGAGAAAAAGTTTCGTCTTAAGTTTGCATTTAACACTGACAGTAGGGGCATTTTTTCTTCAGGAAGTTGGTTCCAAATCTAAACTGCATAGCTGAAAGCTGCTTCACCACTTTTTCTTTTGACCACAAATTTAACAAGCTAATTTTTAAAATTGTGTCCTGGGAGACCTAGGTGGAACAGTATGTATTTTTTCAGAGCCTCCAGGGATGAGAGGCCTGCAATTATATTTGATCAGGG
Organism: Limnothrissa miodon; assembly: GCA_017657215.1. Classification (NCBI taxonomy): domain Eukaryota; kingdom Metazoa; phylum Chordata; class Actinopteri; order Clupeiformes; family Clupeidae; genus Limnothrissa; species Limnothrissa miodon. The sequence goes on along the minus strand of JAGFZM010002103.1, from coordinate 89,282 downwards.
TTTAAGGCTGACTGGCTTAGAAACTGACCTGATGGCTGTATTTTCTCTGATCCCGGCCAGTATGTGGTTGATCAGATCTGGTGCGAATCTGATCCCTCAGCAGGTTGCATGTTGTTTGGCTCTGAGCAGCAAGAAAAGAAGAGATTTTCCCAACGGTCTGAAGAGTCTGAATTGGATCTAGAGAGATTCAACATATTAGGGTTTACTATTGAAGGCTCCTAAGTGAATCAACGGCTGCACCACGGCAGGTAAATCTCCAAATTCTTCAGACTTCCAAACTTCAGATTTAGCAACCAATCGGTGTACAGATATTGAATGCAGAACTTAAGGTCAAACAAAGCTGCCACCTAGAGCAACATATACTGTATGTCTATCGGCTAGGTCCAGTCCCAAAGCAGAAGAGCCTGGTCCACAGGGCTGAAGTAGGTCTAGATAAAAATCATTTTGCCGATTTCATGACTTTTGTGTTTATCCATCCAAACTGCCGTTTAACACACTGCTGAAGTGTCTCAGGCCCCACCTGTAATGCGCACCTGCATGTGGGGAAGAGACAATAAACTCACTGATACCATCTGCTGAATAAACAGCCACAGCCATTTGTTGTGACAACCAGGCCCAGATAAGCAGATTCAAAAAAACCCTTAGCTGTCACACATGAACACGCACAAGGTCAAATGAAAGACATGGAACAGCTAGGCCTCCGCAAGCTGTTTGTATTTATCTATTTATCTATTTACTTATTTACTTTTATGTCCGATAAATAATTCAGAGGCACAAGTGACTATGAAAGGAGAGCTTTGAGAGCTACTCCTGGGACCGGAGCGGGACTCATGTCCCAGACTCGGAGACGCCTCCTTCCAGTTCCGTTCAGGATGTCGGAACCATCGGGCACATCCAGGGCGATGGTTTTAGGTTCCAGCCTAGGTGAAGGTTACCAGGTGACTGTGAAGCCCAGATACTGCGTTGAAACCTGGGCTCTATCTTGGCTCCATCTGCGCCAGATCTATTACATTCAGCCGTCCATCTGATCTTTGACTTTCAGTTGAGATTGAATATACAATGAGGAATAATTCTCTCTCTTTCTGTCTCTCTTTGTAACACACTCACACACACACACACAGAGAGAGAGAGAGAGAGAAATCAAATTCACTAAGAAATTCTATTATAATGATTATTGTCCTGGTTATATGAATTTTGCTAATTATCAGCAGCTCAGGCTAATACTCAGGGTCGGCATGTCTAAAAAAAAAAAAATTGTTCTCCTTACTGACTCACTGATTTAATTCCTAAGGTGGCAACAGTCTTTCTTGTCACCTGGTAAATTTACCCACTAAAAGGAACATAACATTTATTTAAAAATATCGCAATGTCACGTTTACACAAGGTCCATGATTTGGAGAAAAGCCTGTAATAGCCCTTCTGTTATGGAAGAGAGAGTGTGTGTGCTTGGGATGTTTGTGTAAGTGCATTCTATGTCAAATGTATAAGGGCAAGAGGCCTTTTTTGGCCTACGTCAGTAAGGTTCTGGGGAAGAGGAAGACCCAGGAGGCTGTGGAGATGAAGACCAGCCATGAGATGGATGGGGAAGCAGAAGGATTAAGAGGTGAGAAAACCAATGACCAAAGAACAGAAGGAGTTTGTGAGGGAAAAAGACTCTGAAAGACGAGAGCCCTCTGAAGAGAAAAGACCAACAGTTGAGTACAGGATCAGAAGCAAATTTGTTAATTAGTTTAAAAATTTACATATTGCAGATGGGTACATTAAAGAAACTTTATCAGACAAGACAAGGGACAGTCGATGGATGTCAGAGGAAGGTCAAGGCCCAGCAGAAGACTAAGAGAGAAGTACTGTAGCAATACAACACCAATAGAAACAGAAAAAGGAGCATCTGATGACCAAGGAAACATGGTGCTCTTTGCTGTGAAGAGCTATGAGACATGACTTTTGTATAATGCGCTATACAAATAAAATTGAATTGAATTGAAATCGTGGGATCATTGAAGGAAAGTAAATGTGTTAGAACTGACAGGGAGGTTGAGATAAAAACAAAGATAAAAACGAGAAACAAGAACTATGAGATTGAAGAAAGTTGAGCAAGAGTAAAGAGTTAGAACAGAAAAGACGAAGGAGATGGAGAGAAAAGAGAACAGAGGAAGAATGGGTATTGAGAGAAGAGGAAGAGAGAATGAATCAGATAGATAGATAGATACTTCATTTATCCCCAAGGGGAAATTCAAGGTCCCAGCAGCTTAAATTTCCCAGGTCTCTATCCAGAATCACATACAAATCTCAGCCTTAATCTCACACTGTGCTAATTATGAGCGGTATGATCCACACTTCATAGTCATATCTCAGGCAAGGGATATATCTCATGATATTCCCATCTCCAGTCTAGAACTGATTAAACCTTTGGATACAAAACCTCTTCAAGCTTAAAAAAGAACAGACTTTTAGCTGTGAAAGGGTAATGAGCTCTGATTGATCTAAAATAATGCAATTTATTACAACTTTCATTAAATTACATAAAGTCTGGTTACATGCAACTTGTCGAATGCTCAAGAGGTTTCATGTAACCTGGTGTACTTGTGTCCTAGCAATCACTGACAGATATTTGTTTACAAGAAAAAAACAAAATTCCCAATTTCTGAATTGTATCTCTCTCATTGGATGCAGTCCCTGGACACCCAAGTACTGTACCATCAACATTTCACAGGCCTGGGACCTGCTGCTCTTGTGTTGTTCTGCGTAACTGGTCCCAGATCTGTGGGACGCTGCGCCCTGTGACCTATCATTACTATGCTTTAAAACTCAAATAGATCTACATGTCTACGGAGTTTTCACAAGCCCTGGTGCTGTATTTTAGGATGTCGTTCTCAGTAAGGATCAGGATGTTCTGGGCCTTCCTGCTTCCTGTCCCGTGTGGATGAAGGTTGCTTGGATGGGACAACGGACAAGCTGTTAGCGTGTGTTTATATAATGGCCTCCAGTGGTGTTATCCGTCCTCTTCCAAGACTCACACCTGAGTCCAGGCTGCGTGTGACCATGTGTGAGGTAAAGTGGAAATCTCCGGCGGCCAATCATCTCGCCGGTCCTTTACAGCGTCTGTGAGCTGTTTTAGCCATGGGCTTTCATGTTTGCTTGGGACTGGGATGCAGAGAGAAGGAAAATAAATTTGTTATTGTTAGCTTTGTTGTTGTTAGCTTAGCAGTAGCATTAACCACATGTCAGGGTTTTACACATAAACAGGGAAGGATGCTAGTAACTGGAATGGAGGGAGTGATGAGAGAAAGGGAGAAAGAGAGAGAGAGAAAGAGAGAGAGAGCTAATGTCTGGCCTTCTGAGGGTGACAGATTTATCAGGTGATCATCACTGTGTGTTACACTGTGGGTGCTTAAATGCTTCCAGGTAATCTGCTGTTCTTGCCACGTTGTTTGCAGTGTACTGTGGAGACACAGTGACTGTATCAAGACTGAAATCAAGTAAATCATTATTCGTTTACATTTATATTCACTTACGTTAACAACACAGTTTTTGCTTAGGTCTTTGTGCTCTCTCTAGTGTGTGTATTACATCCCGGTTGCTCAAACGCAGGAACGTAACAAAGCTTAACTAAAGAAAAAAATGAATGGGACAACAAAGTAATACTGAAACGAATTAAACGGTTTATTGACAAAAGACAGAACGACAGATTTACGCAAAATAACAATCAGAGAAAACGAACATAGGCTACATACATATACAAACAAACGCACTGCCGATGCGAACACCGACAGCAGAGGCAAACAGACATAGACAACATACACACACACTAACTGCACTAACGCCAAGCAAAAGCAAAACACAAACTCTGCCGACACTGGCACACACTGGCAACTAACCAGTAACACGAACTCTGCTGACCCCGGCACACACTGGCAACTAACCAGTAAAGCATAGGCGAAACAAACGCCCCACACACCAGCAGAACTCTGGTGTCAGTTGGCCCACTGGCCATGTTCAAAACTTTACGCAGGTCTTTTATAGATCTACTTCCGCATCTAGACCAATGCGCAATCTGGGGCGGGTCCCATGTAATTGGAAGAAAAATAAAAGCACACCCACCACAACGCTCGTAACAGTGTGTGTGTGTGTGTGTGTGCAAGTAGTCCTGTGGAATCAAATTCAAGGCCTTGATATCAGTGCCTTGTCAACTTTGCACTGACAACTCTCTCTCTCTCTCTCTATCCTTCTCTCTCTGTCTCTTTCTTTCTTCCGCACAAATGCACACTCACACACACACACACACACACACACAAGCACACACACACGCACAAAGGAAGAGAGTGTGAGAGAAAGAAATAAACGTAGAGTGAAGCCTCATACTTATTACAGGATATTTCCTATTTGCCCGTGGACAGGTTCTCTATTAAGACTCCTTCAGATAGCGTCTCAGTGTGGCCTTCTGTTCCATAGTGGTCCGAGCCTGACTGCACAGGCCTCTAATGGACCACTGCTACTCTACAAAGCCTCCTCCCTGGGATGACCTCCAGGGTGCAGGAGGTCCAGATGGAATAGCTTTTTTTTTTTTTTTTACTGTCTCTCTCCTGCTCTGTGTCTATTGTTGCCTTTTTTTTTACTCTGCCTCTCTCTCTTATTCTCTGTCTCTCTCTTTCTCTCTTTTTTTTCCTCTCTGTTGATTACTGTATTTCCAGGCCACATTCTCTAATTTTGTGCCTCTCCCTTTTTGTGTTTCTACCTCTCTCTCTCTCTCTCTCTCTCACACACTCTATCTACTCTATTTCTCTATCTCTCTCTCTCTCTCTCTCTCTCTCACACACACATACACACACACACACACAAAATCTAATTCTTTGCACTCTCTCTTTCTCTTTCATGCTCTCTATTTCTCTCTCTCTCTCTCTCTCTCTCTCACACACACACACACACACTCAAACACACAAAATCAAATTCTTTGCGCTCTCTTTCCCTCTCTCTTTCTCTCCCCCTCTCTCTCTGTCTCGCTGCCATCAGTATACCCAGACTCCCTAACCTCATACAGGAGAGCATGGCTCAGCTTCAGCCAAAAACTAAATAGTTTCATCTGTGCTTACACACCTTAGGGGATCCCAGAGCCTTCCTCTGCACCTGCTGCCAAACACTGAGGTAAGAGAGAGAAAACACGGCCAGCTGGTGGGGTGTTCACGGAGGGCGAGGCTCTCTCCTAACTCTCTCCGAAGAGTCTCTGTTCTCAGCAAAACCTCACACACTCTACTGTATGTGAACCAGCTTCGACCTCCACATCATAACACATGTGTGCCGTGAGCTGGAAAATCCCAAAGATTGTTGCCTTCAGTAACTGAATGTAGGCCTACTGTAATTATCATTGAAGTGAGTGTGAAAGCAGTTGAAGAAGTACATCATTGACCTACATTAGGTGACCTAAAATGCAGGCCAAAATGCACCTGGCTGTCTGAAGTGATGTTTTATACTGTAAGTTGCATGTGTGGTGATGAGTGATTATGCAATGTTGGGCAGTCACACATAGGCTATTATGTTTCATCAGAAGGAGTTCACAGTAAGGGGTCCAATGTATACTAATGTTTTGTGGCCTACATTAGCCAATTTATACAATGATAAACAGCTTTAAGAGTATGCTATAGCTTATAACAAGAAAAATCGCTCTTCTTAACTGTGAGCCAATTCGAAAGTATTCCCCAGCCGAAACTTCCAATCCGTTTGGTATCAAATTGGAATCAAATCGTAACTAAATTTAGGAATCCAATCTTATCTCAATTTAGAAATCCTAAATGCGACATCTAGCTTGGGTTTATCTTTTATCTGTTAACTGTTA
>JAGFZM010002103.1:53372-57808 GCA_017657215.1 Limnothrissa miodon | reverse complement strand
GAGGTGAGCACGGCAGAGTGTATGGCACTGGTGTATGTACAGCATGTGTGTGTGTGTGTGTAGTTTTCTGTATGTGTTTGTGTGTGTGTGTGTGTGTGTTTAGGTGTCAGCATGTGTTTGTGTATACAAGTGAGAGTCCAGCGGATAGATGCAGAGACGGAGACAAAGGAAATCTGCATGCTTCATCAAGTGTAGAAAAAGAGTGTGTTGATGGCCGAGACATGGACAGAAATGACTATAACTAAACTAAATAACTATAATGGTATAAGGAAAAGTACTAAAAAAGAGAGAGAATCAAAGAAAGACCAGGGGAACGAGGGAGAGAGAGCATGCGAGTGAAAGAGAGAGAAAGAGCGCACCATCTGCTAAGCAATTTCTGGGCATGTGTTTGTCCAAGGTTGGTGGTGAGATGTTGGAGCATTCCGATCTGTGACAGACAGACACACGGAGCAGGAAGAAGGGAGCAGATTGCGTGATTCTCTCTGCATGTCTGCCATCACTCACCCAGGATAGGATGAACACTCGTGGCTTTAAATAGCAATCTAATAGAATGGCGGTTTTTATTGCCCCATTCTACTCCAAAGCAATACTCATCTTTGCTCTTTCTTACTTGCCTTTTGATCAGAACAATCCTGTTGTCTATCATCCTACTGAGCTTTATAAAAAAAAATACAAAATACGACATTATACAATTATTAAATTTACTAGTAGAATAGATAAATTCAGGGTTAGCTTTCAAACGTATCCTGCACGTATTTAGCACAGGCAGACAAGGCAGATCTCAGGGATCTTACCACAATACATGGCCTCTAATGGCTCTGTCTCTCAAATTGGTCGCAAACGAGCTGGCATAACACGTTATTATCATTAAGGAGCGGTTAAAATACTAGGCAGTACTGAAAGCCAGAGCATACAAGAGAAGGCAGGAATTGATGGGACCTTATTCATGATCTTACATCATACATCATTTGTGCAAGATACAATACATTTTTTTTTTTTTACAAATTTACAACGCACACAACCAAATGAAGATAACATAGGACTTATGACAGCTTATTCATTGCTTATTCTTTCTCCATGTTGTATGAGCACTTTTTAAACCTTGAAAAATGCAGCATTAAAAATAAGGATTTCAAGCTCCTGTAAGCAACTTTGACCTATTCTACAAGCACAACAGGAAGGTCACCACTAAAACATTATCATACCTCATAATACCACTTTGCACCATCAGACATTCCTAACACACACACACACACACACACACATTGTCATCATCATATCTAGCAACAGAGGTCATTAAAGTCAATGACACCATTCTTTAAAAGTGCTTACTCGCCACAAGATAAGGGAATCTAATAAGCACATTTCTATGTCTCTTGTCAAAATGACAGATGAAGGAAGATCTTTTATGAATGGAAAAAACACTGGTGCAGTCTACAGCATGAAACATCAAAAGATTTAGGTCAGTTGTATGTCATTCATTATAAAAATGCAATTCATAACTACATTTTTTAATAACTCCAAGTAGGTTAAGGGGCAATGCCTGCCCAGTACTGTTATGTATTTAGTCCAATGTTATTTTATGACTTCGCTGTTTCTGTTTGCACTCTTGTTAGGGTTATTATGAGGTAATAGCATGATGTGTGCTGCATTAACAATTTAACAATTAAGAAAAGACTGCTCTATCTATGTGTGAATCTGTGTCATGTGAGTCATCTGACTGATGCATGTCTGAGCAAATGTTTGTCCTTGTGTATACTTATTATGAATTGTGGACACAAATAAAGAAGTAAAATGTGTGTCAGTGCCAGTCCTGTGCTCCCATGTGTACAGTAGAGCTGTAGGAATCCAAATGGAGCAGCCTGGCTGGTTGTATTGAGCTGTGTGTCCAGCAGGCTCAGAGCAAAAACGCTCCATCAATGCTGCGGTGGCATCCTGGAAGTCAATACTGAAGAGATCAATGCTACCAAAATGCACCACTTCCCTGTGTCTGTCTATGCGTTGTTAGCATGCCAATGTAATGGTACAGTAAATGGACTGCATTATATATAGCATTTTTTCTACTCCTATGAGCGCTCAAAGCGCTTTGCAATGTATGCCTTACATGCACCCATTCACACACAGGTGGCTGAGGCTACCATGCAAGGTGCCAACCTGCCACCAAACGGCACCTCTACCATCCACCGCCATTTTGATGTCCTTTTGTGTAATGCATGTGTTTTACCCTGTAGACAACTTATATTTTACTTATATATTGTCATATTATATTGTATTTTACTTATATTGACAACTTATATTTTAATATTTTCTTGGGTGTATCACACAACTTAATACCTTAATTAACTTAATGTTTCTTTTTCCAAAAAACACTGATTTCCCTTGTTTGAGCACTTGTTTGAACACTTGTGACATTTACAGTCGGGACATACCAGTGTGGTAGCTACCACCAAACAAATGAAACAAGTTTTAAGACCACAGGATCCATCTGTCTGTCCATCCGAATGAACCGAAGGCACAGATCCCACATCCCTCCAGTCTGCATGACTGAGGCAATGTACGCTCACTGACTCCTGGCCTGACCTTCTACATGTGGATGATATTACCCACCCCGCTGTTTAACTGTTTAACTAGCTTGGAGTCTGTTTGCAATTTAGTGAGCTTGATTTGACCCCAAACATTATTAAAAAATCAGCCCAAAAATGGATTTCCGTCGCTCAGCTCTGTACACCATTAACACAGTTTTACTTCACGTGACGTGACGTGAGATGTTTGTGGCGACGGGAGGATGGAAACGATGTCCCACCGCAGAGACCACCACATAGCACAAATCACTGCGCCCAGCACAGATGGAAAGCTTCTGCACTCTGGAGGAATATTGATGTAGACAGCTGAGGGCTTAGTGGGGAGGTTTATGAGGTAAGAGTTTTCTTGAGTCAGTGATAATTCACCAAACCTACTCTACAAAACTTCAATTAGTTGCTTGCCCAATGCCATGTAAAGGTTTTGCTTTGAGACTTTGATTTCCAGATATCCCAAGCCAGTGCTATCCAACATCTACTTTGAGGCAATTAGAGACTATTGAGTTTTGAGGTAAATTGATCTATCTATGCATTACAAAAACATGCAGTCTTAGAGACTAAGTACAGAGGCAATGGGTAAGCCACAGGATCCCAATGAGTCTTTGGTTGCGCATCTTACCATCTAAGCTATGGGCTTAAGAGACATCCACATAAGAGTCATTACTACTTAATTACTGGAAAATGACAAGGCTTTGTGGCAAATATGTAGGCCTATCTTAGTCACACAAGCACAAGCAATCCACAAGCAAACACAAATGGACTGAAATAGAAAAGCTTCTGAACATGAACTGATTTTGAAGAAATTAAATGAACTAAAATTACTTGGGACATTACTTTTGAATCTAGTACTTTTTAAAAATCTGTTTAATAGAAGTACAAGAAAATCTGTAAATTAATGTCTACTTTTATTTTGATTGATTAATTTAATTTACTTTTATGGCTTTTTGAGACAAAATAATAATTATTATTTGTCAAAAGTGGCTGTCCAGGCAAAAAGGTTCTTGCCCCCTAGTGTAAGGTAAATGAGAGAGTACTGCAACAGCCCCCTCTTCTGGTAAGGAGGCTTATTGCCCTTCTGAGTGGCAATAAGCATCAGCCCCTGCAAAGGCAACAGTTGCTAAAGCTTTGCTGAAGGTGAAAAACATCTGAGAGCAACACCCAACAACCATGAGAGTAAACAACTCAAACAGGACACACCAACAGTGATGATTGTAATGCTTCACAAACAAGTCATTTCTCAATGAGAATGCTTTCACTGGTCCACTTAAGTAGTCTCAAAGGGCCTGTGCCCCTGCTGAAGAGAAGCTTTGCAAAGCTCAATCAACCCCCTTATGGGAGAACAATTAAACTCAAATAAAAAAGTGGAGTGTTAATTATCCTTCGGATTAGGGGGGCATTCATCAGGTCGTTTCTTTCTTTCTTTCTCTCACACCTCGCCGAGAACAGCGTGCAGGTCGAGACTTGCGGCAAAGCTGATTAATTGAAACAGTGTGATGCCTAGGAACACATGAAAGCATGGGTAAAGGAAGCTCTGTCTGAGCGACATTATTTGCTAATTCAGTGGAATTTTTACAAAGGTAATAACTTCTAGGTCACATGCTATTCTTCACACTGCCGAAGGTCGGAGAGGCAGAAGCAGATAGCGGAGGTTGACAAGAATGGGCAGGAGGGTGGGAATGAGACATTAAGACTAAATTAAAAAGGGGGAGCTCTTTTATATCCGCGAGGATGACTTTTATGTTCTCTGGCCAACCAAGGCTGTAGTCTTAAAGAGGATATATGGCCCTTTGTATTGGAGGAAACCATAAGGTGCAGGCTGGGCCACAGACGTTGGGGCCCGACTGGTCACAAGGAGAC
>JAGFZM010002103.1:28372-48372 GCA_017657215.1 Limnothrissa miodon | reverse complement strand
ACTGCGGAAGACATAATTTTAGGAACAAACTTATATGAAAAAAAACATCTTTGGTAAAATATTTATTTTGAGTAATTTTAGCTTACTAAAGTTTATATTAGCATATGCATTCCACAAAGGCTCTGTTTCAAAAATGCATCAGTAAAATAACATTAGAGGTTTTGATTTGCCGCCTCACATCTGAAATACACATCCAATTAAATTAAATCTGATAGGCCACTGTCTGCTTCTGAAGCAATGTTAGCACTGTTAAGAAAAAAAAAAACTGAAAAAATGTATTGGGCTTTACCAAGGCGCATATCTCAAATACACAGATCCAGCACGCGTCTGCATTGCCAACACATGGAGTTTACAGATTAAATTAAATGGGATATCATTTGTTTAGATTTGCAGTAACATCTCTGCCTATAAGGCAAGCAAAAAAGCAATTAAGTACTAGATGAAGTCACGTGATAAGAAAATGTGGAATTGTTTGTCCATGTTATTTGTCAGATTGGTAAGCACAGATTTGTGCAGCATGTGTGTGTTGAGTATATTTTTCCACTAATAGCAGAATACCCATGGTCGTGTCTATTGCATTATACATACAATAAACAGTGCAAAACAAATATGCTATGTTTCAGTTCCGTTATATCTAAAGGACAATATAGATGGTCTCTATAAAGGCATACATGCCTCAAATGATCATAACATACTGTAGCTGATACTGTTCCCTCTTTTAATGCTCCAGTATGAAGCCCTCTCTAAAGCCTACAGCAAAATAAAGCCATTATTGCACTCAGACTCAAAATCTTACATTTCTTGATGAGCTCTATCAGTTCAAGCCATTAGTTAGTATGTTCCAGATGGCGTCAAAGCTCCAGAGCATCCCTTATAAAACATGCATTGACCAAAGGGCCACTTGTTGGGCGGCCACCAGGATGGTGGTCAGCACGTCGTTATCTTCATTGTTCTCCTCCTCGCCCTCCTCCTCTTGTCTCCCGGGACCCCTCCGAGAGCTCCATGGCCTTTAATTGGTTTCCATGGTGAGGCAGTGTCAGATCCGTCATAATCGACTGACACCAGTGCCCCCATAGGCAGGCCTATTCCCTTCTCTCTCTCTCTCTCTCTCTCACACACACACATACACACACACACACACACACACACTGGCTTTGGCTTTTGGCCACACAAGGTCTCACAAGGTGCCTTGACAAAGAGTTATGGGAGCATCCGATCGGCTCAGGGTCACCCATCATTCCCTGGGTCAATGGTAATAAGGGCGGACTTTTGGAAGCAGACAAGGTTAAAAGGCACATAAAGTCCCATTTCATATTCTTAATTTAAACCATAAACTTCACATGACCGTGCGGTGGGGCTCTGCTTCCCATCCAACGGTGTGGTAATAAAGTGGAGGAGAGGAATGATATCTCTCTCCCTAGCTGATTGCATCTCTCCTCTCCTCTCATCATGGCAGAATGCAAACAGGAGAAACAGCAGCGATAATAACACCTGCGTAGCAGTGGTCCCATGAATCATGAAATAATAATGGCCTGAAATGAAGGACATTTGAGGAGGGAATAGAGGTCTTGTAAATGAAGCATATTACTTTGTTTTGATACATCAGCAATTCAGAATTTTCTCTGTGTGCGAGCCTTGTTTTTTTTTGTGGCGAATCAAGCATATCTGAAATTGAAAAGCAATTGCACAAGAGTGACCGTGGGGAAGTGTTATTAACATTAGATAAATTGCATCTTCGTACAGTCAATCTGAAGCATCTCATGAAAAACTCAACGCAAGCTCCCAGGCCAGACTGAGAGTTTTAAAAGCAAACTTCCATTTAATGAGAGGAGCGTGAAGACTTATTTTTGGTCATTACACCATTTTAGAAGGTCAACCTTTGGCAGGAAATATGAAGGACATAACCAAACTAGTGCTGAAGATTGCGTGCACTAACAATATATCTACATTCTTAGTGATTTTGTTATTATATTTTTTTAATAGAGCTAAATGCACTCCAAAGAATGAGGTGAGCTGTGCATGACTTTGTTTGAGTGAAGGTATTGACATGAGAGAAGAATAGCCTGATGAATCATACACCGAAAACCGTTTTCATTTGTTCTCCTTCTTTCTTACTTTCATATGAAAATGGAAATCATATGTCAACCTGTCACATTAAGTCCAGCACATTGTTCAGGAAACAATATGAAATGGTTGCTGTGTACATGTGTCATTATTGTCATCTTCTTCAACCCACTCTCTTCTCTTAAAATGGAGGATAACATGATATGCATCGTTCTCTCTCCCTCCATTTTCTTTCATTCTCTCCCTCTCTTTCTCTCTTTCTCTCCCCCTTCCCCAGCACAATAACTGACCCTCTAATTTTGCTGAAACTCTCAGATGTGTAACTCAAGCTCTCGTCTGTGCAATCAGCTCCAATATTGCTTCTGGCCGGGGCCATAACTAAGCTCTGAACATTGATCCCGGGGACTCTCTGGGTGTAACTGAGCGTCGGCGCCCTGGCGGATTTTGCGGGATCGCGACCCAACCCCCCCCCCCAACCACACACACACACACACACACACACACACACACACACATTTCTGAGCAGCAGTAGCGGCCGAGTGGGCTTGTGGGCCATTTAGGAAATCAATCTCCAGTCTGCCGCTAATTTACGGTATCAGAGTCCTTTCTGATGGTATCTACCACATTTGACAAGAGACAGCTGAGACCCTCTCCCCACTCGCATGGAGACATGCATGCTCACAGAGAGACAAACAAATGCACACACACACACACACACACACACTCAGACGGGAATAACAGTGTAAAAAACGACCCACAGATAGAAGATGACTCAAGATTCAGATTGCTATGATCTCAAAGGCTTGCAGCATCAGCAGTAGCTTTGAACCCTGCTGTTGAGCTTTAGAAGGGAATGCTCAGCATGCCAGTGAATTACTGGAGATCAGCAGGAGGTTAGGCCACAGAACCCAGGGCTGCCCAGGCAAGCTCTGGAATGAGGAGAGGGGCTGGAGACCAGCACAGACAAACATGTGGTCTGTCTACCAGGACAGAATATGATACAGCCGAACAAACCAATCATACACTGTAATGGATTATGCACTGTCAACAACATCAGCATTCAGCATTAGTTTATTTATGAATTGAGATGAGATGACATGAGAATTGCCCTTTATTAGTTTGCTTGTATTTTATTTAGCTTGTTTGTTTGTATCTACCTAGTTTTGAATGAGGTAGCCTTGTTGGCTGCCAATGCTTGTCTGCAATCACGCACAGACACACACACACACACACACACACTCACAGAAGAACCCCTGAAGGCTTGAATGTGTTGTTTTGGTGTATTCATTACAATGTACCACAAATTAATATAAAGATAGGACCATCCCGTGTCTGATTCTGTCTGGCTGGAAAAAAACAGATAGTTTGTCATAACACAGCACTTTGGGTAAGACTTTATTTAAAGATGTTTACATAAGATTGCCTCAGCCTGATGTCATTAACAGTAGTATGACTTTTTTCAATGTTTATGTGGTCGTTACTGTAAGTGTCTTTAGGTTTTTGTCATGTAAAGTTGACACTGTTTCAGGTTCAGACATTCTGAGTTAATCAGTCATAGATAATCAGAGTGGCAAGAGGAAGGGACAGAGAAGGACAGGACTTTTTTACATGGGGTGGCCAAAGGGTGGCCAGGGATATTGAAGGGGTGGCCATGCTGTAACCAATTAAAGGGTGTCCCGGAAAAAAAAATTAATTAGCTTGTGTAGTTTTGATTTCCTGTATTCTGGTGTATTTGGTGGCATATCTGGTACCATGTAGTACTCATTCAGTTAGGTCTAACTCATGAACAAAATCCATCTGAGCCAAGAGGTCAGAAATCAATGTATTCATTTATTTATGTAACATAAAGGTGCTTTCTGCAGTAAAAGGAAAATGCATGTATACTGAATTTATACCTATACCACATGTTAACACTTTCTACATAATGCAGCTGCACCTGAGAAATCAATAAAAATGTTTTTGCTCTCTAGAGGCCCACCGTTGTTTAGCCACGGCCACCCCATAGCTCCGCCCCTGGAGAAGGACATTACTGTATTACATTATTATACGCCAACATGCACAGACAGGACAGAGGACAGACGAAGCCGAAGACAATCAAGAAACATGATCGTTTCAGTTACTCCTCTTGACAAAATGAATGTAATACTACTGTCCTTATAAAACAAAAAGTATTTGTCCCTGTAAGTGCTCAAATTAAATTCATATATTTTTTGTTCTCAGAGAGAGATGACAAGCGAACTGAAATTATGTCAGTAAAATAAAATACCATGCTAATGACATGACGTTTAACCCAGTTATGAAGCATCTGGCTACTGTGGTGGTACTGTTGCATTAGCTAGCAGGGTTCCCTCATCTGTGTGGAGTATTGGATGATGTAGCAGGACTTCTAAATATACCCCAGATTCATTTAATTGAAAACTCATAACCTCTCTGATGAGGTGTTAGCCCCGAGACTTGCACTTTTGCTTTTGTCATTTGAGGGACTTTAAACTGTTGGTGGCCCACTTAAACTTCCAAGATAATAGATTCCTGCTCGTCCTAAAATTATCTGATGGCTCCCTTAAGTAGGTTGTTCCACATCAAAGACAAAAGCGTTTTTTTGAGAAAGAGTGATAAATTGAAGCCTTTTGTCTAGAAAAACAAGACGAAATAAAATTATAATAAAAAAAGACAGAGCACAGAGACAGAAGGCTTCTGCTTACTTTGATGAAAACACCCATGGCTTTCAAACACAAACTGCTTTTATGGTCAGCTCAGTATGTCAGTATTTCAAAATGCATTCATCTTTATATTTAAGAGGGTCTCTTTATAAGCACGGCACAGGTAAAGGCCAATACATTATTTCATACAATGTGTGTGACAGGCTTCTCTAAAGCACTGCATGTCATTGTGGTGTGGTCTCTCATGGGTAAGATTATGAGTCATAATCATTAAGGGAAGAGTTTTCCCAGAGCCGATCCCTGTTGTGTGTATGTTAGATATCTCACATACAGCAGATAAGGCATGGTTGCATTATGCTATTCAGTGTGTATTGAGTAATGCTCAGCTGGCTTCATCAGTCCCAGTGTTTTGGAGGGGTGTCTGACTGGGTCAGCCAAGGACGTCTGGAAGTACGGCTGGTCATTGAGGTCATCTGGTCTGTGGAGAAAATAGAGCCAGCTGTGTGGCTGAGGGTCGAACACTTAAGAATTCTGGGAAGTTTAAGCCTAATTAATTTGAATCACACTGGGCCAGGCAAATCTGAGTCACATCAAAAACAAATATGTTCATCACAAGTTGAAAATCAATCTACAGCACTTTTCATTAACATCCCAGGACCAATTCATCTCATCAGGGCACTTTGAAGATTACTTCACAGCACGTAAAAAAAGGGGGGGGGGGGGGGGGGGGGGGGGGGTAACATCAAGAAAACGGTATTTGTTGCAAGCTGAAAATAACAGTCTTTGTTCCCAGGCTGGGAGTCTTTGGTCCCTCTCAGCCAGTGCCCAGATCTCCAGCGAAGTCTGTGGTTGAGTGGAATTTTAAATAGCCTCCTTATGAGGTCAGCTCCGAGATGCTGATGCTCTCACAGATATGGTGCTCAGAGAATGCCTTCATGTGGTTCACATGCATGGGGGTCTCAGCGTGCTGCAGTGCTCAACCAGGCCATGAGGCAATGACAAAAACCAATAGTGAACTCTCTCCTTCTGAGAGCCTCGCTTCCCTCTGCTTCTCCCCTGGAGGCACACAGATGGGCAGGCGAGACATGGCGCTCCCTCTTTCTCTCTCTTCTCCCGCACGGCGCTCCCTCTTTCTCTCTCTTCTCCCGGAAAGAAAGAAACACTGTCCAAGGGTACACACGGTTCATGGGAACGATGGGAACGTCGTCGGGGCTGACCAGCCCGGCACGGAATGAGACCTGGCCAACAAAGAGTGCGGCGCTGAAAGGAATGGAACAGAATGGAATGATTCTTCTGAAAAACAATAATTCTGTCTTCCAAAGGACTTAGTGAATGGTCTATTTGACTCAATAGTTCTTGATGTATATCTAATGTGTAAAAAATATATATATTGTACTAGCATAATAAAAACACTGTTTAGAAGAAATGGAAAACACCTTATTTAGTAATAATATAAATTCATTTTAGTCGATTACACAAATACTAATGAAATGTACAGCCAGTAGAAATATTTATTCTCATTTGCATACAAACTATCCCCAATAATTCATAAGATATAGGTCTCAAATCACTCCAAAACATGCACATGCACTACTTACAGACATTAATAAGGAGAATGCTTAATAGTCCAAGTGTGATTAGAAAAAGCTCAAATAATCTTGCTATCCAGGCTTCAGCTACTCCCAAACAGTCAGTTTCTTAGCCATACCCGCATTAGAGGAAACACACACAGACACACACACTCTCACTAGCAAACCGATATTCTTTTACTGTACTTCATTTTAGTGAGCTTTGAGCCAAGCTCCGTGTTCAGCCGCTGGGGCTCCTGGCGTGCATTTATGCTGCATTCATGTGCTATGGAAAAGATGATATTTTCCAGTTTTAAAGTGGTATTTACCAGTGTGTTGTGTTCACATGCTTTTGTTGTTGTACTGTGGAAAAATTAAAGATGGACTAACAGATTCAGATGTTATTGGGTAAAATCATTTTAGGTTGCCTAAAATCCTTAATTATCCTACAACATGGAAAAGGGTAGGCTCTGGGTAGGTAAGGTTAAATCCAAACCATAACAGTATTTTTTAAAACTGACAAAGTGTTAACGCATTATATTAAAATGGTCATTGACACAGTATTATATAGACAGCAAAAACTATCCACTAACAGTAGCAAAACATGTTTAATACTGTACAGTGCTCATTCCAAACTATTTCGCTGCTCGCTGCCATGTTGATGGTTATCTCATCTCGTCAACTCATGTATCAAAAAATTCTACGAGTTGCCCAGTAGAAAATACCACATGAGGGGGTGTTCATGTGCACTTTTTACGTCGGCTTTTGGTATTTACCATAATTACCATAGCACATGAACGCAGCATCAAACCAGGCCAGGCCAGGCCATGCACTTCAGCTTGCCTTGGCCCAGACTTCCCCTGTGTTTCACTGCCAATACACATTCTCTGTCTCCACTCCACACCTGTCCATCAGTTAGCAATCAGGCAGTCTCAAGCATGTAATCATACAGATACACACTATCACAGCAATGTAATCACACAGATCCAAGGTTACAAACGGACACTGTGTCACAGCAAACACACAGCAGGTTGTGTACAAAACCATTTGAAAGGCAAAGAAATTCCCTGCACACAACACCATCTGGGTCAATAATTTACAAGCATAACAGAATATGTAGGCTAAATGTTGTTCGAAAGACACTTTAAGTAGAATGCTATTAAAATGTTTTTTTGTGCATTTTATGTTATTCTGCATGACACAATCTGTCAGTTGAGTTTTGAATTTGAATGTCCAATTAAGTTAACTAAGAGTGCAGCTGTGTGCATTTTAAGTAAAAGGGTTAAGTTCTCACCATTTCATCCTTCACAAGACTCTGCTCATTTTTAAAACCAATAAATGTCACACCAGAAGTCAAAACACTTTTACTTTATCATAGCAAGACCTTGATAAATAGCACACTAAAAAAGGGAACATTCAGTTACTGAAACAGAGGCAAAAGCCAACAGGTGGTTGCCCTGTGAGACTGCTCCTTGATTGTCTCCAGACTTCTAGTTTGCATACACAAGCATTTTGGTCTCTAATGTCATCAACACTGTGATTATCGTCACCCTCTATCCGTCCCCAGAAAATACTGTGCGTCTTCTTGGCCAGCTGGCAATACCAAAGCAATTCAAAATTAAGGCTCTTCCACCAAGTGGGTGCCGGCCCACATTACCACAGGTTTCAGCACAGAGCTTTGTGTAGAAAAATGTTACCATGGTTACATTCACTGAGCCTAGATCCGAGGTGTTGGTAACTTTTCTGACACCCAGGCTATCATCTATCATTTCATATCATACTATCATTTCAATTGACAAACTGAGTCCTTCCAACACAAATCCAGATATATAATGTTTGCGTTAAAACAGATGAATTTCCGATTTTGGCATTATTTTCACAGCGACGGGTACGACAAGCTATTAGTGCTTCTGTGGATGAGCAGATCAAATAAACATGCAGAATTGGCGTGACTGCTGTTTCAGGATGTTATCAGGCAATGCCATACGATCCTTGGTTCTCAAACACTTTGTGCCCTACCAGAGAGCCATTTCCTTCCACGGAAAGACTCTTAGTCCAGTTAGATGGAGCACTTGGCTGACCTCTCTTCCAGAACTTACTCCTTCTCCTATATCCTCCCCCTCTTTCACTCTCTCCATTTCTGCATCTCATCTCTATCCCTCTTTCTTTTTCTCCATTACTGCATCTCTTCTCTATCCCTCTTTCCTTCTCTCTCCTTCTGAATCTCTTCTCTATCCTTTCTTCTCCACATGTCTACATCTCTTCTCTATTGCTCACACCCTTTTACGTGGGCAATCAAAGCGTAAAAGCTTCAGAGGTCGTCTCTCTAGTGTGAGGGTACATTATGTCTCCAGATGCTCTAGAGGAAAGGACCACCGTTTCACTTTAGGTCCACTTGGTGTGTTAGGTTAGAGGTTCATGAATAAGCCTT
The DNA here is from genome assembly GCA_017657215.1 of Limnothrissa miodon. Taxonomy (NCBI): domain Eukaryota; kingdom Metazoa; phylum Chordata; class Actinopteri; order Clupeiformes; family Clupeidae; genus Limnothrissa; species Limnothrissa miodon. Next base: position 39,649 of record JAGFZM010002103.1, on the reverse strand, counting down.
TATAAAAAGCTCTTTCTCTGTCTTCGTTTTTTGATGGGACTGCACCTTTGCTTATAGCTAAAACTTGGATGATGGAAAATCAGAATAATATAGCACATCAGAGTTATTAGAGCATACAGTACACATGGCCACATTTCTTTGAGTCTGAGTAAAAAAAATAGATCAAAAGAAAGAGAGAGGCGGAGAAAAATGTCCTCAGCCAAAGCAGAGCACTCAGGATCTTTTCAAAGCACGTCTCCCAAGCAGGAGCACTGCATGTCATGTGTGGACGGCTGTAATCAAGACCTGCAAAAGAAATTAACAACTGTAGAGACCTTACCAGTTTCGAAATCTGGCTAGCTGTAATTGTGTAGTTGTTCACAGATTTAGATTTTCTGAAATGACTAATTTCCGGTGTGGCCACAAAACATTTCATTTGTTCGCTGATGTTTTCATTTCGTTAGACTGGTGTTCTGACCACCTCGTCTCTATGTCTACATTTTAACAACCTCCAACTGATTTTTTTTTTCCACTTAGTTTATGATTTAAATTAGTATACATTTCCAGCTCCGGCATAATAATGAAAACTGTAACAATGATTACTTTTAACATTAACATTGGGCCTACAATGGAGCCACTCTACATAATCTTAGTCACATCCACTAAGACTCCTCCACTTCAGTGAAAATCACTCACCCGCATCTGTAAGTTCAGAGCCCATGGTTTGATGGGCTACCCCAGTGATATTGATGTGTCAAGCTCTTAATTGTACCACCCAGCCCTGTATGAACCTGTGAGAGACTTGAGGACTGATGGGATTTTTCACTGGTCCCTGTTTTATTCAACTCTGCTTATGAGAGCCGCACGCAAGGTGGCAATCATCGGTGAAGTGCTTAAATTAACGGCCGCTGTTGACCCAACTGACCTCTCCGCTCCTTATGAATTAAGAAAGCGACTCATCTGGATCCTCAAGAGAGTGACACAGGGTTCCAATCATCCCCTTCTGCGGATCCTCCCCTATTCCTATTGGTCGACAGGGTTGTTTACGAGCTCTTTGGGAGGGGCCTGTTATTTCCAGCAGCGCTCTGGGTCTTTACAGGATAGTTTGTCAATATGGAATTTTCTGTATATATTTTTTCCTTTGCTTATGGGACCCTGTTCATCTAAGTTTTGTTGCACAGATCAATGCCCTGATTGACCCCATGCATGTACGCTTGTAAACACAACAGGGTCATAATCATCACATATATGTCACTGAATGATTATTCTCACGTGCCCAATACATGTAGCTGTCAATTCTGCCCACACCCAATCATTAGACAATGTTCACGCACTTGCTCAGTGTAGTAAAACTACATCACATTATTGTTTGTTTCTGTTGTTGTCATGGTGAAAGGATGTACATTATGGACCCTTTTATATTGGGTATTTTACAAAATTATGCCTTCATATTACAGCAATTTCTTTAATATAAGGCACACTCTGCCTCAATCATTAAGGACCTTTCACACCAAGGATGATAGCAATAACTAAAATCGCTCTAACTAATATAAATAACAGCATCCACACCATAACTAAAACAACAATGATGTGCAGCAATACTGCCGGGATTACTTTCAGAGATATTGGAATGCATTAATTAAACAGAGATTGTTAAATATTCCTTGTGATGAATCAGAATCAGATCATGATTACATGAGAAGGTAGAATGAAGAAAAGCAATACAATCCCATTTCCCATGAAGAATTTTGCAAAGTCTGAGTAACTTCAAAATAGCAGTACTAAATCAAGTGCCAATATGGCAACATTCTCACCAACCCATGCCAACCTAATCGCAAAGAAAAGGAACCAGCATAATATTGTAGATTGACAAGGTAATAAGCGAGATTTAATGTTTAAATTCCGCTTCGTTTAACACCACCTCGACATTTAAGGTTCTGCAGGTGTAATTCCAGGTAATACTTTCTGATTACACTTTCTGGGAAGGTTATACATGTATATTGGGGAACATGTCATTAAGTTAATTTTGGTGCTAGGAAAGATTATTTTCTGTGGAAATACATTGCAGCATAAAAAAAGAATGTGCCTTGTGAGATGCAACCCTGTTCTATTCTCGTGGAGATCTGGCACTCTTGTCTTCTTAAATTAGCTCTTTATAAAACAATTTTCTCTAGTTGCTCTGTGTAGTTGTTTGGAGTTATAAGCAGACTATTTGTAGTACTATTATATAAAGGCATGCAAGAAACAATCTTGACAGTTTTGTGCACACTGGCATCACCATTCATCAACGTAGAGGTACAGTTGAAACTGCAGAGGGTATAAAATAACTCAAAATGTCATTTTTGTCTGTAAATTAGATCTTGTCAACAAAATGTAAAAAGGTGGTTGAACACTCCGTAGGTATGAACATACTGTAATCTCAAAACAGCCATTGCCTCTGTAACCAAATCATTGCCACTCCACTGCAGGTGGTCCATGGACAGAGCTTGTGAGTTTTTCTGAGCAGGGCTCTGTAGTGCTTTGTCGATGTGATGCTGTCTCGTCATCAGGAATGGGAGCCTGAATCAATAGGTTCTGTGGGGGTGCAGGCAGAGGAACAGACGGCAGCCCATCCACACAGGTGAGCTGTCCTGCTGGATCTGATTGCATGTGAGTCATTGTCTTTGTTAGCTCCAATTTACTTGCCTGTCATTGCAGGGGTACCTAAACATTCCACCGAGACAATTTACAAAAGGAAAAAAAAAAAACACCCAAGGAGAGAGTAGTGTGTGTGTGTGTGTGTGTGTGTGTGTGTGTGTGTGTGTGTGTGTGGTAGGTGTCTGAGTGTGCATGTAAACAGACAGAGAGATCAAATGCAGAGAGATAAATCATATGTGGTTTGAATTCTCCCTCACATCCCTTTGAAGATAATGAATACAAAACAGAACATATCTGTTTGTGTCTGAGGGACTGACTGTTGAGCATATATGACAGCAACCTTGTCAGCCTAACAAAAGGAAGAAATGAGCAAATATAGAAACATATTCTATGGTATGTACTGTATAGGAGGAGCAGAAACATATTCTATGGTATGTATAGGAGGGAATAAACACACAGTGAAGACCAAAGCACAAAGTTCAGAGTAGAGTTCAACCAAGAAGTATAAAAGAAAAAGAGGCGCAAGAAGCTCAAGAGGTGAAACTCAATCAGGTAGCATAGCAACAGTCGCCCTCACGACATGACACTGCCGCCACCATAATGGACTGAAGTGTGGGAACACACTGATAAATAATGGGAGTCAGACGCACTAAATCAGCTCAAAACAACACCAATGGACCAGGCTGGACAGAGTTAAAGTTTCAATAGTGAAATAAAAACAACCAAAGGTAAACACTTGATAAAAAGTGTAAATCTAGTTAGGGAGGCAATTGTAACCATAACTTCACTTTGGATTAGAGCTGCAAGAACACAACATAGGTTATATGCCACACAATCACACAGGCATCAAATATTTCAAGTGTGATTCAGACTCAGATTCAGATAATTAACAGAATGTTGGAAGTAGAAACATGATTGCAAGGGATATTGCATGATTTCTATAATTTGTCATTTATGATATACAATCATAAAGAAAAATGATCAGTAGTCCATGCACTGCCACTGCAATTATAGCAGTTGACCAAGAACCTGCTAGCGCATCCTCAATGAGTAGGCTAGCGGTTGATCAAGAACCTGCTAGCGCATTCTCAACTAGGCTAGCGGTTGAACAAGAACCTGCTAGCGCATTCTCAATTAGTAGGCTAGCGGTTGTTCAAGAACCTGTTAGTGCATTCTCAATTAGTAGGTTAGCGGTTGATCAACAATTTGCTAGTACATTCTCAATTAGTAGGTTAGCGGTTGATCAACTATATTAGACTAGGGGTTGATCAACAATGCTATCCACAATGAGTAGGCTAGCTGTTGCATTGAAGGACCTGCCATCACATCCTCAAAAATGCTACTGCATTTCCAATGTGTAATTGTGATGAAGACTGCTATCTGTTACGGCGTCCTAAATGAGTTCTTTGTCATTATGATAAAAGGACATGATTCGTTTTCTGTGTGGTGGCTCTATGGAAAGATGTCCAGCTAAAATATCCCTCATTTTTCTCCAGAGCCTGTAAAACATGAAATATGTGGTATTTCATCTTATTTCATCATATCTTTTTTTATGTGCATTAACTCACAATGTCAAGATTTAGGCAGGGATGTATTTTTGCAGTACTGAGTTGATTTTTTCATTAGGGTGAGCATGCAATTAACATCAATATCACTATCCACCACTTCATGAGACAAGGTTGTTTACTTGTTTACAAGGTTTTTACTTAGTTGAGCTTCAATTCCCTTAGGTTTTCCATCATGATAACTCAGGCTAGTTTACTGATTTGTACAGTTGTGGAATTGTAAGCTTTGGTCTTTTCACATATATCTTGCAGCAGTGAATTATTAATACCACACACACACAGAGACACACACACAATAAAAAAAAAAACAGCAAAGCCGCACCAGAAGAGGTGTTGAAGAGGGGTTTGAAAGAGGGGTTGAAAGAGTGGAGTTCTGAACCAGTTAACCTTCAGGAAGAAGCTTACTGCTCTTCCTGGAACTTTGACTGAGAGTTATTTCCATTCTGAACCAATGAGTGATTCAAACCAGTCCAAATTTCATGTGGCAACCCATACCTAAAATAGACTCTTAGCATAGTAACAATACAACTACTTGCATATTAAAGTCCATAAGACCAGTGACCTCAGACCAATGCAATGTGTTTGGCCATTAAATAAACACTAGTTAGGTCTTCACTTGTGATGAACTCAAGTGATTTCACTTGATTGATGGCCTCAACATGACAAGTGTCTTTGGCTTTCAACACCAGAAAACTTTCTATGAAAAATCTGGGACTGAGTTCTGAATGGACCAGACAGTCTCTTGAGAGACCATAATCCTGTAAGCTAGCCTCACAATAACAACAGCAGCAGCAACAAAAACACCTGAACAGAAAGTGACTTGTTTGTGAGCGAGTTCCCTCCTGATTTGATGTCTCATAGAAGACAATGCTTGTCTCTGTCCAACTAGCATTTGATTTGTTTGGCACCTGAATATGTGTGCTCTTGCCAGTCCCCGGCATGCAGTCAGACTGACCACAGCCATTTGTTTCACAAATAAACACAAAACATACAGAAGCAATAGACAACTTATCTAACAAAACATTCACAGTTTGGCAAAACTACACAATACTCCTGGCAGTTGAAGCCCTTTGAAAAAATGACAATATTTCTGTATTCCTGGCACCGTCCAAACACATACATCACACAGGAAAGCAACAATTCCACAATGACATCCTGATCCCCAGACTGAGCTCATTCGGATGTAGGCGTATTATTTGGACAATAGTTTTGATCTGTGCTCAATAAGCTGCTTTGAGCCCCAGGAGGAGCCAAAGCACTGGCAGATAATGGCAGTGGTTTAGCGAGGGGTTCTGTGGCTTGTCCTCAATCGCCCGTCCCTACCGGCCAATCAGCATGGCCCCGTTGCCAGGAGACTGGCATCTCTGTGTTTATACCCCCAGACAGAGTTTGGGATAGAACATCTCTCTTTTTCTTTCCTTCCTTTTCCCTCTTTGTACCTTTTATTTCAATTTATACGCCACAATTGCGAAGTCATTTTGTAAGAGAATCATAAATGGATAAATCTAGTTGACTACTTACTCTATTTACCCTTACTGTATGCAAAAAACAGTATTACTATTTCAACATCTTAAATTGTCTTCTTATTTTACCAGATAATGTAATTTTTTTCATGTGAAAGCCTGCGTGTGTGTGCGTTCGTGTTTCTTATGTGTAAGTGGGTTAAAAAATGCATGAAAATGGTATCTGGTGTGATGCAACACACACTTTACCATTCAACCATAACTGTTGAGCGAGTTTGCAGTGTAGCAAGAAGTCCCTGGAGGTGAGGGGAGATTAATTGGTGTGGGGTCGGGGCTGGGGCAGGCGGGTTTATCGGGAGGTCACACCGGGCCAAGATGGCGGTGATGACGGATGTCTTGGTAAGAACAGAGTCACAGAGATACACAAAGGGAAAAGTGTGTGGTCAAGGTTATGGGGCATGTAAAATCTGTGTTTGTGAACAAGGCTTACAGTTCTCAGATAAGAATTAATAGGTTAAGTGTTGACATTGTAAATCACTGTATCTATTGATTAAATTAGTGTAAAAAACATACTAAAAAACACTAATAAAAAGCACAGTGTTTGACTGGGCTTTGTGACACAAATATGCACTAATTATTGTTATTTGGGTCTGTTGGTATGAATAAAAACATTTGGGAAGAAAAAACAAACAAACATAATAATGGCAAAAACAACCCAAACATTTCAACCCTCATTACTTTGGACCTGCTTTGCAACTTTCATTTGAAAAGAAGTTTCTACATAGGTAGCATCTCATTTTATCATCAGCGACTCAATATCGATCTACCTGCACACATATCACCAGACTACAAGTTTTGTGAAAACTCTAACAGGCACTGCACTAGTTAATTCAATTCAATTTTAATTACCTAGCGCATTATACATGCCATATCTTGTAGCACTTCACAGATGAGATAAACAGGGGAAAGGAAAAACTCCCTCATTTTACATCTGTTGTGGTTTAGGAAGAAACCTTGGCCAGATCCATGGCTCAAGGGGCTAACCCTAGAATCATGCAAGGTTGCAAATTGCAGTCGCTCAGATGGCAATTAGTCCATGGTGTTAATATAGCATCATAATAATCCCAAAATACAGTCCCACATAATTAAATCCGTGGTATTAATATAGCATCATAATAGCCCCATAGTAATCCCAAGATATAGTCCCACATCATTAAAAGCATCATTATGATCTATCACAGCTAGTCAACAGTACCGATAACGGTGCTGGCCCTGAAGGTAGATGTGACGACCTCCAGAAGAGATGAGCGAGGCCGCGGCAGAGAGGAAGCAGGCGAGACGAGTCGAGCCATGTTGTGTTACTCTAGGTTGAGCTCCGAGTGCATGAAAGATGCATGGGGCTCTTTGAGAGTTTAATTTGGGCGGTTTGACTCGCACTGACCCCGCCATGAACCTACTCATCAGAGTGAGTAAACATCAGTTCGCTGAAACAAACCAGAGCAGCGCGCCTGGAGGGATCGGGGGGGATTCTCTTGTTCTATCACTCTCTCTGTCTATCTCTCTCTCTCGCTTCCTCTTCAATTTATTTCTATTTTTCTTGTCACTCCTTTCTCTATTCTCTTCCTATCATTCGATACATGTAACTGCATTTTGTTTGTTGTTGTTCTTTTCCTCTGTTCACCTCACATCATCCTTCCATGACTGGTTCACCTTCCATCTCCCATTTTCTTCCCTTATATTCTCTTGTTCTCCTCACACACCATCCTTCCTATATTTTTCCTCATTTGACTCAGCCTTATTTCACTGCGGGCTATGCCAGAAATACTCGATATCAGAGCATACCTTCAGATAATAGGACTCTTTATAATTTATGCTCTCCTCTCCTGACTGTTAGGACATGTTCAGCTTTTGATATCCACAGGAGGTTCTCCTCCTTAGCTCCGATGACATCCTGTTCGCAGTGCACTGGTCCTAGCAGACTCCTTCGTTCCTATGCAACCCTTCTCCCATGCATCTATCCATCTGTCCGTCCTAGCCTGCCCTCCATAGAGAATGCTTTAAAAGTGATCACCTGCGGAGGTAGAGCGCGCAGCTGCCATACATCACGGAGCCACACCACACCACACCACACCAGACCTCCGTGCTTTTAAAACATGGCATCTGCTCTAAATCAAGCCAAATGCCTAATAGAGGCGTGGAATCCATTATTCATTATGTCATTAATAGCCTGGAAGGTCTGTGCCATTCCACTGCATACTAATGAACCTCATTCTGTGTGTGTGTGTGTGTGTGTGTGTGTGTGTGGAGGAGGAAGGAAAGCCAGTAGTTCCACTCGAAATACCCATGACAGCTGTAAAAAGGTGACTTTGTCTCATCAAATCTGTGCACCGATTACTATTAAGGGAACTTTTTAGCTCCAAGGTTTCCTTTTTTTTGTCTTTCCGTTTTGTTTAGTTTTTTTCAGCAGCAGCATTAGCTTCCACACACACACACATACACTCACTCACACACACACACACAAAACTGTGTGTTGAAGGTAATGTATACAATATTACTGTTGGTTGATTTTTAACCAGTAACACAGCACATTATAAAAACTATAGTTGGTTTAATAATTATATTACACCTTCTACATTGGGCATGCTTGACATGAAAACTCAACTGAAAGTATGTAAAAAAACAACAATGACATCATGTGTTTGATGAAATTTATGCAAAGTTACCGTTGGTTGATTTTCACCCAGTGAGTTATTATGATGGCAAGAGGAGAAACGTGCTTTTGATTTTGACATTCCCAACCCCTGCTGTGCTCAGCATCTGCTGTGCTCAGGTGCTTTGTTTTCAGCAAGCTCTTGACATTGCCAGGAGTGATGCCTCCTTGGTAGTCTGCCGGCGTCGCACTTACAGTAGATCACCTAGCAGCAGCTCAATAGACTCAGTAGTAAGAGAAAGAATCCTTCCAAAACTACTTTTACACTAAGAGCAACTGAAGCTGTGGAACTGCTTTGGGCACTCATAAAAAATATCAGGTTTTGTTTATGTTTTGTTTATGTCTGTTTAATTGTGCATGATGTGCCAATTGCCACTTCATTGACAGAAGAAATGCGTCATAGATCATTTGAATAGAAGAAGAGCAATTTTTGAACTTAAAATTTGGTTGCTTGTCACTTTCGTGTCTTTGTTCGCTTTTTTTACAACTTTACTCAGCAGATAGTAATGAGTAACTAGAGCCACAAACTAATCTGACAGAGCTAATTGCGGATGACATCTCCCATGTTAGAAGATAATAGTCAAAGGAACCTTACAGCTGCGGTATTCATGCGACCAGTTGTTTAGAAAAGCTTGTCTCAAAAACAGGTCTACTTGAAAGAATGGCTCTAAGGTAAGAATGTGTGTAGGCTGGAAATTAATGAACAGCTGTTGTGTTGTCTTGAAGTGTTATGCAGAACATTTTTCTGAACAACATTATTTAACCTTGATATTTTTCCATATCAGTATGAAAGGTTTAATGATTTGAAGGACAATCAACTTTGAGTTTGGCCAAGATAATCTTCCATTTGGAAGGTCCGCTTGGTTAATAAACATTACGGATACTAACGTATCCTCGGTTCTCTGAGTGAGAAGCCGAAACGTACGAATGGATGATGCCTATCATCTCCTACTTTTTCTGAAGTCAATTTTAACCAACCCTTTGATAAAAGGGCAGTAAGCGCTCTGACGCGCGCAGGCAACTACTTAGACAGCCCTGCGTGACGTCAGAAAGTCTATATATTGACTGCACTTACGCTTCAGGTCCTCTTTGCCAAGCTCGCCAGCGTCGGCAACTTGAGGCCCGAAGCGTACGTTTCGGCTTCTCACTCAGAGAACCGAGGATACGTTAGTATCCGTAACGTTCTCTTTCGTTTCGAAGCCGAAACGTACGAATGGATCACTACAACCAAGCCTCAAGAGCCCTACACCAAGGAGCCCGAGGTGGGAAGACCCATGGGACCGCCGCCGGGCCCAGAGAGAACACTCTCTGCTACACCCGGCCTAAGTGACGTCCAATGCGTAAAAAACGCGCGAAGGTGTTGCCTGAGGCCCACGAAGCGCTCAGACAGATATCCTGCATAGGGACGCTTTTCCAGAAGGCCCAAGAAGCCGCCACTCCACGGGTGGAGTGCGCCCTGACATGAGCAGGCGGAGGAGCACCCGCCGCCTCATATGCCAGACGTATGGCTTCAGTAAGCCAATGCGACATGCGTTGGGTAGACAAGGCCTGACCCTTGGCACGCTCGCCATGGCAGACGAACAACTGGTTCGTCTTCCTGATGCTCTGCGTACGCGTCAAATAGGCACGAAGCGCTCTGACCGGGCACAGAGTGACGGGCACAGAACCACCCGTCTCAGGAAGGGCTGAGAGCTCAATGACCCTCGAACGAGGGTCAGTAGACAGCACTTTCGGGCGAGAAAAGGGATTTGGTCGCAGCGTTACCCGCACGTCATCTTGCGTGAATTCAAGACAGTCAGGACTGACAGACAGGGCAGTCAGATCGCTAACGCGCTTCACCGAGACCAGAGCGAGCAGAAGCGCAGTCTTAAGGGAAAGTATCTTTAGACTGGCACTCGACAGAGGGTCAAAGGGCGTAAGAGCCAGTCCGCGTAGGACAGTGGCCAGGTCCCAGGTAGGGACCGAACGTGTAGAAAAGGGGCGAAGCCGCCTGACGCCCTTCATAAAGCGCGACGCAAGGGGGTGAGCGCCTGGGGAAACGCCAGCATAGCCAACATGGCATGCTGAAATAGTTGCGAGGTACACCTTCAAAGTAGATGGTGTACGACCCTGATCAAACAGGTGTTGCAGAAAGCAAGCACCTCACCAATAGGGCAGACTAGAGGATCACAGCCTCTGTCTCTGCACCACCACACGCGCCACTTCAGCGTATACAACGACCTAGAGGACGTAGCTCTAGCAGCCTGAACAGTCTCTACAACTGCAGCTGACAGGCCGCTCTCTAGGAGACGCGCCCGTTCAGGGGCCAAGCTGTCACTCTCCACGCTTCCGGCTTGGGGTGCCATAGCGACCCGTGAGCCTGAGATAGGAGATTCCTCCTCAGAGGGAGGGTCCAAGGCTGGCCGTCCAGCAGTGAGACCAGATCTGAGAACCAGCTCTGAGATGGCCAATTGGGGGTGATCAGAATCACCCTGTGAGCCCCCGCTCTGATCCTGGCCAACACCTGACGCATCAGAGGAAGGGGGGAGAAAAGCGTAGAGTAGACCTCGCGGCCGCGGATGTGCCAGCGCGTCTGACCCTAGCGGCGCATCTCGCTCCAGCGAAAACCACGCTGGACAGGAGAGCGCGTGCCACCCTGGCGATTGATATAGGCCACTACAGTGGTGTTGTCCGTACGCACCAGAATGTGTTCTCCTCTGAAAAGAGGGAGAAACTCTTTCAAGCGCAAAAGACAGCTAGGAGCTCTAACACATTGATGTGTAGCCTCCTGGAGGCTGCGCCCCATGTCCCCCTGGCTGGGCGACCGCAGCAAACGGCGCCCCAGCCGCTCTTGGACGCATCGGTGGTCACCGTCATGCGTGTGGCTATAGCGCCCAGCGCGCTGCCTTTGGTGAAGGACGACGGCCTGCGCCAATGCGCGAGG